>JAGWCC010000106.1:0-600000 GCA_022651775.1 Drusus annulatus | reverse complement strand
AACTGTAGTTTAACGCGATAGAACTGAAACAACAATAATAAAAATAAAAAACAAGAAATGTATTTTTTGAAGTATGTTATCATTTTAACAAATACATTAAATAAAACATGAAGTTAATGATTAGCTCACAAAAACACAACTAAGTAATAGAGATATTAAAATGGATTAAATGTATATTAGTATAAATAAAACAGATGAACTTTGTTTATAACCACTTTTATTATTATTTAATATTATGTCTACCGGTTTCGGAAGCACCCTTCCATCATCTAGACAATTTTAATATTGTTCAGATGATGGAAGGGTGCTTCCAAAACCGGTTGACATAATATTGAATAATAAAAGTGGTTATAAACAAAGTTCATTTGTTTTATTTATAAATATGGCAGGCCACAAAGTAAATGCATTTTACGAATATGTATATTAGTATGTTTGTAAGATTGTGTGGCTGAAAGGGGTGAAGAAAGGAAAGAGATGGAGGTTGGCAAGTACCTTTAAGTATATGAAATGTTGAGTAAAGTTAAAAACCATCAGTTTAATAATAACAGTAAGTTTTTTCCTTCTCAAAGGTTACAGGCGTCACCTGTCTTCAATTAAAACCTTTCTTCAAGACTCGCGTGACTAATTGTTAAGTAGGTAAGCGCCCGAGGGGCTCATATAAAGAGACTCAACTTTTTCTGGCATTACATTATGGCGAGGTATTTGCCAACAATTTTATTTACGATAGCGTCCAAGTCTTATATACCCACTAATTAAACACAAGCCTGAGTGGTAACATATATTCAGCAGTGCACTGTATTTTGGCGCAAAAGCACTGCCTACCCTGCCGTATTCGCGTAAAAATATGAATAGTATTGGATTGAAAAAATCTACACCTTCAAAAATAAGTTCAGTCAATCGCACCGCCGCGAGCGCCCCACTAACCGCCCTACTATAACGTGTCAAAAGCAGTAACTACATATGCTCAAATAACATCAGAGAATATTATTCTTTATTTTCACTAGGACTAGATTACACAAAATATGTATTATGTAAGCTGTGGCGTATTCAAGTGACTCGTTTGTGCTAGTATCTTTGTCAGTGTCTAAGGTAGTGCTTTTACAGAACGAATCCAATAGCAATCAGTGACATCTGTTGGTATCTATCTCTATTAACAACCGATCCGCTGTTTTTCCTACTGCGTGCTCTGATCAAAAACCCTTTGCACTGGTAAGAGATCACAATGCCACACGTTTGAAATTGTTTAGTTAATACATCTGAATAGCTAGGCACTTACATTCTCCTCTTCCCCGGACTCTTTCTTTTCCTTTATCCTCCCGTATCACAGTGTTTCTTCATCGATTCCATAGAAGGATATTCCTTTATCGATTTCACTTCTTCTGAATACAGATTCATCTATCCCTTATACCTTTTCAAGTACATCAAATCTTTTCCCTTTTCTTGTAGGGGCGGGAAACTCACGTGGCTTAGATAAAACCTTAGAGTACATAGATTGGTACCTTTTCAAGGCAGTGTAGTCAGTTTTTGATGATTTTTGCAGGACTCGGCAGACCTAGACTTGGCAGTATTGTTATCAACAAAAATATAGCATATAACCTAAAAAACCGTTAAGTTGTGTCGAGTTTAGTCGCATATGAATACATGTGGGCGGAGTCCCCGGAGACGCTTACAGTACATAAAAGCGGTGTGTTATTTTTGTTGTCTCTTTCTCTCTCATGGTGTAAGACGAAAAAATCCGGAGAAAGTGATTTATCGCAAGTTTGTATAGGTTGGGTAAAAAGAATTAGCTCTCTCTCCATAAATTGTTACTCCAAGGATAAAACAATACTTTATCGTGGGTGTGAAAGAGTGCAGTCATAAGCTAACAAGCTTTATGACCTATAATGATATTTGATTATATCTGATTAAGGTGTTGTAAGCGACTTTATAACTACTCTGGTTACACATTTATTTTCCTTTTTTGATATTAACAAAGTTTAAAGGCTCTTAACTCGGCTATCACTCGTTCATTCGGTATATTGAAGGTAAATATTGTAGCTTTGAAGGCTTTGCAATGAGAGATAATGAATGATTTAATTATCACAATAAGCAAACCTTTTGTGGATTGGCATGATTAATTAAATAAAAACACACGTTGTTTTAATCCACTTTTATGTTGGTAAATGTCAACTTGTTTCGATTCAACAGAATCTTCATCGGGACCTAAAAATGTACTAATGAAATAAGAGGAATCACATAATATAGCACAACTTTTCGGCATATAAGCAAGTTTACCGTCTCCCGCGTCTCCGACGACTCCACCCACTACGTTTTGTTGTTCAACATAACAGGACAGAACTTTTTACGGTTTTTTAGATAATATCCTACATATTTGTTCATAACAATACTTTGAAAAAGTTGTGATACCAAAAAACAAAATCATAATTAATTTATTTTATTGTATACGCCCAAGAGGGCTTTAACATTAAAGGTTAGCAGTGAAAAAATGAGAATTATATGCACAAACAAAAGAAAGAATAGTTCTAAAATAGTAAAAAAATAGTGTTTAAATACATAAAAAAATATTCCGTGCAGTTAAATACATCAGCCACCTCTGCCGTATGTATTATCTGAAAGACTCAGTCCTGATGTTATTGTTACCACTAAATAATATTTTCTCGATGGTTTGTGAAAGGAAATAAAGTTCAATAACTCAGGGCTGTATATTGACAATTGAAAATAAATTGACAATTTTATAAATAAAAGTCAAATAAAAAAAAACCTTGTATCTGAAAGTTTTAATAAATGTAATTCTTTACGTAAACTAACTAACTAACCAACCATCATGCCGTTTCTCCGCAGAGGTAGGCAGAGAGGACGGACCGCCATATAACTCTGTCTTGGCACATACTCCTTGCTCTATTCACATTCATACATCGTTTCATACATACTCTTCTGTTATTCTGACTCTTCACATGACCCGATTCAAGTATTTGATTTACTTGATCGTGCCATGTCTTTCTCGGGCGACCTCGACTTCTTCTTCCATTCCAATTGTGGAAAATATATTGTTTATGTCGACACGTGCTACGAATAGATGTATAGATACCCTAGCCCTCGCCCTAGCCATGTCAGGTAAAAAACAAAAAGCCTGACTACACAAGCGCCCCCCCTTGGTATATTATTGCTCTGAGGTATGAATCCACACAAGCAAATTTTAATAAAACGTAAAAAAAGATATCAATTAAATCGGATAAATTATCGAATAATAATAATGCAATAAATATTACAAAACTTTTAACTAACGATAAATTAACCCAATTACAACCAGTGAGACAGATGCACTTAACATATCATTGCGGTAGGCGGAACCCTGTCGGTAAGCATTGTATTTATTTTTCCAAACATTACGAGTTCCATATTTAGTCAGGTACCCTACTTAAGTCGGTCATTAAGGGCCTTATTTACTTGAGACATTTTTGTCGTGTCGATGGACATTGCGATAGGAAAGGAATGGGTTTTTACACGCCGGACTTAAATACCTCCGTGTGTCCTCCCTCTCCCTCTGGTCGCAGTTAGTTGTGGCGAGGGGCTAATTTACCGCAGCGGGTGTGACGATTGTTTCTGCTGATAAATTAATAATTTAACGGTGTTTGTTTCAGAGGGCATCAATCATTTACTTTGTTCCCTGGCAACAAAAGCCTTTTCCGTCACATTTAAATATTTGTATGATAATTTAGGTAAACACAAATATACCCCCATTAGTGTAAAGCGGTTTTGCGATACGAACTTTGGAGCCAAGAAAAAAGCCGCATTGCCGAGCGCTTGCCACATTTATATGCACGTACGTACCTATATGTACGTTCAACATCGTACCTTCAGTACAAAAAATACAGTTTTTGTAGATATATACACCACACTCACACATATATTTATTTATTTTTATAATTCAGTTAGGTGTTCTTGTGTCGTAAGAAAGCAGTAACTACCCAACTTGTATTTTTTCTGAAAAAAAATCGTTATTGATAATTGCAAAATTTAGTAATGTGAAACTGGCAGAGGAAGGATGGAAAGGAAGGCAAAGGATGGATAAAAAGGAACATGAAGGATAAAAATACTGAATGCTGTAGAAATGAGATCCCTGAGGCGTATATGCGGTAAAGCCATGTATGAACGTGTCAAAAATGTGGATATCTGGAAAGAATGCCAGGCTGATGTAAACGTAATGAATAGGATCAAGAAAGGGAGTCTTCTATGGCTTGGGAATGTAGAGCAAATGAACGAAGAAAGGAATGTGAAGGAATGGAAGAAAAAGTCGGGAACGCCCGAGAAAGGCATGGCACGATCAAGTGTATCAAATACTTGAGTCGGACCATATAAAGAGTCAGAATAACAGAAGAGCATGTATGAGACGATGTATGAATGATAATGAAGCAATAAGTGTGAGCCAAGACAGAGTTGTATGGTGGTTCGTTCTCTGCTTACCCCTGCGGGAAAACTGCGTGATGATTAGTTAGTTAAGTATTGTGAAATGACACATAAACCTTTCCGTATGATTGTAAATTTTTCATGACTTTTCAAAAGAATATAATATAATTCTACACATAAGTAAATGATTGAATAGATTTTTTATAAATCATGCATGACCTGTGGAAAATGACTTGCCGACATTTTAAAGGAATGACTTGTGTTTTCTTTAGTCAGCTATTTTTGACACATGTAACTTTTCTACAACTGGAAAAATATACCGACCTTGTTTGAAATAATTACGTTCGTATAAAAAGTACGATTTTAGTGTTTGCTTTAATTGATGAATAAAGCCTTATTTTACAAAAGATTACTACTAGCTCTGGTACCCACTTTGCCATTGTTTTGCTCCCAGTCGTATGGCATCCTGTTGTTTTTTGTTGAATTATTTATAATGTCAGCACATAGAAGTGTCATGGATGCTCCGCTCATGACATCGTAATATAAAATTGATGATGAGAAAAGCATTTATCTTCCAGGAGTCTACTGTCATAATGATAGACTCTCTTTCAAACACGTTTTAAAGTATTTTAAATTACGGTGTTTTCAGTAGCAAAAGACGAGTCTGAATATAGAATTGTAATTTTTCTTAGTGCACAAATGAACCAGAAATAATTTCATTTTATGGTATTTCATGGCTCGGAATGGAAATAATAATAAGTGTTTATTTCGGTATGTGGGGAGATAAGTGCAGTCCTACAGATTCTATATAGGGTATACAATAAGTAATAAATATTTAATATAAATGCAACTCAAAAATAAGTAATAAATATTTAAAGACAGCCTTTAAAGAGCTGTGGCATTTATGTTGCGAGGGACTCACATCTTTCTCACGTGTGCCAAAAAATTTTTTTCTTGAAAAAGTGTTACATTCAACTGAAAATTATGATTACTGAAGTTAATTAGCTAGTAAGTTGTTTTATATAAATAATACCATCCTTTCTTAATTTGCTCAGATGCAACCTTCCTCTTCCCCACACCCTTCATCCTCACAACATACACCAATTGGAGATGACATAGTCTCACCGGCTCTAGCGGTTGGTAACAGTTAGGACTCCTGTGCGCTGTAAAAAGTTAAAAAAATATTTTGACCGAATCATTCTTGAGAATTTATGAGCAAATATTTGTTTTATTCACTAAGAGGTTGTGTAAAGAAAAGCAACGATCGATGAACTAGAAACTAGTAGATTAAATTATACGGTAGCGTCACAGTTTGAAGCTCCCATAGCCACCTAGAACGTCGTTATGTGCATGAACTCTAGGATCTTTCGCTCGAGATCGGGAATTACACGAAATCTGCGATTGCTCAGCCGATCAGCGAGATCCGGTACTTGTGCCGCACGACGCGAGGGGCCCGTGAGAACAGAGGTAGGCCCGCCGAGGTGCGGGGGCCACGGCCTGGCGCAGGGCGTGAGGGCCCCACTGCTGCCGTGAGGATGCACCCACCCCGAGGTAAAGGATAACTGCGGTCAACAATAGACAAATAAAAATAAAAAAAGACAACTTTTGGACTTCAAAGAAAAAAATTATTGTGTTCTTACCTTCTTGTTTTTCACCCAGTTCCTACCTTGTTTAACCATTTCCCTATATTCGATTTTCGTATTCAACTACACCGAGTTTGAAAACAAGTTTGAGCAGAGAGTTATGCGAAAAAACGTGATCGTTCGTTGGTGTCTCGTTTGGTCGCTAGTTTTTATTGTTTTTCAAATAATATTAAGCTAAGTGTTTTTTGTTGTGATGTTCGTTAACAATACATGTGTAAGAATCAAAAACAATAACATC
Source organism: Drusus annulatus (assembly GCA_022651775.1). Lineage (NCBI taxonomy): Eukaryota > Metazoa > Arthropoda > Insecta > Trichoptera > Limnephilidae > Drusus > Drusus annulatus. The sequence continues at coordinate 593,712 of JAGWCC010000106.1, read as the reverse complement.
AACTTCATCGGTGAGTGAATTGGTTTCCATACTTCCTTCACTCCATAATTTTTCCACATCCATAATTAGACACTTCCATCAAGTAGTATAGTTTTATACGTTTTACGGTTTACTATTTTTCAAATTCATCTGGAGCTGAAAACACATTCGGTGTTTTATCGCAGCTTCGAATCCAATAATAACCGTTCTCAGGTTACAAATAATCTGACAAGGAAAAATTGGAAAAATCTTATTTGTGCAAATCCTACGAAAAGGGCTAAGACTTAAGCCTACTTTTAAAGTTTTTGGAAGGATATTAAAAAGTTTTTGACCTTTATAAACGCTGTTTTGAGTACACGCAAGTTTTGTTTTAGGAAGCCTAAAACCATGACAACTTCTCCTAGTATAATTGTGAACAATTTCATTTTATATAATATTATTTAACAGATATTTAAGCAGGCCATGTTATTTTTAAGCTTGTAAATCATTGTTTAAATATTATGTATTATATGTTGTTAAGTTGTCACCTTGGAGTAACAATATTTGGAGAGAGAGAGCTAATTATTTTTACCCAACCTATACAAATTTAGGATAAATCACTTTCTCAAGGTTTTTAAGTCGTACGCCATGAGAAAGAAAGAGACAAGAACATTTCCCAAATTATCACACCGCTTTAAGGTATCGTAAGAATGTTCTTCGTGTCCCACGTCTCCGTGGACTCCGCTCACACGTTTTGATATGTGACATAAATTGACTTTATGCTATATTTTTTGAAAACAATACTGTGAAAAAGTGGTTATACGAATAAACAAAAACAATATGTCGACATGTGCTATGAATGGATGTAAAAATACTCAAACCCTAGTCTTAGCCCCGCCCAGGTCTGCCGAGTCCGGCAAAAATCATCAAAAACTGACTACACTGCCTTGGATAGGTACCACTCTATGTACTTTAAGGTTTCACCCAACTTCGTGTTTGAGCTGGCTAAGTAAATAATTTCAGTCGAAGTAGGTAATGGTCGATGGTAGAATCCCCCGGTCTCACGATATCTGTGCGCGGGGGCCACCGGCCAGCCTCCGGTGCCCCGCCGTATTGGGTAACTGGCAAATGCCTGCTTTAGGATCATGACTTCACCAGGGTCTTCGGAGCTGCATAGATCCTACATCATCTATAACTTTGCTGTACCGCTTCTCAGGATAAATATTTAGAGTCAATTTTTATTTATTGAGGGCCTATTATTTAGGCCTTATTATTTATGACGGCTTGCATGGTCGAGTGGTAAGACGCTCGACCGCAAATCCAGAGATCACAGGTTCAAACCCGGCATGCGCAAATATTTTTATATTTATATATTTAGGCCTTATTATTTATGACGGCTTGCATGGTCGAGTGGTAAGACGCTCGACCGCGAATCCAGAGGTCACAGGTTCGAACCCGGCATGCGCAAATATTTTTTATTTAATTAATATGTGTCAAAACACATTTAATATTTAAAAATATAATATAGTATATTTGCGGCACGTTCTAGAGTGGTAGAAACTCAAGTATCGCCCTGGTGAAAGACCACCATTTAGAATTGAAATGGCTTTAGCCGTGTTTGGAGACCAGATCTGAATGGCTAGGTGCTTGTGCAATGATGGAGGACTTAACTAGCAGAATAATTGAACTCGTGACGCCCTGATGAGAATCCGACGCAATTGTCCACTTAGCTACCAACTAGTCCACTGCATACGAATAATTTCAGTACATCATTTACCAACTGTATCACCTTTACATTTCTATTAATATATATTTTTATTTCACATATTTTGCTATTTCTTTTATTTCATTTTCTTTTTTCTTTGTTTTTTTTTATTATATTCTAGTTATTGTATTATTTTTAGAATAAACAATGTTTAAGACAACATTTCATGACATGATTAGTTTCTTAGAACAGGCATCTACCTAGTTAGAAACGAATGTTGACTGGGACTTAATGTATAACACTTGTATTGCAACTTCCCTCGACAAACGTTTATATGTATATTAATCCTGCTTTAAATAAGGTTTATTTCTGAAAAAAAAAAAGTATCTACTAAATTAAATAAATAAATAATCGATTGATTTAGTTAATACATAGGCTTTGGGTTGAAATAAGAAGAAAAAAAACTTGAAAGCAGTAGAGCCACAATTAAAATAATGAAAACAAGTGATTCCTTATTAAATACGAATGTTACAGGAAGCCATTGCATGGTTAAGTGAATTAATCCAAGAGTATGGGTGTATCGGGGAGAAACTCTATGGACTGCTAATATTCGACATCCCTTAATTTTATTAAGGATTTAGTCTCTTCAAAGCCTGAAAAAAGAAAGAAATGATTTTTTTTAATATAATATACATTGCTTGTGATGGGTCCTGTCTAGTGTCGAGTGTAAGCCAAGACAGAGGCGTTTGGTATTCCGTGTTTTTTTCTCTGCCTGCTCTTGCAGAGAAACGAAGTGGTGGTTACTGATTAGGTCAATTTAGATTTTCCAGTTGTCTAACTGGACGTATGTATTTCTATCAAACTATTTCTAGTATAGAGCTGTAGATACTGGTTTATATTTTTTTATAAAGGAATTATGACAAATTAACACCTAGTTAATCAAAAAAAAGATTCGCATACACTTTTAGGAATTCGCAAAATTTTCTGACTCTCAAAATTTATCACGTAAATCTGGTAACGTTTTGCGTACTTTTTTTACGGTTTTCATAAACATATTACTCTGACCAACTTTTTTATCTCAACTTTTAACGAGTCAGTGAGATGAAGTCGCTTGCGAAAGAATCCTAGATTTTTTAAAGTAGTTAGCTACTGGCATGAAATAGGAGCAACTATTCTCAAGGTAATTATTCTCTTTGCCCGAACGTACTCCAGAATTTTCATGAAAGTATGCGATAAATAATAACATGCAAACATATTTTAAATGTTTGATAAATTTAATTGCCTGCCTAATAAGATGTTTTATTCGTCAATTGACTGGAATATAATTTCATTTACCGCAGTTAAAAAAAAAAAAAATACTTGAATAATTTCCATAGCGACTTTTCCGTAAAAACATAAAATTATAGCGGTGTGTTAATTCATATGAACTATATATATAACTAGGTGTGTTGATAAATATCTTAACTAAACTACTTAACTAAACTCCTTATTGACGGGCTTGGTTAGCTTAAAAAAGTATGTATTGAATAAGTTCAAAATAATTTTTGAATTCCTGAAGTTTAATCAGATATGTAAAACCTCTTTTGACGTTACATCACTTCACTGTGGATAGGTTTTCAGGTAATTTCAACTGAAGCGAAGTAATTTTACGAACATATAATAAGTGGAATATTATTGTTAAAATATAGTTTACAATAATAACTAAATAAACATACAAAACATATCGTCGCCGGAAAGCCAAAAGGGCTGAAGCGCCATTTTGGGAAATTTACACCAGAGCACTTTAAAGTTTTTTTGTTTTACAATAAAATTCACAAGTCTTCGGTACCTTCTTGGATTTTGAAAAAAAAAGCTTACTCATGTAACCCAATGCTTTCACTCAGTTACTTAAAGCGACCAAAAGTTAAAAACGTTCCAAACTTGTGATATTTGACTCAAGCCTTCTCTAAAATGGTAAATATATTTTAGATGGCTGAAGAGCCACAGAAGTCGTCAGAATCAAATGAGAGTCAAATCATTCGATGCAGAAAAAAGACCTATGACGATGAGCGTCCTGGGGTTGTGGAAAAACAAATCGTGGATTTTATTCTTTGATCCATTTTTTCCAAAAATTGAAGAACACACAAAAACGTGACTAACCTTTCCAGTTGTCAAAAACAAACCGCTAATCCAAAATGGCTGATAATGCTAACATATGATAAACATATGTGTACCAAGATAACAAAAAAAAATCGACAATCGAATGTACACAGCCTGCAAAAATTCAAAATTCACCTTTTCTTTTGAACAGGCCATGTACATAAAATGAATATTCGTACACTATATATGCATCTAGCGTAACCTAGAGAAGATATATCTTTGTAGGAACGTTTTAGGTTTCTACGTCAGTTGTTGAGAGGATGTTGTACAAGTTATATTAATGAATACAAACGTTGAGAAAACGCGAAAAACATTGCGGGAAAATACCCAGAAAATTACTGCGAAGTAGCGTTATTTATAATTTGTGGGTGAGGTTTTTCCGGACTAATTTTCCGCGCACAGAAAAACGGCTTATCTCGAATCTGGTGGCGCAGTTCCCCGCAACCAGTCCCGGTGAATATGAAAGAGTGACCAGTGCCGTACAGCCGTACAGCCGTGCGCAGTGCGGTGTGGTACGGCGCTGTCACGTTCTGGGCCGTTTCGTGAGGCGACCAGAGGGGGCTGGACGTCACGGATCACGGAATCTGCCCGGGGATGTTTGTTCACACCACCCACTGTGGGTTGCCGTACACGAGGAGCCTGACTCATTTTGTACGGCGGCTAGTACTTAAAACATTACGGGTATTGATTTAAGCCCACAATCATTTCTTTTTGTTTTGTAATTTGTTATATTCATACTGTTTGCATTATTAGAATCTTTAACTTATAAAAGTTGAATATTGATGTTTTAAGATACCAGCACGTTAATTTTACTGTTTTTAATGCACATTTGTCTAACTTACTAAATAACTAACCACCATGCCGTTTCTCCGCAAGGGTAGGCAGAGAGGATGGAGCGCCATATAACTATGTATTAGCACACACTCCTCGCTTCATTAACTTTCATGCATCGTCTTGTACATACTCACATGGCTCGTATATTTTATTCACTTGATCGTGCCATGTCTTCCTCGGGCGTCACCATCTTCTTCTTCCATTCACATTCGCATTATATATTCATTTCACACTCCTTTTTTCGTTCATTTGCTCTACATGCCCAAACCATCGAAGCGTCCCTTTCTGGATACTATTCATAACGCTCACATCAGCCTTGGATTCTTTCCGGATATCCACATTTTTTACACGGTCATACATGGTTTTACCGCATATACGTCTAAGGGATCTCATTTATACAGTATTCAGTCTACTTTCATCCTTCCTCTGCCAGTTCTATGCATCACTGCCGTACATCAGGGATGGTATAAGCACTCCATTGTGGGCTGCTAGCTTCGCTGGGATATAATATGAGTGAAATAAATTCAAACTGAAACATTTGGCAAAACATTTCCAACATTCCTTATAGCATTTATAGAGCTTTAAAGCAAATGTTCAATTTGAAAAGGGTTATTTTTATATAACGAAGGAAAGAATTGAGAAGCAGCTGGTACCTTAGTGTTCCTAGTTAGATCCAGTTACTCAACATAGCTAAAGCAATATGAATCAAACCTTTAATTCGGATGATGGTGGTATTTTACCTGGAGGATTTTGATTGTATTTCTACTCGAAAACGATGGGCAATCATAAACACCAATAAGTTAATTGTCTTTAATATAATGTCCTAATTTTTGCTTCAATAATTTTTTTTTCGTTTAAAAGCAAAATGTTCATCTTTTTTTTTACACCCTTAGCTTTAAACCCATTTATGAACCGTTTATTACATCACATAAGTCACAAGATAACGATCATGATTTTGAGATAGTTTTAATTTGCATGTTCATCTCGTTATTTATTATTTTATTGTTGTTAAATTAGGTCATGTATTTTAGTGGTGAAGTCCACTTAAGGTGAACCATCACAAAACTGGGTTATATAAATGCACTGTTATTATTATGATTGATACATTTGAAAATCATGCTTGGTTTTCGAAGTGAAATGTGGTATAATCAACATTTTAATGTTCATTGATTATTCAAAATCAAGTAGTCATAGATAATGAATATGCTGAAAACATTTATAGGTAAATTTAATTAAACAAATTCTTTAATAACGAAATAATTCTGTCGAATTTTAATCAATTATTGTTTCATTCTGATTGCAATACACATAAACACTCTCTAGTGTTCATATTTTTCTTCCTTTGTTTTGAGGAAAGGCTAAGTGATATGGACATTTGAAACTAAATCTAATTGTCATTATAATAATAATATTTTGGATAATTTGTAGAGCGCCGCTTTTGTGAAAAATCTCCTCAAGGGCGCTCTTCTCTGCATTCACATATAATAATTATAATATTAACTTATTTTTTAGTATATTAATACAGTAATTGATTTCAATAATAATAATGACAGCAAAAACTACTAATACAGTTATCATATTTATTTTATTAACGCTTTAAAGGCTTTTACATAAAATACATTATAGTTAAATAAAGGAGTACAATAAATGGGTAGAATATAACATTAAAGCCAGAGTTTAAAAAAAAGTTTTATTATAATACGCAAGTATATAAATTATTACAATTACAATTAGTTGTATTATCATAGTAGATTTCACAAAAGAGTGTAATACGTATATAATACTATATAATAAAATATAATGTAATATAATAAATTTCAAAGAAGTTAGTAAGTAAAACTATGTTATTGCAGCGTAATGTAGTTACAATTAGTTATTATAGAAGTTTTGAAGAAAGAATATAGTAGAAAGCATAATAACAACACAAAAATGAATTACAATAACAATAAAACAATCATAAAATTAGTAAGTAGGTACTGTGTAAATAATAAATGACAGCGAAATGCGAAGTATTTTGATTATATTATATTATTCAATAAAACTCTAAATCGTAAGTTAAAAATCATGATTTTACCATTATGACGTTCGATAAGTCGAAAAAATGACCCTGATTACCTTTCAATTTTGGGGCTGTTTTATGCGTTTCCTCGCCGATTCTTGTACTACTTCGTTGGAAGCACATTCCATTTTTATAAATTATACTTTTTAAAATATAGTTAAGAAACACGTAAAAACTAAGCACTCGAGAAGACAGTAGTCTGTGAAACATAAGGAACGTGATATAATTTCATTCAAGAGGATATTGATGATGTATAAATTGTGCGAAAATGATAGATAGTCATCTCAGTTTAGTTGGCGAAAGTGACCGAAAGCACTTTATGATTAAATATAACCTTTAATTACTAATTTTCTTCAATATAAATATAACAGCATACAATAGAAAAATCTACATATTTTATAGCGCATACTGCACTAGAGTCCCAACTGCTCCCAACCGTCTAGAGCCAGTGCAACTATGACATCCCCAATTGGGGTACGTTGTAAGGTTGAAGGTAGTATGGGGAGGGGGAAGAATATGGGGAAGAGGAAGGTCGGGAAGTACCTGACTATTCAGATCTGGTCACCAAAGACGGCTAAACCCATTTCAAGCAACGTTTCCATTCTGAGTATTTGCGGCACGTTCCAGAGTGGTAGATACACTAAAAAGTATCGCCCTGGTGAAAGACCATAATTCAGAATCAAAAAGTTGCTTGAAATGGCTTTAGCCGTGTTTGGTGACCGGATCGGAATATATGGTACTTCACTACCTTTCCCTTCACCATTTTCTTCTCCTCTCTACTCTCTTCAACCTGACAACATACCACAATTGGGACGTCAAAGTTCCCCTGGCTCTAGACGGTTGGGATCAGTTAGGACTCTTGTGTGGTATTCACTTTGAAAACCAACAAAAAAAAACCGTATTTTCTCTTTTTGATGTACTATTTCCTTAGTATTTTTTCTTGCTTCACAAATAATGTAATTACATACCTACTTATAAAAAATAAATTTAAATTTTACTTGTACCTACTAACAAAATTGATCTTTAAAATTGTAAAAAAAACCATGTACAGTGTGACCTTAGAACGCGATGTCCTGCGAAAGACACAGCAATAAATACAAAAAAAATAAGTTCGTGAAAGACGCTGCGCTGAGTTACCGTATGATTGATCTCCGGCTTGATGAGAGGCGAGTTCCCTGGAAGTGTAGAAAGGGGGCAGAGAATAATGCATAGCAATGACCGCACATCTTCACCCATCGAGCACCGAACGCCGGATAGAGCCGCTGCGGAGATCTCAGGGCAATCCGGGCTTTAATGGAGGCCTGCTGTAATGAAAGACTTTCGCCAGGGGAATCCATAACATCGTTTACTTTGATTATAGCCCGCTGGACTCGTGAACACTGAACACGGACTCCTTGCAGGGGGGGTGCTGGCGAGGAATCAATGTTGGTCTGTAAGTCTGTAAGTCTGCAAATATTGGTTATCGACGGTGTTCTTGGGCAGGGTCACCGCCGTTGATTTTCATTGAAATAAATGAACCTAATTCTTATTGTTTAAGGACGTCGTAGCACATTCCACCTGAGTTCATTCAGAAATAATGTTGCCTAATTTAGCCCTCTGTCTCAAATATAAAAATTGATTTACTCGTGTTTGTGGGAAGGTAACATCACATAGCTCTTCCAAGAAACGTATTTGGAAGAATTTTTCGATATTTTAATGTTCCAATTATTCGAATGTTATCGAGTTCCATTATTCGTGTAAAATATTTAATTCAATTTATATTCGTAAAAAAGTATTTACTTTGTGGCTTGCCATATTTATATTTAAAACAAATAAACTTTGTTTATAACCTCTTTAATTATTCAAAATTATGTCGACCGGTGTCGGAAGCACCCTTCCATCATCAGGACAATATTAAAGTTAAGACATAATATCGAATAATTAAAGTGGTTATAAACAAAGTTCCTCTGTTTTATTTATTAATTCATTTCATCTACGAATATCATTATGTCTGAAATTCTAAGCTTGCAAAATAATCTTACTGTTTTCCTTCGTTTTTTGAACTTAAAAAAAATGTTAATATCGCCCAAGAGTTTAAAATTTCCAGGACCAGTGGGACTCTAACAAGGGGAAAAGATGGAGAAAAAGAAGAGTGATATAGAGTGTACTTAAATAGACATTTTTGTCGATAATTTCGACAGTTTCAGAAAAAAAAATAATTATTTAACCATGAAACTACATTTTAACGCTGCGGTTACAATCGACCCTTCACGCTACGAAGATCTAGACCCTAAAATGTTATTGTAATATATTTCTTTACACCGAAGTTATACCTGTAATTTCGCGAGTCATTGTCTATATTGCAGCCCTTCTCGAATCATCTCACTTCTGCCCTACCAAAAACCCACCATCCTATAAGAGCACATTACTTATAATCGTTTCCTCAGCCGTCGATCTCTTCATGCAACTTGAGTAGGTACTAGAGAGGTTAGTGATTCTCCCTTACTATCGCAACCAGAGTGTCTAGTTCCTGGTGAATGTGCCTACTTACCTGTGAGGTGTAACGGTTAGTACTTACCTGGGCACTGGGAGATGTAAGTACCTGCCGGGCAGTGCAAGGAGCATGTACCCGGGCAGATTATGCACCATTACCGGTGGCGTGAAGCACGGATTGGCTTTCGTGATAACCCGACAATTGGCGTTCAATCATCGCTCACTACTGCAATAATATGACGCGGTAGAAGTTTGAGAAAAGCGTTTGCAATTGAGCACTCGATGGACATTTACAAATATCAATATTTTTGATTAGCTTCAATAAGATAACGCTTATTGTAAATGTGATCCAATCGCAATCTGGCGGCCTCCGTGGTAGAGTGGTAAAACACTAGACTAGGAATCAAAAGGTCACGGACTCAAATCTCGGCGTGCGCAAATGATTTTTATTCAATTAAAATTTGTCATGACACATTTAATTCATATTATAATAATACGTAGAATATTTGCGGCACGTTTCAGAGTGGTAGATACTCTAAGTATCGCCCTGATGAAAAACCACCATTCAGAATCGAAAGGTTGCTTGAAACGCTCTTAGTCGTGTTTGGTGATCAGATCTGAATAGTCAGGTCTTTCACAACCTTGTCATATGTTTTCATTACACTCATTTTTTCGTTCATCTGCTCTACATGCCCCAAACCATCTAAATGTCCCCTTTTTAATCCTATTCATTACGTATTAGCATCACGTTGCATTCTTTCCGGATATCCACATTTTTAAGGCAGTCACACGTGGTTTCACCGCACATACGCCTCAGGGATTTGTTATTTTTTTATGAATTTCTTTGAAAATCGAAACCTTCGATTTTTTTTTTAAGTGGAAAAAAAACAATTTTCCCCTATTTATGAGTTTTTGTAAAAAATATATCAGTTAATTTTGACTTCTTATACTGTAAGAAAATGTACGAAGTTAACTTTGCATATATTTAAAAAAAAATCTCATTTAGTGTAGTTTTCACAGAAGTATAACATTTTCTGTGTTTTGAAAAAAAAAAAAAATAGAAAAAAAAAATTGCTATGTCACTGAAAAATGGGTTCATTGTGAAATAGCAAAAAAAACAAGCGTCATTTTTCGCCAATATCTCGAAAACAAACCATTTTTTACAAAAACCATATTTTTATTCTGGTCCGTCGTGAGTTGGCCTGTATGCTACACATTCAACTATAAATTGAAGTCTCAGATGCTTATCAACAAAACGCTTATTTTTGTGCTAACCCTTGTTTTTATCTCCCAATTCTACATCACCTGAAACGCACTGTCTAGCACTTTTCAATAAGGCAGAATAAATAATTTGCAGCTATCATCGGCTACCTGTTAACCTTGATAAACATAATCAATAGCGCATCAAACGTTTTTTTGCGCAGTTACGTTTGTGCGATGCCGAGCATAGAATCGGACTATCATTTCAACAAAACTCGAAACACGCGAAGACAGCGCAATCGGAAAAGCCGACCGATCCAAGTTTATCATGAACAGGAAAAGTAAATGAGGTTACTGAATTCATGCAAGGCTGCAATACCGCCAGTTTTCCTTCAAATTATCTTCAGAATGACACGAAATGCTCTGCACGGGAGTTATAGAGCTAGCGGCTATTAGAAAAAATGCAGCCAACCTAATTGGTCTCAAAGAACATTGTATTCACGACTGCATTGTACTTTATCCTTTAAGGGTTTTGTTATTTTCTTTTTTAAGGCAATACTGTATTGCAGTTTTTATGTGAAGAAACTAATCGTGAATTATTTAAGACCATTCGCTACAACCTTCGACATCCTCCTTGGTAAACTTACTAACTAACTAACGATAACGCCGTTTCTCCGCAGAGGTAAGCAGAGAGGAGGACCCACCATACTACTCTGTCTTGGCATGCACTCCTTGCTTCATTCATATTTATACATCGTCTCATACAGACTCTTCTGTTATTTTGACTCTTGACATGGCCCGACTCAAGTATTTGATTTCCTCGGGCGTCCCCAACTTCTACTACCATTCACATTCGCGTCATATTTTTTCCTTACACTCCTTTGTTTGTTCATCCTTTCTACATGATCAAACTATCGTCCTTTTCTTAATCCCATTCATTACGCATATATCAACCTTGAAATCTTTCCGGATATCCACATTATCAAGACGGTCATACATAGTTTAACCGCACAACCGTACTTGACCGTTATTAATCATGTCATGTTTTCCTCGAGCGTTCCCGACTTCATCTTCCATTAACTTTCACCTCATAACCGCACATACGCCTCAGGGATCTCATTTTTACAGCATTCAGTCGACTTTGATCCTTCCTCTGACAGTCCCACGCCTCACTGCCATACATCAGGGTTGGTATAAGCACTCTATTGGGGACGCTGGACATTGGGGACTTCGCTTCTTTGGCCATTTTTATATTTGCGCCAAAAGTGTTCAGTCTTCCATAAATGGTTTCCTGCATTCACCCTTCTTTCAACATAAAACAATTAAAATTATTCCTACCGTACTTCTTATATAGATGTTAAATTAATGTCACAAATAATCACACAGAAAAACATTAGTTCCTAGTCCAATAATGCAAAATAAATATAAGACTTAGATTAGAGATTGTTAAAATATAACACGTGCTGTATATTTTCTCTGTTACTTAATTTAGATAAATATGAATTAAAAGTAGGAATTAATATTAACTAGAGATTAAGATATATTATCAGCGCCTTTGGGCCGCTATATAAATTATCCAGTTGTAATTATTATTATTATAATGAGGTAACAGATTGTAGATGCATATAAACATCATAATTTTAAAATGTGAATGAAGCACTAATGGATCAAATAATATAAGCCTAGAAGAGATGGAAAGTGTTTAATAAACCGTTTCTACTGATAAATATACAAAGCAATGAGTACAGAACATATAAACAATAGAATAGCATAAAATAAAACAACATTAAAAAATACAGGAGTCAAGAAAATTAATATTATTTCTAATTTTGAAACGGTTAATTCGTGGTGGAACTCCATTTTAATGATTTTAATAATACCAAATTTTTAACTTTATTTCTTTATTTTTTATTCAGACTGGTACAATTTTAAGAAAGTCTATAGAATTTTTACTATTAGGTCCGGAATGGACGCTTATTGAGTCTATCTCATAGCGAACATCTGTGACCTTAGGTTTTATTGTATGGCTAACAGAGGCGGCTTGACAATAACATTAAAAAATAAATTCGTAGGACCTAATAGTGTATATGCCATAATAATAATAATAATAAACTTTTATTCCGGAAGGTGTGCAGGAGTAGTGCAATGCAATACCTTCCATAATTGATATCAATAAATAGTAATTATAATGTTAGCAAATAAAAATAAACAGAAATTCATGAGAAAAAAAAAATACACATAATATAAGTAATAAATATTAATGGAAGATATTAGGCTTGATACTAGATATTTCTGCAAAACGCCATAGAGTTACTTAAAATGGTACCAGTCTGAAGATGCCCGTCATAAGGTGAAACCGGTTAGTCCTTAAATTTAAAAAAAATAGTGAATGAAGTTTTAAAAAAATGTATTGTTAAAATCATTAAATTTAAGATTATTTTCGCATTCTTTTCAAACACGTGCAATAATGTCTCCTGTCGGATAGGTATGGTAACGTCACCAACGAATGGAGTTCCAAACGTTTGTTTGTAGCGTTGCTTGACCACCGGTCGCGGTGGGAATCTTGTGTCCGCACCAACTAAAAGAATTCGCGGATTGTTCTCCGTTGTTTTTACAGCCTCCAGTTGGGTCCGCTTCGGGAATAAATATGTTAAAATGAACATTTTTTGGTGGGAACAGTAAACCACTAACAAAGAATATTACCGATTTTAACCGAAACATTTTCAGGAAGCCGGAAAGGCTGTTTTTAAGCTCGATAGCATGTTTTCGATCCAATTCTAGTATTATACGAAATCTGATAGATTTTCTGTGCTTAGAATGCCTCTTCTTGTATGTTAGTGTCACCCCAAAGAAGCTTTGAAAGGATTTTCGGTAGTTGTTTTATCTAGATTATTTAATTCACTTCAAATAAACCCAATTAACTAACTAACCAAACATCACGCCGTTTCTCCACAGGGGTAGGCAGAGAGGACGGACAGCCATATAACTCTGTCTTGGAACACATTCCTTGCTTCATTTACATTCATACATCGTCTTATACATCCTCTTCTGTTATTCTGTCTCTTCACATGACCCGATTCAAGTATTTGATTTACTTGTGCGTGTCATGTCTTTCTCAGGCGTCCTCGACTTCTTTTTCCATTCACTTTCGCCACATATATTCTTGTCACACTCCTTTCTTCGTTCATTCGCTCTACATGCCCAAACCATCTAAGCGTCCATTTCTTGATCCTATTAATTACGCTCACATCAGTCCAATTATAGTAACATAAAGCCTTTAATAATATAATAATAAGTATCTTTATTGATATTTAGTTTGCTATAATGATGTAATGTTTACTATGATAATACATTTTATCTAGAGATCGATCCATTAGAATTATTAATTAATTATATGTATACCAGTGGTTAAAAACGTGTAAAGACTGTTATCGTTATTTACTTAATTTATACAAACATAATATTTTTATAAATTAGTTAAATTAGTAAAGTTATTAGTTTAGACTTTTCACAATCTGCCTCACCAAGCAAGCCTTTGTTGAGGCAGTAGTTTTCGCACATTGTTTGTGTTATTTTGATTATGTATATAGTTGTTGTTACTTGCAGATTGTGAAATAATTATTGTATCTTTGGCATTGCCCAAAGCCAGCAGAAGGAAAGCATTAAGTACCAGGTTTCCTGCAAAGAGGTGATTTACTTAGTTCAAAATCAATTCAGCTCTTGAAGAGCAAAACGTAATAAGAATACAAATTCCTATTACGTGTTGTCCGTTTTTATTGTTCTCAGAAATCCATCTTTTCAATTCTCTTGAGGTCGACCAGTAATGACATGGTTCACTTACGTTTTGGTACCCAATGTACTGGCTTTGTACACTGTCTTTATGACTATCTACTGCGGAGACGCAAGGCTTGGAGACGAGAAGACAGGGAGACAGCCAAAAGAGTTCTTCACTTAGCTGTGGATATACGGTGACTGATTAGATTAGAGTAAAAGATAAAGGTGCTCTTGCATCGATTTGTGTAATACATACGTTGCAGGAAACTCCATTAATGGAGGACTGACTGCTGTTGGCGCAATCAAAAATAAGGTAAAAAAGCGTAGCTAGCAGTTCACAATGGAGTGCTTATACCAACCCTGGTGTATGTCAGTGAGGCATGAAACTGGCAGAAGAAGATGAGAATAGACTGATCGGTTAGTAGCTGATTGGAAAAACGCGTCGGGTTTCCACCCGGGCGTCGTGGGTTTAATTTCTCCGTCATTGCACAGCCAACAGTTTCCACTTATCATGATGGTAGTAGGAGTTTTTCAAAGATTTGTCTGGTTATTCGTAGCTCAGGAATGTTTGTCGTTTTCAAAAAAGTAAATCAAGTTAATAAAAGACCGAGTGATTTTGAAATGAGACTCTTGAGGCGTATGTGCGGTAAAACCATGCATGGCCGTGGATATCCGGGAAAAAGCAAGGTTGTTGAATAGTTAAAGAAAAAAAAGAGTGTGATAAGAATATATCGCGCGAAAGTGAATGGTAGAAAAAATCGGGGATGCCAGAGAAAGACATGGCATGATCAAGTGAATCAAATACTTGAGTCGGGCCATGTCAAGAGTCAAAATGACAGAAAAGTGTGTATTAGACGATGAATGAATGTGAATGTGAGTATTTTTTTAAAGTATTGAATACCGCATAAGAGTCCCAACTGCTCCCATCGTCTAGAGCTAATGAGACTATGGCATCCCCAAATAGGGTATTTTGTGAGGCTGAAGGTAGTGGGGAGGGGAATGAGATTGGTAAGAGGAAGGTTGGAAAGTACCTGGCTATTCAGATCTGGTCACCAAACAAGGCTTAAGCCATTTCAAGCGACGTTTCGATTCTGAATGGTAGTCTTTCATTAGGGCGATACTCAGAGTATCTACCACTCTGGAACGCGCCCCAAATTTACTTTATATTATTTTACATGATTTAAATGTGTTAAATACACATATAAATCAAATAAAAGTTATTGGCGCACGTCAGGCTCGAACCCATGACCCAACGATTCGTAGTCGAGCGTCTACTCGACCATAGAGGCCGTCTATGAGTATGTGCCAAGACAGTGTTTGTATGGTGTTCCATTTTCTCTATTTACCTCTGCAGGGTGTCATGGCGTGATGGTTAGTTAGTTAGATATAATTAAGTTCACAAACTTACCCAATTTTGATGATTTCAATGTGAAACCATTAAATATATATATTTTTTTAAGTCGCATGCTACAAGTTTTCATATATACCGCTGAAGCTATACGTACGCACTTAAAGATTATACAAGTTGATATAAGATAAACGTATGTATGTATTCATCACACATCGCAAACACGCACACGCACATGGACATGCACACGCATAAATATCCACACGAAAAAACCTTCTATTATTAAAAGTCCGTCTCTCGATCAATAGGCCGTTGGCTGCAACTCCGTTACAGGAATGGCGCAAGAGCAATCGAGGGTCCTTTTGGTCATAATGCATCGCCTTAATTAATACTGCGTTTCGCCGATATATTTATACGTATTGTACAAGAAGTAAAGTGAAGATGAGTGGAGCATCTTTTTTTGTAGAAGGATTTTTTATCAACTGAGATACCAATGGGCAGCGTCAGAGAACGTTATAGGCTTAGACAAATAATTAAAATGTTTGCATGAAAAGAAAAAACTGAACAAACTAGACAAATTTTTAATCTTGCTTTTTTATAATGAATACCGCATACGAGTCCTAACTGTCTAGAGTCATTAAGACTATGGCATCCCCAATTGGGGTATGTTGTGAGGCTGGAGGTACTTGATAGGGAAAGGAGACGGGGAAGAGGAAGGTTAGGAAAATTACCTGGATATTAAGATCTGGTCACCAAACACGGCTAAAGCCATTTCAAGCAACTTTTAGATTCTGAATGGTAATCTTTCACTAGGGCGATACTTTATCGCTATTATCTGCAACTCTGGAACTCTGGAAATAGCGCATATTTGTTAAATAAAATTTATTTGCGCTCGCCGGGATCAAAACTCATGGTTTCGTAGTCGAGTCTCTTACCACTCGACCACGGAGGCCGTAGTAGGCGCATTTGTAGTATTTATTATTTGTGTAAAGTGATGTTTAGCGCCATTTTTGAGTGCTGAGGCTTAACAGATAACATATATTTTGTTGTTGTAGAAAGTGGTTCAAATATATTTTTCCTCAAATAAAAACACAAAAAACGTATTTTGACTTAAAAGCGTTCCACAGATCGAGTGAAGCAATCTATAAACCCGCTGTGACTAATTTTGTTTCAATATTTAAAAACGACAGAATTGTTTTGTCGTTTTTAACCAGAGTATTGTAAAAAATCCTTTTTTAAATGTTCTTTATTCAGCATTCCAGAGTGTAAGATTTTTTCAGAATCATCCTGTTGAAATAACAACATTCCCCATCAGTAAAATTCTTTACAAGGATTACGCTATGTTAACTATAAAGCAACGAGATCGTAATAGCCAGTAACTGCTCAATAAATTATCGGCCTGGCGACATAGTTTCTCCCTCCTTCTGCATCGTCCACAAGCGTATAATCCACGGTCGCAGGTTGTAATACGTCCGCTGGCGGATCGATGCATTCCGATGCATTTCGTTTGATCCCGCTCGTAAATCTTGTTCGGCATTGTGGCCAGGACCTGTCACCGGCAGGCCCCAGACCCAGGCCCGAGGCCCAGGCCCCAGGCCCAGGCCCGAGGCACAGACCCCCGAGGTTTGGGCCTTTTAAACTGGAGCTGGAAGCCACCAAAAATGCCGATCAAACAGTTTTTCAGCCGACTCCGCAGCCAAACTTTCAAATTCCAAATAACGTATTCGAAAATTAAAATATCTTCATTCGAATGAGAGGCAGTTAATTTACGATATGAAGTAATTTAATTGATACTCGTACCTTGGTACATTTTTCATTCACCTGTTAGGAAGAGGATTTTACCTCTAGAGTATTTAAAAAATATATAAAGTGAATACCGCACAAGAGTCCCAACTACTCCCAACTGTTTAAAGCCAGTAAGACTATGGCATCCCTGATTGGAGTATGTTGTGAGGCTGAAGGTAGTGAGAAGGGGAAGGAGGTGGGGAAGAGGAAAGTACCTGGTTATTCAGATCTGGTCACTAAACAGGGCTAAAGCCATTTCAAGCATCGTTTCGATTCTGTATGGTGGTCTTTCACCAGGGCGATACTTGGAGTACCACTCTGGAACGTGCCGCCAATATACTTTTTTATTATTTTTGTATGAATTAAATGTGTTATGACACATATTAGTTTAATATAAAGTATTTACCACTTTGGGTATAGCCCATCTTCTATGCAACACATTGGCCGACCAAAAGGTTTCAAATCTAATTAAATTCTATGTTAAAAGAAAGCGATACTTCACTCCTATGTAATTTATTAGGTTCCTTAAAATTACCTTCCGATAAAGCGTTGGTTACATTGTTAATTAACTCCAATATAATATAATATAAAATAATGTATGAGTTTCTTTTCAATATTGAGTTCTAAGAAACAGATAGTATATATTTCTAGGTATTATCATATTATAGTCAAAAGAGATAAGTTTACAAAAGCGTTTGACATTTTCCTTTATTGTTAGTCATTTTTTTTCAATCCTCGAAAATTGCATTAAACACAGCCACAAAAAATGTCTATTTAATATTACGGTTCCTCATTTATAACAATTAAGCAGGCTGGTTAATTCATTTATTACAATTTAGATGGTATTTCAAATAAAATCTTTTCATCTACTTAGTGATGCATTCACAAGTTTGTTAACGAGGGAAACAAAAAGAAAAGCCGTAAATACTGTTCTATGTATTTTAAAATATCCTGTATTTCTTATGTGATCGATAGAAATAAAAATCCTCCACATCACAAAAAAACATATCTCATTCCTCTTCTCGCGAGCGTATGATGCCGAAATCATTAAAAAATATTTCACTTTGGTAAATAAGATTCCAAACAAAAC
Organism: Drusus annulatus; assembly: GCA_022651775.1. Lineage (NCBI taxonomy): Eukaryota > Metazoa > Arthropoda > Insecta > Trichoptera > Limnephilidae > Drusus > Drusus annulatus. Next base: position 575,348 of record JAGWCC010000106.1, on the reverse strand, counting down.
AGTTCGTTATTCACAGCGGAAAGATTTTTTTGCCGGCGGCTCTTATTTATTTCCATTGCATAACGATGGACCAGTTCCAGCGACCACGACAAGCGGCCCGCTTATACTTGTACGATTGTCTTCTCGTCGGAAGAGGATGTCAGAATATCATTTCAGCGACAAAAAAATGCGACACATTCAATCGATCTTAGGAAACCCGTCTTTAAAGAATCACGGTTCGCAGAAGACGTCCATAAGGTTTTTGTCAAAATTCACCTTCAGATGCGGAGTACACGTGAAGCGATTTTTGTTGCTATTTTAATATTCATTGTTTATAACTCCATCATTTTTAATGGCTGAAATAAAAACAAACCTAATATCATTTAATTTAATATTACATTTCCCTCCATACAATTATTCCAAGAAGCTGATCTCCTTAATATAAGAAAAAAATTGTATACAGTGCCTAAAATACATATTTTCGGAAAGTAAACTATTTCCAAAAAAATAAAATCGTTACAGCAACAGAATTAAAATTTATAATTTACTTTCTTTACATTTTAAGTGTTCAAACACAACACCTTTAAATACATGCAAAAATGTAATAAAAAATGGATCAAAACAAAATGTACCAACCTCTTGATAATATAACTGCTAAAATTTATATATTTTTTAAAACAATTGCTTAATTGGAAATTTGACTCTTTGTTTTTTTATTGATTGTAATTGTATAATGTTTATTTATTTATTTTATTGCAATACAGAGCCTACTATTTATTTAAATTAGTATACCCACGCACTGGCTTTGCCTATGTGTGATTTTTTTTTTATGTCTACATTGTTTTTTCTTATTTCTTTTCTTTATCTTTTATAATATGTTTTATTATTTTTACTTAAAATTCTTATTTTTGTAATCTTTTCTTTTTTTATTTTTTCAAAAAATGTATGTAAAAAAAAAATTTTTTTTTTTTTTTTTTAAATGCTGACGAGAAAAAACATTTTTTTAAAGTAATATGACATTATATAGGCACACCATAATAATAATTATATAAAATCCGAGGGTTCACACGTTATTACGTTATATACGTTTCTGGTAGGCACTCTAGCACAGAAATAATTCACGGGCGAGTACTTGAATTCATAAGTAACTTCCAATAAAATAAATACATCTGACAAGTATGCATTGCATATTTATGACCTACAAATATGTTATGACCGTGTTAAAAATGTGGATATCCGGAAAGAGTGCAAGGCTGATGTAAACGTAATGAATAGGATCAAGAAAGGGACGCTTAGATGGTTTGGGCATGTAGAGCGAAGGAACGAATAAAGAAACGTGAAAAGAATATAAAATGCGAAATTGAATGGACGAAGATGTCGGGGATGCCCGAGGAAGACATGGCACGATCAAGTGAATCAAATACTTGAATCGGGTCATGTGAAGAGTAAGAATAACAGAAGAGTGTGTATGAATGTAAATGAAGCAAGGAGTGTGTGCCAAGACAGAGTTGTTTGTCGGTCCGTCCTCTCTGCCTACCCCTGCGGAGAAACGGCGTGATGGTTAGTTAGTTAGTTAACTAGTTTTGTCGCTTCCGTTGTAACTTCGGAGAAAATGTTAAAATACCAAAAATTAAGAATTTGCAAGATCACATGTAATATGAAAAGATTTTGTATGTGTTTTTTTTAAATACGTATTTACATTTTTAATTTTTTAAATCTGTTAATTGGCCTGAAGATGTCACAGAAGTGACGAAACTAATTAGAAACTAAAAAGTATAAATAAAAACAGAAAAGTGAAGAAAATAATTGTAGTTATTAATAATAAACAGTGTAATATTTTTTTGTGTAAATAATAATAATAATTGATAAGAGGTATCCTAGCTTACAGTGTAAACCTTACATTAGGAGTGTCCCTTAAATTATATGACACATATCTTTCAAATGAACTGTCCCGAGTCTTTCTTGTTTAATAATAAGCCTGCGTGAACGAGTAGTAAGACGCTCGATAATGAATTCGCAGGTTACGGGTTCAAACCTGGCGTGCGCAAATAAATTGTTTTGACTAATATATGTCATAACACATTTAGTTCATACAAAATGATATGTTTAAAAAAAAATATATATATATTTATGGTTTTAAAGTTTATGTTGTAGAACTCCATTTTAATTCTTGGGTTTTTAATTTTATTTAAGCATTAATAATTATAATTTTTTTTTATTAATTTAATTTTTTTTTATTTTGTTTCATAGTGAATACCACACAAGAGTCCCAACTGCTCCCAACCGTCTAGAGCCAGTGAGACTATGGCATCCCCAATTAGGGTATGTTGTGAGGCTGAAGGTAGTGGGGAGGGTAAGGAGATGGGGAAGAGAAAGGTTGGGAAGTACCTGGCTATTCAGATCTGGTCACCAAACACGGCTAAAGTCATTTCAAGCAACGTTTCGATTCTGAATGGTGGTCTTTCACCAGGGCGATACTTGGAGCATCTACCACTCTGGAACGTGCCCACTTTTTGTTGTTTTATATGAATTAAATATGTTATGACACATATTAATTAAATAAAAGTTATTGGCGCATGACAGGTTTGAACCCGCGACCTTAGGAATCGTAGAACAAACTTGCGATAAATCACTTTCTCCGGGTTCTTACGTCGTATGAGAGAGAAAGAGACCACAAATATAATACACCGCTTCTACGTACTGTCGCGATGATCTTGAGCTCCTGGGTCACCGCGGGACTCCGCCCACATTTTTTATTATGCCACTAAACTTGACAAAACTAACGGTTTTTTAGGTTAGATGCTATATTTTTGTTGATTTCAATACTGTGAAAAAGTGGTTATACGAATAAACAAAAACATTATGTCGATATGTGATATGAATGGATGTATAAATACCCTAGCCGAGTCCAATAAAAATCATCAAAAACTGACTACACTGCCTTGGATAGATACCACTCTATATACTCTAAGGGGATGCCATAGTCTCACTGGCTCTAGACAGTTGAGAGCAGTTGAGACGGCGATATTTATTATGAAAATTTTAAATTAAACCTTTCAATCATATGCCGAAGATAGTCGACGACTTTAGTATTTAAGAAATTTTGAAAATATTCTTTCCAACTAAAAGAATTGGTTTTCCGAACACAAGCCCAATTCATTGAATTTCAAATATCTTTAGAAACCCATCGTATTCATAAGCTCTATGCAAGTCGTATGTCGGTAGGTACTGTCGTTCGTATATATGTATTTAGTTGCCACCTGAAATGGCAATATATTATTAACTGTCGCGTAGTGAGGTTATGTTCTAGGTGACACTGTTACGTGATTGGTTTAGCTAATAACGCACATGTCTCTCTGTCTTGGCTCCGGCTTCGAATCCGCCGGCTTATTTTTCCATAAGATTGATGTTTTTTACGAATCAACAGATGGATTGTAATAAACTATGACGGTTGAATGCAAGAAGGTTATGAATTATGTATTTGATGAGGTTTTCAAAAAAAAGCCTAAAAAGTTTCAGAGTAAGGAGCATGAGAATCATTACTATTATGTACATTTATAAAATAGTTGCGTTTTTATTAAGTAATATTATTTCTAATTTATTTTGATGAAAATATGCTATTAGGTAAAAAAATATTATATGCAGTACTGATCGAAAATCTTGTGTTTAAATTCCGTTCTAGGACCAGTAAGATATTTGCTATTTAAAAAAAAATAAAGTTTTAATCTTTTGAAAAATTTTGATTGAGTGTAAAATCAAAAACACTGATGAAATCTGAAGCAAGCCTTTGTTTCAGATATAAACTCATTCAATATTATAAAGAAGGCTTTAAAAATAGTGGTCAAGAAGTGAGGCCAAAACGGGATACTCATTTACAAATATTACCTGTGATTTTTTTAAAGTTTTATTATTTCATTGATTCAAAAATTCATTTTTGATAAATACAATATGTATATAACTATTTTTTTAATAGTGAATATCGTACAAGAGTCCTAACTGCTCCCAATCGTCTATATCCAGTGATATGGCATACCCAATACATATGGGGGTATGTTGTGTGGCTGAAAATAGTGGGGAGGAGAAAGAGATGGGAAAGAGGATGGTTGGAAAGTACCTGGTTATTCAGATCTAATTGTGAAACACAGCTAAACTAATTTTTGAGCAACTTTTTGCGATCTGAATAGTGGCCTTTCACCAGGGCGATACTTAAAGTATCTAACACTCTAGACATGAGACCTTATATCCTCCATTAATAATTTCTTACATTTATAATTTTTTTTTTCTTATAAATTAATGTTTTTTTTTGTTTTCTATAATATTGTGTGTATTACAATTTTTATTTTATTTTATGAATAATTATCAATTATGGAATGTATTGCATTGCACTACTCCTGTATAACTTCTCCGAATAAAACTTTTATTATAATAATTATTAGTAATGTTTGTAGGCGTGAGACATAAAAAAGAACTTCTGAGATGTTATGTAAGATTAATAAATCTGAATGTTGATAAATCAGAACAAACACTGCTTTATTTCTAACACCTAACACGAAAGTTTAAAAACGCGAAAAACTTCCGATGAATATATTGTAGCTCCTCAAAATCAAAGAAGAATCTTGACGAATGAAGAAATTGAGTTCCTTTTGAGAGTCCTTTATTGATGCATTAATTAGACAGGAAGTCGAAGTATTAACCGGAGTTCCAGGATGGGCATATCGGCGCTGGGCGCAGGTCGGTTGTACAGGCATGTCACTGTTTCGTCACGAGACGGGCGTCAGCTTTTTGCGGCCGGTCGAGTCCATGCCCGGGACACAGTTATAGGCGCAGGGGCGGGACACGGGACAAGGCGCATCCATTGTCTGGGGCATTCCGCCCGGGAGCATCACCATGCGTCTGTCAGTCAAGCTAGCAAAACACGCTGAGGAGTCGTTTTGACTTCTCTCGGCAGCGTGGGGTCACTTGGCCCAAACTTATTCAAAGAAGAATCGACAAAGTAGATTATTGTGGACTACAAAAAGCAAGATAAGTAAAGTGGTAAGATACTCTGCCAGAACACAAACGACTCTTATGGTACGAATCCCTTAGATGAATTGAATAATATAAATACGTTACTGAGACAAGGCACGTGAATGCACTAAACAGAGTCCGCGAGACATACCTGAGGTTTACTGCGTTTAGTATCACACAAACATTCATTCGACGGACAAGCTGTCATCAGCTGTCACAAACGCGTCGTTGTAGGCACCTATCTGAGAAAAAATTTACTGAGGGGTGTAAAAATCATTCGGAAGCAAAAAACCTATCTCATGGAATTTCTTTCCATTCATAATTACCCACAAATACCTTTATATTTCAATTCAATAAATGAAATTATTCAGAAGGTTTAAAAGTTCACGAAAACGGTGTGAGATAGCGAATGCAGAAATACATAAGTATGAGGAAGACAACCACAGCTAGTGGCGCGATACCCGAGTATAACAGTAGCGTTCATACGTTCATATAGTTATCTCGTGCGTACAGACATATTCTTTGAATGGCCATCCTTTTCATAAGCGGGTGACGCGGGAAACAAGACGGTTATAATGCTGCTACATTTCTCGTAAGATTTGTATGAATATGACGTGTCTTGTATTTTATGTCTATGACGAATTCAGGGTTTTTGAAAAATGTAAATTAATAATGCTAGTAAAAAACTGAGCATGAAATTTCACAATATTCAAGTTCCCTACAAAAAAACTCTTGCTACATAATTGTACATAAAAAAAATACAACAAAATTGTTAAAAAACACTAAATTCTAAATAAATTACGTATTACTAAAAGACGACATAAAATGTCTTCATTTCCTCAAAGGAGTAAAATAATTTACTAAGTATGCCACATCATATAGTCAGTAAAGATATTTTTCTGTTTTTCAAAAAAACAAAAAATATGTTTATTCAATTAATTAAAAAGCTAGTTTTATTCTAATTTTTAAAATTATATATTTTTATTATAAAAAATAACGTTTGGCAAAACAGAAAACAATTTTATATTAGACCAGATAATAGCTAAGTGGACGAACGCGTCAGATTCCTATCCGGGCGTCGGGAGTTAAATTCTTCTACTAGCTAAGTCTTCCATCATTGCACAAGCAACATTTTTCGCTTATTATAATGATAGTAGGAGTTTTTCAAATATTGTCAGGTTATTTGCAACCCGGGAATGTTTGTCTTTCTTCTAAAAAAATACAATATTACAAGGTGTGAATACTACGAAATTAAACAAAAAAATATATGGAAAATCAACATTTTAAAAAATATGGAGTCGGTTTTGGTAAGAGATATTTCAAAAAAATGTACATGTAATTAAATTTTAAAAATAATGCAGACCAAACTGACACTACTTTTCGCCATCAGGCACAAACGTCGTTTTGGCCAAAGCCTCCGGTTTGGAATGCCTGTTATTGGAATGTATCGCCTCCACGAAAAACCTTCGCGTTATTCTTAAAAATTTTAACTTTATGTTAGTATTTGAAATGTATAGAAATATTTTGAGCGGATATTTTATTAAATGATCACTGTTTGAAATGTTGACCGCGCTGAATACGATATTAATTGGTTTGGATTTAATACATTCTGAAATAGTTTGAATCTTAACTTTCCTCGGAAATTTTAGAAAATATAATATGTTCATAAAATAATCTGGTTCGGCTTAAATACTAGTAGTTATAAATTTATGCTCTGAAAATTGCTCTGAAATTGAAGTTTTTTTAAAGCCTTTCTAAGATCTAAGCGAATTTTATATCAGGCAGAGGAGGTTTAAAAATCAGGCAGGGAGGTTGGGGCCACCATATTTTCCTCTCGTTCCTATTTTATATGAATACCGCACAAGAGTCTCAACTGCGCCCAGCCGTCCAGAGCCAGTGAGACTATGACATCCCCAAAAAATATGTTGTGAGGCTGAAGGTAGTGGGGAGGGGAATGAGATTGGGAAGAGGAAGGTTGGGAAGTAGCTGGCTATTCAAATCTGGTCACCAAACACGGCTAAAGCCATTTCAAGCAACTTTTTAGATTCCGAATGGTGGTTTTTCACCAGTGCTATATCTACCACTCTAAAGTTCCTAAAGGTGCATCTGAGCAAATTTGGAACGGATGGTATTAAAAAATATACATAATGAAAAAGAAATTACACTTTGTATGGAAAACCGAGTTAATGAGGATTTTTTGTAAATGGCAGTTGATATTTTAATATAGGGAAAAAAGTCTCACATAAAAATGAAATGAAATTTGCACTTTAATAGTTTAAAAAGATTAGAGATAAATAAATCACCTAAGAATGATGGTGATATATAAATAAACCAAAAAATAAGTATCCAACTGTCTAATTTTGAAGTTACCTTTTACCAATATAACCCCTACCTCTCCCCTCCTCACCTACCAAACTTTATTTGATGCTCTGTCCCCTTCTCTTATTTGTTGTTTTTTTCTTTATTTTCTTTACCTTAAATGTAATTATCTGTACTTGGATTAGTTTACATTATATTGTCCTGAAGAAGGTTTGCTCTAACCGAAACTAGTTGACACATGTATGTCCCGTCTAGAGCCAGTGAGAGTATGACATCCCCAATCGGGGTATGTTGCGAGTCTGAAGGGACTGGGGAGGTGAAGGAGATGGGGAAGAGGAAGAGGAATGTTGGGAAGTACCTGGCTATTCAGATCTGGTCACCAAACACGGATTAAGCGCTTTCAAGCAACGTTTCGATTCTGAACGGTGGTCTTTCACTAGGGCAATACTTGTAGTATCCATCACTTTGGAACGTGCCGCAAATAAACTTTACATTATTTTGTATGAATCAATTAATATTTTCACCAAATAATACATCGGTCCTATTACGTTATGTAATAATATTGGTAATGAAAGGTTCTATATATCGCATATCCTACATAGGTACATCCATAGAAAAAATACAATTTTTCCCTTAAATAAAGGTGTTTTATGTGTGTTGTAATTAATATTGTGAATACATACTCCTAATTATCGAATGTGTCCAGTCATCTCGGGCCTTTCCTACCCCGAGCCGGGAGTAATTTATCGACGATTCTGTTAATTGCTCTTGTATCAATTACCCTTTCTTAAAAACACTAGCGATTGATCATCCTCACTGCATAACAAAACATCATTTAGGGCCGACCCATTTTATGTACAGCAATGCATCCTACATCATGATCAAAGACAGGCAAAATTAGCCCCACAAGAAAAATTCAAAGTACTTTCTATAAATTATTATCGGATCCGAGCTTTTAATCTAACTTTTTTACTAAGTGTTAAAATCATTGATATGGTTTTGGAATGCGTCCCGCCAGATACTTCATATTTTTGCAGTCTAGATGATGCACGAGTTCATGCGAACTGATGCAATTTATTCCGTAAGTTAATTCCGTTAATAAAAAAGTTCGATTACAACGAGGCTCTTATGGATTCGGACGTATTGAGAAATGAAGCTTTATACTCTTGTGTGAAATTTAGCGGACTGCCCCTTCAATTAGTGAAGGGCGTCCCGTCCACTCATCCCGAGCAAATTAACGCATTAATTAGTCTGGCGGAACGCCGGATTCACTTCACTTGCTGGTCGCGTCTAATAAACAAATCAAAACACTGCAATTATACGAAACACGTTTAACAAGCTCGTTAATTTTAATTGCAAATTTTCTTATCCAATTATTTTCAGAGTAGTCTAGCGTTGAGGAGTTGGATACTCCGACAGAAGCGGAAAAGGGCAAATTCACAAATTCTTTAAAAAAAAAATATTCATTTTTGAACTATCTATATGATGTGATATTTTAATTTTTATTTATTTACTTCATGTTTTTACAAAATAATGTGCATTATCCCCCACGCTAGGAGTTCTCCTGTGTTGTGGAGGACATTTTTTAAGGGTAAAAAGTGCAGTGAAATATGTAAAAAAAATATGATATAAAAACAATAAAAAATATAAAAGTAAATTAAGCCACTTCAACACAGTAAATTTTATTATTCAAATAAATAAGAATACAAAAAAATCTATGTGGATTGCAACCAGTTCCACACACATATATTCATTAGTTCTAATTTTATTATTTTTAATTTTGAAACTGTTAATTCGTGGTGGAATTCCACTTTAATGATTTAATAAAACAAATTTATAATTTTATTCCACTTTTTTAATTTTTTAAAATTTTTTTATTTTTTATTTTTATTTTTTATTTATTTAATTATTTTAGTTTATTTTTTTTTTTTTGTTTTGAAACTGTTAATTTGTGGTGGAACTCCATTTTAATGAGCATTATTAATATTATTTTCATTTTTTGAGGCATGGACGGGCATCCCAGTCTGAAGATGCCCGTGATAAGGTGAAACCGGTCAAGTCTTAAATAAAAAAAAATAGTGGAATAAAGTTAAAAATGAAGTATTGTTAAAAACATATTTTCTTGGTGGATACCGCACAAGAATCTCAACTGTTCCTGACGGTCTAGAGTCAGTGGGACTATGGCATCCCCAATATATTTGTATTTTGTGAGGCTGAAGGTAGTAGGAAAACGAAGGAGGTGGTGAAGAGGAAGGTTGGGAAGTGTCTAGCTATTCAGATCTAGTCATCAAACACGACTAAAGCCATTTAAATTTTTCGATTCTAAATGGTGGTCTTTTACCAGGGCGATACTGAGAGTATCTACCACTCTGGAACATGCCGCAAATATACTGTATATATTTTTAAATATGAATTAAATGTGAAGTACTACATATCATTTATATAAAGTCTATTTGAAGATTTTAAAACTTTGTTTTATTTTTGGACATGACAGCTATTTCATCTTGCAAAGGCATTATCAAAGGCTGTATTCACTTTAAAAACATTTGATCAAATGGAGAATTCCAACTAAAAAAGTGGATTATTTTGTTTTTCAAGATTAAACACCGGTAATAATAATATTTGGATAATTTTTATAGCGCCGTTTTTCTGAAAAATCACATCAAGGGCGCTGTTAAGGGTAAGCTGCCTATAACCAAAACTTCTAAAACCGGGTGGCATCTAAAAATATATTTTTCTTTCCTAATACCGCACTGCTTTCTAGCGGTTACTTGTGACTTGGGTGCCTACCTACCAGTGTACCGGTAGGTACTCACCGGATTGATTGGACAGATAAATGCAAGTGTTGAGGATTTTGATCATGTTGCACATTATCTTTATAATTTAGGCTGTAAATTTATAATATTATTATATTAATGGAACTTTCCGGAAAAACCCGTGGAAACCCTTAAGCTAAACGACCATATTAATTAACAAATATATCATCTTTACATAATGCCAAATAGGTGGTAGTTGTCGTATTTAAAAAAATATTCAAAAACATTTAATATTTATTTCTCTTTGTAAGTAGGAACGTATTTTATTATTTTATAATTTTGTTAAATTTCCATTTCACTTTTTATGATTTGATTTAATCATATTTAATGTTATTATTTTTATGTTCAGCTAGTTTTAGTTCTTATTTATAGTGTGGCGTTTAAGACCACTATCAAACTGGAAAAATAAAAACTTAATCTAGCAGAACTTAACAATAATAGTATATAATTTGATCAATACAAATTATCAAAAAAATTATATTTGTACTTATGTATTTTCTTTTTACAAAAACATTCCACACTTAACCACATATAATATATATTTTGAAGAATGAAACTAGACTTATTGCTGTAAAAATGACATCCCTAAGGCGTATGTGCGGTAAAACCTCGTATGATCGTGTTAAAAATGTGGATATCCGAAAAGAATTCAAGGCTGATGTAAGCATAATGAATAGGAGCGAGAAAGGGACGCTTAGATGGTTTGGGCATGTAGAGCGTATGATCGAAGAAAGGAATATGAAAAAATATACTATGCGAAAGTGAATGGAAGAAGAAGTCGGGGACGCCCGGGGAAAAAGGTGGCACGATCAAGTGAATCAAATACTTGAATCTGGCCATATGAAGAGTGCGAATAACAGAAGAGTATGTATGAATGTGAATGAAGCAAGGAGTGTGTGCCAAGACAGAATTGTACGGCGGTCCGTCCTTTCTGCCTACCCCTGCGGGAAAACGGCGTGATGCTTAGTTTATTAGTTTTTAAAAGGTTCATATAGAAGGTATTAAGGCGTAAAGTGCGTGACTTCGGGAGGTGATTCCATATGACAGTACAGATAAAAAAGTGGCAAAAACTATTTTTAAAATTTCAACGTTTTAAGGTACATTTCGGGTAAAAATGTTTGAGTGCACTTTTTGTATCGAAAATATCTTTTGTTTGAAAAAAAACAGATTTTCGAAAAACCTTCGGACGTCTAGTCAATTATTACCCGTGAAAAATCGCGAGATGTAACTAGCCTTGCCGATAAAATATTTTAATTTTTCAATCCACCCATTTCAAATTTAGAATAATGTCTGCTAAAATACACTATGGGGAGTTACTTTATTACATTGTTAGAAATTTGAAAAGATTCGATAATTAACATAAAAAATAATTTGATAATTACGCACTAATAGAGAGTGGTACATACTACTATATCAAGCATCGCCCTGGCAAGAGACCACCATTCAGAATCGAAACGTTGCTTGAAACGGCTTTAGCCGTGTTTGGTGACCAGATCTGAATAGCCAGGTACTTCACAACCTTCCTCTTCCCCATCTCCTTCCTCGCCCCACTTCCTTCAGCCTCACGACATATCCCGATTGCGGATTCCATAGCCTCACTGGCTCTAGACGGTTGGGAGCAGTTGGGACTCACTAGATAATATATAATCTACTAGTTGGTTATTTAAAATTACAAGAGGCATCTCAATGAAAGTTTGCCAGGCGTGTTATTGGAAATATTGCATCCGTCGAAGGAGCAGATCACCACAGTTGATTGACTAATAAAGTGCATGTCAGGTATTACCAACCGAATCTATAAAGAAATGCTGCGACACGAATCTCTCCAAACATCATTCACGCACGAAGTTACTGCCACGATTGACAAGATAACTGTGATCTAAGAATTCCAAAACAGACTTGATGCATTGTGAAATTTAATTAACCCAATTTGAATAGGCAAACGTTCTCCACGCGCGGCACTGTAAACCGTACACTGCACAGGTAGCGTACGGCACACAGTGCACAGGTGTGACAGGCTTTGATCAAGTGTGCTATCGTTTACAAATTATCCGCGAGTAGCCGCTATCAAGAGCCGCCGCTACGGCGGAACAACAGCCTCTTGTTTGGAGAAGAAATATTTTAAGCTGATTACCATCGCCTTTCATTGGCCCAAAGCAGTCTGGGGCTCGGGGCTTCGCTCAATGCATCCGACACCTGTCGGTAAGCCTGCAAAGGCTACACACAGACGTGTGTCAAGATTTGAAAGTGTATTGATCTTCAATGATGATTTATAGACACTGCGACACGGGTGGAAAGCATTGTTTTAAATTAATTATACAGCCTTACACGCGATAATTAACACCGAAACTGCACTTGGTAGTTAATCTGATCGAAGACTAAGCTTATGAACAGCTCCCAACCGTCTAGAGCCAGCGAGATTGTGGCATCTCCAACAGGTATGTTGTGAGGCTGAAGGTAGAGGGGAAGGGAAAGAGATGGAGAAGAGGAAGGTAGAGAAGCACCTGGCTATTCAGACTTGGTCACAAAGCACGGCTTAAATTATTTAAAGCAACGTTACGATTCTGATTAGTGGTCTTTCACCAGGGCGATTCTTAAGAGTATCTACCGCTCTAGTGGGAAAAAGAAAGGAGATGGTGAAGAGGAAGATTTTTTAGTACCTGGGTATATAGATCTGGGAACCAAACACGTCCAAATCCATCTCAAGCAACGTTTCAATTTTGAATAGTGGTCTTCCCCAGGCCGATACTATGAGTATCATCCACTCTGGAACGTGCCGTAGATATGGTACATATTATTTTATATAAATTTTATGTGTTATGACACATTTTAAATGTGTTATTGACATATTTAAATAAAATGTATTATTTGCGCACGCCGGGTTTGAACCCGCGACTTCTGGATTCTTAGTCGAGCGTCTTGCCACTCGACCACGGAGGCCGTCGAAAATTCCAGTATACTGTTCGTAAAGAATTACCCCAATTGGGGATACCATAGTTCCACTGGTTCTAGACGGTTGGGAACAGTTAGGACTTTTAAACTGCACCTTTTACTGACATTTTAGTATTTTTTTTCATAGAACTTAAAAGATCACAGTTTTTTTTTAAATTATATTTTTTGAAAACCTTGGTCATTTTACCAACTCTTCATTGAAAATTTGTAGATACATCATTTGAAGCATTTATTGTATTAGAACGCTTCAAAGTGACATTTAGCGCCATTTTTGAGTACTGATACTAAAAAACATCGTAAGAAATGTTAAGTAACCTCATTTGAAAACAAAATTTCAGATTAACCAAATCAACGAGAGTTTATAATCGGTTTTACGCGTGTCATAATTGTTTAAATAATATGTTTCACCAAACGACATCGCTACAAGCAATCGGGCATCGCTTACTTACAGACCCGGTAATTAAAAAATCCGGTCACATAGCAACCCATTGTTTTCGGCTTGGTGTTGGTAACAATACTGTATAGGAAAGCTATTCATGTGTGTTTTGAATCTCATCTTCAAACCGACTTAAACATTGGACAGTAGCACGGCACCACGTAGAAACGCCGGTCGTTTGTGAAAAGTACCCTAAGAATTCCGAGAAACTTTTAAGTATCTTTGTTTAAATGCTCCTTAATTGTTGAGCATATTAATTTTTATTGATACGGTATGGTCGGAGGGAGTTTTATTCTCACGTCAACGAGCTGGGGTCAAGGCGAGGATGCCTACAAATAGCTAAGTGTACGTAGCACGCCACAGCGAGCAATAAAAAAATATTTATGAAACATTGTTTATTTTTTCAGAGGCTCTTTATTCCGAAGTCATTACACCCGCCGCCGATGCGCTACCTCATTACATATCTACTGACAATGGTGAGGGAAGAAGGATTATTCCTTCATATTTTGTATGAATAATCTTACTATATCAATTGATGTTACAGACTTTTAAACATATTGTGGAGCTCTCGAATTGGCAAGGAATACGGTAATTGCCGTACTTTCAATTTAGCGGATTTAGTATTAAACTGTCACGCGTCGCTTAAGGTCGTATACTATATCTAAACCAACTGTATACATAAGCGCCAAATGCCCTCTTGTGTGCATCACACAAGAGGGCATTTGTTATATCATCATAAAGCGTTTCCATTGCACTAAAAGCCTAGAAATTACATTTCATTCCTCTAAGTACACGAAAATTACTTGTTATTTTAAATAAAACGACTTTTTCCACTGTTTCCCGAAGATTTTAAGCGCCATTAGAGAGAGTGAGATGGTGAGCGTAGCAACACATACGTATGAGAAAGACAACCTACTAGCAGCAGGTCGGATTAGGGCGTTCTCTATTCGTTGATGTAGCGCCGCTCGGTTCTGTATCTATTTCGTCCATACACACATATTCTTTGAATGTCTATCTTTTGTCATACATGACCAATGTTTGAATTGACTGGGAACGTACGTGTTTGCTACTTGCAACATTTTCTGAAAATATTCAAGACAATAACGTCTCTATATGTTTGTAACCTCATTGACCATATCTAAATACGTGACGGAATTCGTCGAATTTATTGAAAACACCTCTGCTTTCAGTGCAATCCAAGTGATGTGTATAATACACTAGAGAAACGTTGATCCCGAGAAGGGACATTTGTGCAACAAGGGTGTGATAAAACCGTTAAGAAGAATAATGAGATAGGTATTGGAAAAGAACACAATACCGATAAAAGAAAAACGTATCAGATTAGGAATGGTACACTTAGATGGTTTGAAAAGTGCTAAAACATCCTGCGGAGCAAGGATCAAATACATATTTATGTTGTAAAATTGAAATTCAAATCAGAATAGGCTAGGCTCACCAATAACATATTTTGTTGGAAATGGTATAAATATTTTTTCATTTTGTGTAACGCCATTTTATAAAATACCAATGGGACGTATTAATAGACAGAAATCACGTCAAAACCTGAAGAAATTTGCCTTGAAATTGCCTTGTTTTTTTTCATGGATTGATAAAAGTATTGGTATATACTTTTTCACACGAGCTGTGAAAAGGTAAATGGGATAAGCTGACTAGGTAGGAAAAAAATATATTCAAATAATATGAAAACCAAAAAAGACACAGAATATTGAAAAAAATAGGTTATGATTGCTACTCGAACCCGAGACTTTCTGGACGTGGCGCGTTTTCCGATCCTGACATCCCAATTAATTCATTGAGCGTCATTTTTATCATATTTGAAAAAAATATTTTGTTTTAATGAATACCGCACAAGAGTCTCAACTGCTTCCAACCGTCTAGAGCCAGTGAGACTATGGCATCCCCAAACAGGGTATTTTGTGAGTCTGAAGGTAGTGGGGAGGAGAAGGAGATTGGTAAGAGGAAGGTCAGGAAGTACCTGGCTTTTCAGATCTGGTCACCAAACACGGTTAAAAGCCATTTCAAGAAACGTTTCGATTCTGAATGGTGGTCTTTCATCAGAGCGATACTTAGAGGATCTACCACTCTAGAAAAATATAAATATTATTTTATTTTTATTTTTATATCAATTCAAATGTGTTATGACATATATTAATTAAATAAAAGTTATTAGCGCACGCCGGGTTCGAACCCGCGACCTTTGAATTCGTAGTCGAGTGTCTTACCACTCGACCATGGAGGCCGTCAATACTTCTTGAAAACTGTTAATGTTATATTTCTTCCCGATATTTTTGACGATCATCTCAATAACCCTGAGCAGAGCTCTATCTGAACACAATTGAAAACGTCATGGACAGAATCATCCATTTTTATTTTAAAAAAAAAAAATTTTGAAAAACATAAGAAACAGTGTTGGTTATTAATTAAAATAAAATAAATTGACACTACCCGCACATTTTTATATAATATTTCTCATTTGAAAAAAAAACTTTAAATCAACGGTTAGTTAAACTTAACTAATGGTTAACGCGAAGTTGAGAACAAGACATTGTTTAAAGCCAGAAACCACAATAATTAAACTAATGAATTCAACATTCATAAGGCTCTTCAGACTGGCATGCCATTGTTTTCCATTTCATTCTTAGTTGTAAATTCAAAACATATTCAGCAAAGTCTACGTCACAAGACTGTTATAAAAATACATGATTCCATCAATTTACATAATTATGTAACTGTTAATGTACAATTTTAATATTCACTTCTCCTGTTTATGTTAATGCACGTTTATTGTTTTACATTAAACGTTTTGGAGTTTGCGGTAAAAGCAGTGCTCAGTTATTTCGCTCTGTGATAAACATAATAATGATAATACTTGGCAAGTTTATATGGCGCAATTTTTTGATATATCACTTCAAGGGCGCTTGACGAAACTTAAAAAAACTACGAATAAAATTTATATACTAAAAAATATTGAATTACCTCTTATTTATTTTGAATTTTACACATTACACTGTGAAAAAGTTTCAGACTTTATGTTTAGCAGCAGATCGAGAATTTGCCAACCAGTGCATGAACTAATATTATATAGACTAGTTTGAATACTAATGGGTTAGTCTATCTTTGCCAATTAGAGAAATACTGTTATATAGGGATAAGATTTTCTGAAAATATAAGTTTTTAGTTTAGCTTTGAACTCTGTCGAGTCTTTCGTCATTTCTAGATCATGTGTCAGTCTATTGCAGGCTTTAGGACCTGACACTCCGAAGGCATCCTCTCCGATCCTAGGGTCTGATTCTCAGAGCAATAATATACCAGGCGGGAGCGCTTGTGTAGTGAGTATTTATGATTTTTACTTGACTGGGGCGTGGCTAGGGCTCCGGCTAGAGTATTTACACATCCATTCATAGCACATGTCAACATAATGTTTTTGTTTATTTGCATAACCACTTTTTTACAATATTGTTATAAATAAAAAATTAGGATATGACCTAAAAGTTCTGTCCTGTTATGTGGCATTGCAAAACGTAGTGGGAGGAGTCGCCGGTGACGCGGGAGACAGAGAACAAACTTATATACCTAAAAGTTGAGCTATATTTTGTGAGAACTTGTCTTGTCTCTTTCTATCTCACGGTTTACGAAATAAAACCCGGAGAAAGTGATCTATCGTAAATTTGTATAGGCTATAATAAATCAATAAATAGGTGATAGCGAGAAAAACGCAATGTTACCAATCCAGCATTGCACGCTTCAGCCTTCCTTAGATTTTTGTAATTTTTTTGCTGATTCTGTTTTTCATTTGAAGTCAGTGGTTCTCTATAAGTCATCAGCTCATCTCATTTGTGGGAGACCTTTATTTCTTATTTCAACTGCCCTCCGTTAGCCGTGTCTCAATTATATGCTCAGCATAGTTAAACCTGAGAACGGAGATTGTGACAATAATGTAATTTTTTTTCTCTACCTCCTGGTATTTAATGTATTCATATTTCGTAGAGTTACTTTTTCTGTGGCTCTTTGTATGATCACCATGTTATTCAAAATATGTGTGCGGTAGTATTGAAATAACGTTTTATTGAATTTCAAAAGTTGTTTGGAAAAGACAAGGGAACTTCTTATTTTAGCAAATATTATTAAAAATGGCAAGATATATTAATAAAACAAGTAGGATGTAGGTATTGATATGAAAAAACCATTCCAAAAATAATGTTTTCATAATCACCAATATTTTGAGATTGTTTTCGGGCTTCAAAATTCAGTGTTTCTATTATATTCTATAATATCCATTGTCCGACACATATTTTGATACTAAACCTTTGGATTAAGACAAACGCAAAGAAGTCTACGAAAATTATCATCAGAAAAGGCCATGAACCTATGAGAAAAAATATTTTTCAGAAGGCAATTGAGATCTCAGAACAATAATTTACAAGAGAGAGCGCTGCTGTAGTCAGTTTTTATGAGGTTTTCCAAACTCGGCTAGACCTAGGCGTAGCTAGGACTAAGGCTAGGGTATTTATACATCCATTCAAGGCACATGTCGACAAAATGTACGTGGTTTAAATACAAAATTAAAAACCATTAGATGTAACATCAATGTATGCCAATACGATTTTATATTTCTTAGTGAAACATGGTTGTCCGATAATGTTGCATCGGCTGAACTAGAATTTTTGATTACAACATTTTTCGTAGTCTAGAGGAGGTGGAGTCATGATATGTGTTAACAAAAATACTCTTGTCATATTATTGAATCCTCCAATAATGTTTCTGATCAATTATTCATATGTGTTCTTCTTGGTAGCAAAAAACTTTTACTTGGTTGTGTCTATATTCCCCCCTCTTCTCCTTTGGAAGTGTATAAGTCACATACTGAATTAGTGGAACGCGTGTCTAAAAAATTCCGATTCCACATTTATTTGTGGAGATTATAATTTACCTAAACTATTGTGGACAAATGACAACCTAGGTGTGAAAACTGTTAGTGGTACTCTTTCCTTGCAAGCTACTACAATTGTGAATTTCTTCGCCTATATGAATATGTTCCAAGTAAATTCAATAATAAATTCTCTGGGTTCGTGTCTCGATTTGATTTTTACAAGTATGCCTAGTGTCTCTGTATATGAAGCTTCGGACTCATTGTTACCAATCGATAAATACCATCCATCTCTATCTATAAAAGTTACAAACTTTTTTCAAAATTGATTCTTTAAATCCATGTATTTCTTATTACAACAAATTTAATGATGGCGACTATGTCAGCATGAATAGATATCTTGCCCAGTTTGATTGGTCATCTCTATTTTTCAATTCTAATATTAATGATGCTGTACTTAAATTTAACAAATGTTTAACGGATGCTGTAAATTTATTTGTTCCACGGGGAATCTACTCCAAACCTAAGTTTCCTAAATGGTTCAGTATGAAGCTGAAGCAGCTGATATTTGAAAAAAAGAAAGCTCACAAATTGTTTAAAGATTCAGGCAACTTAAGGCATTACCAAAAATTTAGTAATCTTAGGGAATTGTCTAAAGTTGAATCAGCTAAGTGCTACAAATCCTTCATAGAAGTCACTGAGTCAAAATTACAACTAAACCCAAAACAATTTTGGCAATTTGTAGCACAAAAGCGGACTGAAAATGATATCCCTTCAAGTATGTATTATAATGAAACTCATGCCACATTCTAATATATCGTGCACCACCCCTTCATACAACTATACAGAAAATGTTGACATGAATAATTGCCAAATCTCACTTTTAGATGTATTTAATTCGTTAAAAAATCTATCTAGTAAGAATAGCACTGGCCCTGATGGAATTCCTGAAATTGTATTGAAAGAATGTAAATACATCTTATCTAAGCCACTTTCTATCTTATTTAACCTATCACTTTCATCTGGCTCATTTCCTGACTCATGGAAAATTTCATATATTAGGCCTATTTTTAAGTCTGGTAACAAGTCCAACATTGAAAACTACAGACCAATTTCGATTATATCCCACATTCCAAAAATATTTGAGTCCATCATTACAAAGAAAATTACCCCCGTATTTAAAAATGTTCTGATTGAGGAACAGCATGGATTTAGATCTGCTAAGTCTACCACAACAAATTTACTTTCCTTCACTAATACCATTGTTAACGCTCTGGAAGTTAACTCTCAGGCAGATGTTCTCTACACTGATTTTTCTAAAGCCTTTGATAAAGTTAATCACTCAATTCTTATCGCCAAACTTCATGCTATCGGTATTAGAAATCCTTTATTATCTTTCTTCAAATCTTATTTAAATGATAGACAACAAAGAGTCAAAATTAATAACTTTGAATCTATTAATATTAAAGTAACGTCTGGAGTACCCCAAGGTGCCCATCTAGCTCCTCTCCTTTTTAACATATTTATTAACGACATTGCCAAAGTATTTTCTTCCTCGCGTTTTTGGCTTTTTGCAGATGACAATAAGATCCTTAAAATAATAAAATCTTTTCATGACTGTATTCTTCTCCAAAGTGATATTGATTCATTTAATGAATGGTGTGAAACTAACTGCCTAAAATTAAACATTGATAAATGTAAAATTATGTCATTTCATAGAACTCTTAAACCGATCCTCTTCAATTATAAATTAAATAGTGTCTCCTTATCTACCGTCAGATCTATAAAAGATCTTGGTGTCACTATAGACTATAATCTTTCTTTTCGTGATCACATTAATAATGTAGTTAATAAATCATTAAAACTTCTTGGCTTCATCAATAGAATTGCATGTGACTTTAAGAATATAAAGACTCTAAAAACCCTTTACTGCTCATTAGTTCGCCCTCATTTAGAATATGCTAGTGTAATTTGGTCCCCTTTCTATACCGTTCATATTCATCATATTGAATCCGTACAACATCGCTTCTTACGCGGTATTGCATGGAGATTGGGGCGAGAAAGAGGCGATTATTCATATGATGAAATTGAACAATTATTGAAAATGTCTTCATTAGAAAAGCGCAGGAAAAGACTTCGATTTAATTTTCATTTACAATCCCAATACTAATTACGGGTATAATTCTCCAATGTCCAGAATGTCAAGACTTGTTAACTCAAGCCATGGTCTTGAAATTTTTGGTAGCAGTCTAAATGATTTTCGTCATTCTTTACGACTCTACCAAAACTTTGACTAAGACCATGGCTTGAATGTTCTCTCTTATGTTTATTTTGCCTTATTTTTGTCATCGCTTCATTTATCTCAATTTATATGCTATTTCTTCTCTGTTACTCTTTTTTATATTTCGTGTTTTATATGTATTTTTGTAATTGGACTTTAGTCCGTTAATTTATAAATAAATAAATAAATAAATAAATAAATAATATTTTTGTTTATTCGTTTAACCACTTTTTCACAGTATTGTTATAAACAAAAATTAAACATGTAACCTAATAAACCGTTGAGTTATGTTAATTTATTTCGCGTAGCAAAACGTGTGGGCGGAGTCAACGGAAACACCGGACACGAAGAACATTCTAACAATACTTTAAAGCAGTGTGATAATTTGGGAGATTTTTCGTCTCTTTCTTTCTCATGGTGTACGACGTATAAACTCGGAAAAAGTGTTTATACCAAATTCGTATAGGTTGGGTGAAAATAATTAGCTCTCTCTCCATATATTGTTAGTTCAAGATTGAGACAGTACTTTGGCTTTGAGTTTAGCTTAAAAATGACGTCGAATCACAAATGCCAATATTGAAATGGAAGATCTTTTTTACACAATGTTGTCTCGGGTTCAAATCTGGATGAGCGCAAATAAATTTTATTTAATTTAATTTAGGTATCCTGGTAGATGGTTTGGGCATGTAGAGCGAATGAACGAAGAAAGGAGTGTGAAAAGAATATATGATACGAAAGTGAATGTAAGAAGAAGTTGAGGACGCCCGGGAAAGACATGACACCATCAAGGAAATCAAATACTTGAATCGGGTCATGTGAAGAGTCAGAATAACAGAAGACGATGTACGAATGTGAATGAAGCAAGGAGTGTGTGCCAAGCAGTGGCGACTCGTGACTTTTTAGTGTGCTAGAGTGAAAAGATTTAACAAAAACATCATTATTGATGTTCTTGTGGCCGAAAAACTTTTTTTATTTTTTATTTAATTTTCTTGTATGAAGATTTTTCAAAAATCCGTGCAGTGCACCAACAAAACTGAAAAATCCTAAAAATATTAACACAATTTTTTATTACTACAACAACACTAACAATGTCGTATTTTTCAATCATAGCACTCTAGCGCACTAAAAACTCACGAGTCGCCACTGGTGCCAAGACAGAGTTAAATGGCGGTCCGGCCTCTCTGCCTACCCCTGCGGGGAAACGGCGTGATGGTTAGTTAGTTAGTTAGGCATCCTTATGGAATATCCTGGTCGTTCTGTCAAAATACTTTTCAACGTGAAACATTTGGTAATTTAGAATACAACGTGCAACATTTGTTTACCAGAAGTAGACAAAGTGCGTTGATCTTGGTCGGTGAGCAGTGGGCAGTGAGCGGCGAACACCGAGACGTCTTGACCGGAGAAGTAACGGATGAAATCCGTAGTTTGGGCTCATAACGGCCCGTCAGGTGGAACGGCCGGCGATAAACGGGCCAGAAACCACTGAGCATAAAGGCGGAGAATGTACGCCATCCGTCCATCTGACGCTGTCGTCAATCGTCAGCCTTGCTGCCCGGGGCCCGGGGCCCGGTGCCAGCTCCGGTGGGCCTTTTGTCACGGGGCCGCGGCTAGTCACGCCAATTAGCCATCGGAACCCTCGGCCAGCCGGGCGAGGAAAACTCCACGGAAAATACATCGCCGCATTGTTAGGACGCGCGTTAAACGAATAACTCTCCAGACGAACTATTTTATCAACTTACGAGTACACGCAGCTGCTATCCGGATTCGTCAGACTTCTCTCGAACGCTTTTAGTTCTCATTGAATTTGACAAACAAACAAAATTGCTTCTTGTCAAAAAACTGGCATTACGTCTATTGTTTGTGATGCAAATGAAGATGTGAACTAAAAATAGTTGCGTTGATTTAGATGTTTCAGATAGAAATTTCTTGCAAATTTCATTGCTAGCGGAGACGCATTTTGTGGCCTGTAGTTGTTGCAATCGATATTAAATCAAGAAAGGGATGCTAAGAGGATTAAGGCATGTAGAGTGAATAAACTAAGAAAGGAGTGTGAAAATAATACATGACGCGAAAGTGACTGGAAGAAGAAGTAGGGGACGGCCGAGGAAGACATGGCACGATCTAATGGATCAAATACTTGTGTTGGGCTAGTGAAGAGTCAGAATCACTGACGAGTGTGTGTGAGACAATGTATCAATCTGAATGAATTTAGGAGTGTGTGCCAAAACAGAGTTGTATGGCGGTCTGTCCTCTTTACCTATCCCTGCGGGAAAACGGTGTGATGGTTAGTTAGTTAGTTAGAAATTGCTAACTTGTTGGATGAAGAGTTCTCGGGCTTAAGCTCGGCGTGCGCAAATAAATTTCATTGAATAAATATGTGCCATAACACTATTAATTAATATAAAATAATATAAAGTATATTTGCGGCATGTTCCAGAGTGGTAAATACTTTAAGTCTCGCCCTGGTAAAAGACCACCATTCAGAATTGAAACGTTCCTTGGGATAGTTTTAGCCGTGTTTGGTGACCAGATCTGAATAGTCAGGTACTTCCCAACCTTCCTCTTCTCCATCTCCTTCCCCTCACCACTACCTTAATTCTCACAAAATACCCCAATTGGAGATGCCATAGTCTTACTAGCTCTAGAAGGTTGGAATCAGTTGGGATTCTTGAGCAATATTCACTATAAAAATAAAAATAACGATTAAAACAACCCCCTTTCGAAATTAATATTTATTTCTAAATATACTCGACAAACGCCCGAAAACTACTTCGTGTTTTATTTTGATTGATTGTTATTAAAGATTTTTGCGAGTCCAAGACGGCCTTTTGACGTCTAGAAAGAGGACGTTTAAAAAAATGCAGGAAATATAATTGAAGACAACAAGATGATAAACATTAATAAAAACCAATAAATATTTTTATAATGAAAAGAACCAAATATCTTATTCAAGATGAAAAAAATTTGATAGAAACACCAATATTCATTTTGGAACTGAAAATAATCATTTTTTTCTTCGTTTTTGTATAACCTTAGAGCAGTCATTCCCAAAGTGGTCAATATCGACCCCCAGGGGTCAATTCCGACCTGCAAGGGGTCCACGTCAATGAAAAAAAAAATTGGGGGTGCATGAGACGTAAATGGGGGTTCACGGGAGTGGATTCCATTTAGGCAGGCCGTCACCAAAATGTTGGCTTCCCGCAAATGTATAATAATCCACCTCACAGATAGTACCTATGTAGGTACTTATGTAATACTATCTCATAACGGACTTTAATTCCCCAATTATGTTAATAATATTAATTTTTGTGGAAGATATTTTGTCGATTTGCTAGTACTTTTCGATTTCAAATCTCTACCGACTAGTGTTTTTTTTTCGGAGGGTAAATTTTGTTGATTTGCTAGCACTTTTTGGGGGAAGATTTTTTGTCGATTTGCAAGTACTTTCCGATTTCAAATCTCTACCGACTAATGCTTTTTTTCGGAGAGGAATTTTTGTTGATTTGCTAGCACTTTTCGATTTGGGATCTCTGCCGACTAGTACTATTTTTTTGACGAGTTCGACTACAATTGAAGTGTTCACCGCGAAGGGTTCATTTCAAAGAACTAGCAGTTCCTGAAGCGTTCACAAAACTTTGAAGTTTTACCCAACGCTAAAAAAAATCAATACTAAGGAAAGCAGGGGGTCTATACAAAACAGAAAAAATCGACAAGTGGTCTACGGGACAAAAAAGTTTGGGAACCTCTGCCTTAGAGCAATAATATACAAGAGAGAGCGCTGCTGTAGTCAGTTTAGAGTTTTTTCCGGACCCAGCTAGACCTGGGCGTGGCTAGGACGAGGGCTAGGTTATTTATACATTCATTCAAAGTACATGTCGACATATTATTTTTGTTTATTCGTATGACCACTTTTTCACAGTATTGTTATAAATAAAAAAAATATTAAATAAAATTAAAAACTGCTGACTTATGTTCATTTATTTCGCGTATCAAAACATGTGGGCGGAGTCAACGGAGACGCGGGACACGAAAAACATTTTAACAATATTTAAAGCGGGGTGATAATTTTGGAGATTTTTGCTGTCTCTTTCTTTATCATGGTGTACGACGTAAAAACCCAAAGAAAGTGATTTATCCCAAATTTGTATAGGTTGGGTAAAAATAATTAGCTCTCTCTCCATATATTGTTACTCCAAGTGTATTACAAATAAAATTAATAGAATTAAGTACCTAACCAGTATTTTGAAAAAAAATATCAAAGTAATTATTTATTGGCAACAGTTCTTCATTACGTTGTACGTCTTATATAACGTCGTTTTATAAAAAAATATGATTTGATGTAAAACGCAGTAGTGTAAATTAAACCTACTAGAAAAACTGTGGTAAACATACCTGTAAGGTCGTTAGCATTTAATTATTTTGAATTTCCTGTTTTTAATCCATTTTAAAACTTCCGTTAGTTATCTGGAAATACGTTGATATCAATTCTTAAATATATAACCACTAGAATAAAGTATCGCGCAGGTTTAACTCTAGCTCCGACGGGAGGCGAAATGTGTCTTAATTTAGCAGGCGAGTTTAACTGGGTAACTATACTATAGAAATGTTATTATTTGAAATACTTTCCAAATGGGTTTTTTATTTTCTTACTCAATCATCATTTTACTTCGCCAACACGTTAAAAGCAAATTAAAGGTCTTACCTTCCAGTGTCATGCCTAGTGATAAATTCGAGAAAATAAAATTGGTAAACAACATATGCATTAAAATACATTTATGAATCTTTTTATTCAATTAAAAAACACAAATATAAAATAGATAAGCAAAATCATAATATTAAAACTAAAATTTTACATCAAGAGTAGATGTTTTATAATAAGTTTGATTCTTCAAAATATGTGGATATTCGGAAAAAATGCAAGGCTGATGGCTGATGTAAGCGTAATGAATAGGATTAAGGAACAGACGCTTAGATGGTTTGGGTATGTAAAGCGAATGAATGAAGAAAGGAGTGTGAAAATTGTATATGGAGCGAAAGTGAATGGAATAAGAAGTCCGAGGAAGACATGCCACAATCTAGTGAGTCAAATACTTGAGTCGGGCTATGTGAAAAGTCAAAATGACAGAAGAGTGTTTATGAGACGATGTATAAATGTGAATGAAGCAAGGAGTGTGTGCCAAGTTAGAGTGGGATGGCGGGCCGTCCTCTCTGACTACTTCTGCGAAGAAACGGCGTGATGCTTAGTTAGTTAGTTAGACACTTAATATTAACTTAATGCTCCGAAAATGACCACTTACAAACATTGACGATGATTTTTGACACAGCTTGAAAAAAAAGCTGCTATAATTATTTTGAGTAGTGGCGTGACACGTCATGCAGAAAAATACTTAGGGTATTGTATTTCTTATCGCCCTATACTGGTAGTCACGATGTGTCGGTTTTCTTTTTTCAAGTGTATTTTATTCAGTATTTCAAATGCGCAGTATAAAATTTTTCTCGCACACAATGCAATTGAAAGTATTTTTTTCTTCGATACGAAATCGTTAAAAAGAATTTTTCCTATTTATGACTTAAACCTTCATTCGAGAGCAACATACATGATATAAATGTTGGTGTGGCAACTTTAAGGTTTTATGATTAGGAAATTCTTCACGACAAAATCCGTAAATGAATTATTTTAATACTTAATAATATAACATTTGGAATTTTTTTTTCTGGAATCAATGCATTTGATGGCCTCCATTGTTGAGTGGTAAGACGTTTGACTACGAATCCAGAGGTCCCGGGTTCAAAACCAGCGTGCGCAAATACATTTAATTTAATTAACAACACATTTTCAAAACACATTTAATTCATATAAAATAATATACTCGTATACTATATTTGCCGCACTTTCCAGAGTGGTAGATACTCTAAGTATGACCCTGGTGAAAGACCACTATTGAGAATCGAAACGTTGCTTGAAATGGCTCTAGCCGTGTTTGGTGACCACATCTAAATATCCAAATAATTCCGGACCTTCCTCTTTCCCATCTCCATCCCCTCCCCGCTATTTTCAGTTTTACAACATATCCCGATTGGGGGATACCATAGTCTCACTGCTCTAGACGATTGACAGCAGTTGAACTCTTATTTTGAAATAACTGTTTTTTACATTACATTGCAAAAGTGATTAAAAAAAAAAACTAAAATATGATAATCATAATTACAAAATTGTAAAAGTACATAATGAAGTTAAAACTGAATAGTTATCTCTTGCTTAAACTTGTTGTAGCTCCTGAGAAAAATATCCAAATTTCCTGCGAGGCAGTTAATTAACCTGGTTAGTCTTCCCAGGGGCATCACCATTGGTAAATTAGTTTTGCACTTGGGAAGAAACATAATCCTGTGTTAGCGGCCTCGCGTGAAATTATCAGGGACATAAATGCAATTTCCGCCAGGATGTCAGGTATTAATAATACACCGTTCAAGAGTTTACGAGCTAAAAGCATTCTTGTGCGGTAATCAACATGACAAAATCAAGCAAAAAATCAACAACGAACGATTTCCATCAGGAAACAAGCACGTTGTAAATTGAATTAATTCATATGTAATTGTACGTAATAATTAATCATAAATCATGCGTAAGGCAACACTTCAACATCTCTCATAAATGATGACAAGGGCTTTTTAGCAGAACCGCGGTAAAGAATATATATTTTCTAATAAAATCACGTTTCCTGTGCATCCGGTAGACCGGCCTACCTGTGAAGGTCTGCAAAACCTGGAAAGTCGGAAAATACCTTTTATCCTTGAAGAAAAACAATAGCTAGTGTATCATAGCCGCCAGTAATTTAATACTGCGGTAAAGAGTCTCTGTCGGTATTTCATAGCACGCGAGGCTATGGCAAGAAGTAGGTGCTCACTCTTTTTTATTGGTTTTACCTCCTTCGTTTGTTCTACGTACGTTACTTCTACAATTCACGTCACACCTAATAGCTCGTAACACTCATTTTCACCTGACACAATGACATTAATGACGACTACATTTTTTATTTTACGATCATGATAAATTCTGTGTATCAAAGTTATCACGGTTCACTGACAAATTCGTACTTTACATTGATATTAACTTTTCAGACAGTATTATAATATCACACGTATTTTTTTTTCTTTTTTTATTTATTTTTTTATTTCTTACATATTTTTTTACATTACTTACCTCGCTAGGTCATTAGAACCTGTTCTGAGGTAGGTGACAGTGAGTGCAAGTAGAATTATATAAAATATGTTGATATATGTTACACAATGCTAGATGATACAACATACACTGTCCGTAAAACTCTCTTGATACATTATTTTTCCAAATAAGATACATTGACAGTAGATAAAATTGCAAGGCACTAAATCCTGTAATTAAAAACAGTGGATTCGATACAAATATACGTACATTTTACATCGTAACAATCCTATATTTATTGATAATGAATACGTTACGTAAAAAAATGCAAATAGTAATAATTAAAGTAGTATACAATAATAGTGGAGTTAAAAGAATTAGTATAGAATCATGTTGCATTATTTATATAATATCGTGTTATTATGAAAGAGAAATGTATATTCTAGGGTCGGGCATTTTATAAAGCTGCTCTAGTGTGTCATGGAATGAGTGAAGAATTTCAAGTGCTATTTTAGGAGGTCTTCAATTTCTTTGCGTTCCTTACTGATTAGCCTTTAAGTAATGTTTTGATTAAAGGAATACATATTGGTGATGGCTACAATCTGAAAAAATAACGATTTTTTCACACTAATTGTTACCCTTAAAAATCACGGGATTTAACTTGACTTGCCGAGAATAATAAATATGAACTGTTTTAATCTACCCTTTTCAAATAATGAATACTGTGTACCTAAATACATTATAGGTAGGTACTTTATTAGGTAGGTAGGTATTTAAAATATTATTTTGTAATTAGATAATTTCAATTAAAATCATTTCAGAATTTGAAAAATTCACACTCTAACATTTATATAAAACGTACTCATAAGGGAAGTTATTTATTGTAATATGTAGGGCCATAATACTCGTACTAAGATTGCTCTCCAGAATATATTATGTCAAATATCGAAAACGACCCCAAATACTCAAATAATATAAGTATAGGGTTAACATCCATATAAACCTAGTCGAATAGTGTTCATCAATAATTCCCTCCAGCCATAATTTACTAAATTTAACACATACATTATTGTTCTAAAATCTAGATTTTTTATCACACAGAATCATTTGCCCATACACACGTTGTATAGGCAAATGTTCTATATATACGTCGGTAATATATTCACTGGTCGAAATATTTGAGGAAATTTTCCTGTTAAAAATTTTATTTAACTAAACTAATAAGCATTTCTTATATTTTTAATTGTATTCCCATCATCGCTGAGCTTTGATTTGATGATTGATAGTATTTGTTGCAGGCTCCGAGCTTCTATTTTTTAACTTAAAATCGCAACTTTTTTCTTCAAAACAAAAATGTGCTATTTCTTTTATAATATGGATGCTTTTATTAATTTATTTTATACTTGTGACAATTATTTACTTATATGTTACGTTTTTGTCTAAATCGATTGTTTTCACAAAATGTCTTTTTTTTCATATCTTTACAATACTTTAAACTAACACGTCGGTAGGTTAATAGGTATTTTAGAACTAAATATTTTAATTAACCATCTGATTTTTCCAACCTAAAAATCTTGCACACTTGTGGTGAAATATTAGAACATCTTTTTAGAATGTATAAGTAGTGCTGATAATTAACATGTGTACTATTTTTATGGAAATTATAGCTAAGCGGTTGCTTTTGTTAAAATTGAATCGAGATTTGAATTAAGTCTTGAATTTATCTGATTAAACAAGATGTGATGTGAAACGGAAATTTATCGTTTCACCAATCTAAAATAAATTGTTACTTATCACACGGCTGTCAAGGAAATTATTATAAATTACCGTGTAGAGCACTTAATAACTTAATGCTTTGGAAATCATGTTAGTTCAAACCGAAATTACAAAAAGGGGCTTTTTTGGAAAATCATTTGAGTACTTTTAACTCAATATTTTACAATAGATTTTACATACCAGTTTTTAAGTCTTACATGTCCTACGAAGGGAAAGAAAACGTGTATAGAACGGTTATATTTTAAAGTAGGTACATATAAAGTCTAAAATCATAAAGGTACAAAAAAAATAAAGTGAACAAATGCATCAATTTTCATAAGAAGGTATTTTTGAGTATTCTTGTTTGTAGTTCATAAAAGTGTTCGATTTCGTAAGCCGTTTCCTAATGAAAACTAGTATAATGGATGGTAAAAAGTGAGAAAAAATACAGAGGTGTTTTTCCAAACTAGAACCTCTATTTTCCGATGCAATGCGGTTACCCCTCTTACCTAAGTTACCGGCGGCCTCAAAAGTAGTTTAAAATTGAATATCGACCGTACTCATATAAAGGTGGAAACAACAAACTATTTATTGATGAAAAAAGGAAATATAAGCTTAAAAGTAAATTAATAATAGTAAAATATATAAACTTTCAACTTTCTATACCTGCCTTGAAATTTTTTTGCATGCTAAAAGGAGTTAAGCCGTTTGAAATTGTAGTACTCCTTTTTTTAAATGTGATTACCGAATACGAGTCTTACCAACCGTCTGGAGCCAATGTGACTATGGCATCCCCAATTCGGGTATGTTGTGAGGCTGGAGGTAGTGGAGAAAAGAAGGAGATGGGGAAGTCACCATACAAGGATAAAACCATTTAAATCAACTTCTCAATTCTGAATGGTAGTCTTTCACCAGGGCGATACTTACTACTCTGGAACGTGTTAAAAATACACTTTACATTTTGTTGTTTGAATTAAATGTGAAATAACACATGTCAATCAAATAAAAATTATTTGCACACGCCGGGAATTGAACTCTCGACCTCTGGATTCTTAGTTAAACGTATTAACCACTCAACCACGGAGACCGTCTAAAAGGCTTACTCCAAGGCCAGAGGCCCTAGCACAAAACATCGATATACATTTGTCGACAATGTCGGTAATTTGGAAATCATTCCCGAGCCCGACTGCAGATCGCCAACGAACAAAAGACAACTCACGTTGACTAAACATACTTAATTGAGTCGATGTGAATTGTTCTGATAAAGTCTGTATCGATGTTTCGTGCTAGGGCTCCCAGAGGTAAAAAGTTGCATTTCTCTACTAGATGTCAAGTAATTAAATAAGTAAAAGGAACATTCACCGTTTGTCAGTGTTTTTTTATAACTTAAATTTTTTTACTCCAAAAACTCACTGTGAACTATGTCATTATAATTAAATTTTATTTGAATTTTTATGACTGATCGGTTTCGCTTAGCTCAAATATTATAAGAGTAAAAAAATAAATTAAACAAAAAATACAAAATGTGCGTTTATACATGTAGATACATACAGAGGAAGAACACAAGATAAAATAAAATAAGAGAACAATAGAATAACATTTCAAATTATAAAGAAGGAACAGATAGAAAGGGACAGACAATATGACATTAAAGAGGTAAAACGTCAACTGAGAAGGTGATCAAAGAATAATGAATGTTTTTATGAGTTTACAGAAAATATACATAATAATGGACTACTGGACAAATTTAACTGATAATTAAAAATACGACTACTAACTTTAATGGGTTTTTTTAGTGCTCTTGAATTAATTGAAGGATATTGAAAGAAAGGTGAACGCAGAAAACTCCATTAATGGAGGACTGAACGCTGTTGGCGCAAATAAGAAATTGACCAAAGAAGCGAAGCTAGCAGTTCACAATGGAGAGCTTATACCAACCCTGATGTATGGCAGTGAGGCATAGAACTGGCAGAGAAAGGATGAAAATAGACTGAATGCTGTGGAAATGAGATCCTCTGAGACGTATGTGCGGCAAAACCATGTATGACCGTATTAAAAATGTGGATATAGATACAATGAAAAGGATTTAAAAAAAAAAATGCTTAAGTGGTTTGGGCATGTAAAGCAAATGAACGAAGAAAGGAGTGTGAAAATAATTTACGATGCGAAATTGAATGGAAACAGAAGTCGGAGACGCCTGAGGAAGACATGGCACGATCAACTGAATCATCATATACAAATGCTTGAATCGGGTCATGCAAAGAGTCAGAATAACAGAAGACTATCTATGAGACGAAGTATGAATGTGAATGAAGGAAGATGTGTGTGCCAAGACAGAGTTGTATGGCGGTCCATCCTCTCTGCCACAACTGGGAAACGGCGTGATGCTTAGTTAGTCTAAATTATTTTGTCTGTTTGCCATGACCATTTTGTGAAGAATATAAGCACCGGTCCTTTTTTCAATCACTATAATTTCACAAAATAAAAATAATCATTTTTTAATTTCTCGGATATGTAAATTTCGTTTTTTCAGACAAAATCTTTCGCTCCCATGCCCTGATTTGAAAAGAAAAAATCATAATTTTTTCAGACGAATATATTTCAAGTGATTAGATATGCCCTGATTTGAAAAGAAAAAATCATGATTATAATTTTGAGTTCATAATTGTGTCTATCTGATGGGACCTGCCAGGTAAGTATGTTCCAGTATATTTTATTATTTAAACTAGGAATAATAAAGGAAAATAAGGTCTGTATAGCGCCCTTGAGGTGATTTTTCACAAAAACGGCGCTGTACAAATCATCCAAATATTATTATCATTATTATCTTTGTGACAATTTGAAAATTATAACGTTGGTTGTGGCTCGGTCACCTCTCTCTAAGTGGCGCTGCAGTGCGGCAGTTCCCTGGCTGACTGCAGTAATGACGTTTGATGGCCCCGTCATACAAATAATAGCTCGCAGCTCGCTATTGTTGTCGGCGAAACCGGTAATTAGCCGCGGCACGCCTCCCACGGCAGGCAGCGGCGGCGGCGAGTCGCGCCTGCTTCACTCCATTCCCCCCCACTCACCGCTCGCGGCTCAGTACCCCGCAATCGGGGTGATACATACCGTGGTTAGAGGTCTTCGATGTGTCTCCAAGATGGCGCACATTCCAAGGAGGTGACTAAAATGGCTGTCACACAAATAGTAAAATGGCTGTCACACAAATAAAAACACAAGTGAAAAGTTTCGCCGACATCCTTCTGACACGCAGTGATTTACTATCAATTAAACCTCTACACCTTTTAATTTTTTAATTATATTTATTTTGTATTATTTTTTGTCACACACTAACCAAATGACGGCCTCCGTGGTCGACTACGAATCCGGGTTGGTCGCGGGTTCAAGCCCGGCCTGCGCAAGCAACTTTTATTTAATTGATATGTGTTATAACCCATTTAATTCATATAAAATAATGCATGGTATATTTTAGGCACGTTCCACAGTGGTAGATACACTAAGTATTGCTCTGGTCAAAGACAATCATACAGAATCGAAACGTTGCTTGAAATGGGTTTAACCGTGTTTGGTGAGCATATCTTAATAGCCAGGTACTTCCGACGTTCTTATTCCCCATCTCTTTCCCATTCTCACCACCTTCAACTTCACAACACAACCCTATTGGGGATGCCATAGCCTCACTGACTCTATAGCATAGGTTCTCAACGTTTGAGACTTTCAGGGGGAGCAGTAGAAGATACTAGATAATACTTCTCAATATAATTAAATATGCGTTTTAATTGTTCTCATTGAAACATACCTATGAAATAGGATAGGAGTTATATCCTATCTTACGACTTTATAATATTACAGTGTAATTACACGTTTAAATATAATCGTGCTAATCGAAGAGGGAGAAAAAATCCGTGGCACTGTTCAAAATTAATAATTTTCGAACACTAATATTAAATATCTTTCAAGGTCAATTCTCCTCAGAGTTTTTCCATAGTATTGACAAAAATATCCAGCACTAAAATGGTTTTCTGATATTTCTATTTATTTTAGTTCAATGATAAATAAAGACCCTACGGCTAGATCCTGTCAACTAACATTTTTGACAAAAATGAGTTAGTATTCTCACTAAACTAATTCTGGTACGCATTCCAATGAACACACTTTCAGATCGTGAAAATGGGACTAACGTAGAAAATTAAAGAGTTGAACATGTAACTGCAAATTATGTTAAAACTAAAATATTTTTTAATGGTAAGAAAATGTTATCTATAATAATAACATTGTATTGCAGAAATGCATTAACAAGCTAGATTATATATTTGATTTAGTATATTAGAGATGTTACACACTGTTTTTTTTTAAACGCGAAAGATTTAATATCTCAGAATGACTCGATAGTTTAAAGGTTATTGCCATGGGGTCTTGAAGTATTAGAAAATAATTACTATCGGATAACTGAGACCCGACAATTATTGAAAGTGCTTTGTATCTATTAATTGTAAACACTTTAAATAAAAGAAATAGAAAAATAACTTAGTGTAAAACCACGAATATTATGTAATTTTTTATGACCGACCGGTTTCGCTTAGCCAAAGCATCATCAGGGTACAAAATTAAACTTAAATAAAGTTGCAACAGTTCTATTTGAATAAAGTATTTATCCAGAGTGCAATGCGTTCTGCTGTCTTTTAAAGCAAAAATGACTGTAATTATCCTTAATAATTAATTAATTAATTATATTTAATAATTTAAACCAACTGCCATTTCAAAGATATCTCGATAAATGATCGTGAATAAATCAAGATTAATGAGATGTAGTGTCCCAAAGTGTTACGATTCAAACATATACTATTAATTTGTAAAGCGCCCTTGAGGTGATTTTCCCACAAAAACGGCGCTATAAAAGTAATCCATTTATTATTATTATTAACACCAACCGAAACGATAAATCTAATTAACAATAGCTTTACGGTTTGCTACAGTTGAATGTTGGTCGGCCTTGCACTTTTAGTAGCATATATGTCTATGGGCGTAGACCACGACCCAAAGAGAGATGACATAAAAACTAATATAAATTTAAAAAAATAGTATCATGTAACAGGGGGTTTTGATAAAAAATATTGATATTTTAATATTTTGTTAAATAAGATATAAATCGCGAAAAAAAGATTCAATCATTAAAGAGATGAATTTTAAGAAAGATAAAGTGGTCCATATTCTTCTCCCATTTGATCACACTCCAATTTTCTCCTGACAACATGTTCATCCACTGTGTACAAATATTATATTCACAAACCTAGATGGCCTCCGTAGTCGAGTGGTAAGATGCTTGACTACCAATCCAGAGGTTGCAGGTGCGCAAATATTTTTTATTTAATTTGTATTTGTTATAACACATTTAATTCATATTTATATTTGCATATAGCATATTTGCGGCGCATTCCAGAGTGGTAGACGCTCTGAATATCGAACTGGTGAAAGACTACCATTCAGAATCAAAACGTTGCTTGAAATTTAACCGTGTTTGGTGACCAGATCTGAATAGTCAGGTACTTCCCAACCTTCCTCTTCCCCATCTCTTTCCTTTCCCTACTACTTTTAGCCTCACAACATACCCCAATTGGGGATGCCATACTTTCACTGGCTCCCGACGGTTGGGAGCAGTTAGGACTCTTGCGGGGTATTAATTATAAAAAAAGAAGATGGGGCTCTGGCCAGTGCAGTATTTTATAATATTAAAAATTAGGATGTTAGTTTTTATGAAAGAAGATGACTTTGTTCGGTCCGCTGAAAAATTCTCCGCGGCCGCTGATTTTAGCATCACAATCGTGGCGAATTAGCGACACTTTTGATTTTTTCTTAGAAACGGAATGTCGAAAACACCGTCTTTGTCATCAGCTGACGGATGAGGCACGGGGCACGGGGCATGAGGCATGAGGCATGGGGCATGAGGCATTGCCAGCGACGAGTTTGTCAAATGCACGGGCGTTGAAATATTTACATTGTCTGGGACAAACCTTTGGCGCACATGAATATGTATAAGGCTTCTAGAAAGCGTTCATAACAGACTTTTGAATGAAAGTTTAATGTTTTGAAATGATCCTTACGTACAATGGCACCATTAAAACAAATTGCCGCGGCTACGGAGCATTCTAGCTGTGATTGGTGTTCAAATTGCGGCTTTGCCTATTATTATTGCACGGAAGACACAAAATATTCACAGCTACAGTGGTTATTTGGACTGTCCACCATTTAAAATAAAGTTTTTACCTCAGAGCGATAAGATACAGAAGTAAGCACTTTTGTAGTCAGTATTGATGTTTTTTTTTTCCTGACGCTGGCGTGGCTAGGACTAGGGCTAGGGTATTTTTACATCCATACATTGCACATGTCGACATAATAATACTAAAGTTTTATTGCAGAAGGTATGCAGGAGTAGTGCAATGTAATACCTTCCATAATTGAAAATAATAGTGTGTATTAATTATAATAAAATAAAAGTTGTAATACACACAATGATAATAATAAAGAAAAATAAACATACACCAATAAGAAAAAAAAGTAAAAATACATGTACAAAACATTAATGGAGGATATTAGGTCTCATTTCTGCAAAACGCCTTCAAGAGGGAGTCCATCCTGGCAGCGTTAAGATTGATGGGGCCAATATTTCTTTATTTAATTATATACGGCCTCCATGGTCGAGTGGTAAGACGCTCGACTCCGAATCCAAAGGTCGCGGGTTCAAACCCGGCGTGCGCCAATTGATTTAATTCATGGGGCAATATTTCGCCCTTTTCAGAATCGAAACGTTGCTTGAAATGGCTTTAACCAATACGCCTCCTTCCCCCCATAACATATCCTATTTGGCCATAGTCTCACTTTACATTGCTGGGAACATATGATATATATATACGCCCTCATGGGCTTTTACATAACATATGATAAGAAACATAAAATAATGGTGACATAAAAAATAACAATGATTAGCACCCAAAAACACAATTAAGTTGATAGAAATATTATGATGCAAATTAACACTAGTATTTTTGAAAGAGGTATGCTATTATAGCCTTCTTGTAACTAAATTCAGTGCACTTTTTATTTTACTTTCCACGTGCTAAAAAGGATACGGATCCCGCTGTGGAATTCAAACTCGATCCATCCAAAAGCTAGCGGAATAAGTTGTTCCTCTTAGTATGTCAATGTTTCTGTTTATTTTCACAGTATTGTTATAAACCAAAATATAGGATATAACCTAAACATCCGTTGAGTTATTTCCTGTTATTTCGCATGGTAAACGTAGGGGGCGGAGTCGCCGGAGACGCGGGAGACGGAAAACATGCTTACATACCGAATGGTGGTGCTATTATGTGAAATTTGTCTTGTCTCTTTCTCTCTCACGGTTTACGACGTAAAAACCCGGAGAAAGTGATTTATCGTAAATTTGTTAGGCTTGGGTTCACATATTTAGCTCTCTCTCCATATAAATTCGTGCTTTGAGGTTGTTACTTTTAAATTCTTCTGTAAACCAAAAAGAAGAA
Organism: Drusus annulatus; assembly: GCA_022651775.1. Lineage (NCBI taxonomy): Eukaryota > Metazoa > Arthropoda > Insecta > Trichoptera > Limnephilidae > Drusus > Drusus annulatus. The sequence continues at coordinate 538,218 of JAGWCC010000106.1, read as the reverse complement.
AACAAACCACCGACCATCTTTTCAGCTAAAACGTATTTAATTTTATTTTTATAGTTGACCGTCTAGATCCAGTAAAATTATTAATGAAAGTGCTGCCATTTTTAAAATTGAAAGAGAAATATTAATCTAATTGAATTGAATTTAGAATAGCAGAACTAGATAATAATAATATAACATTTTATTAAATTGAATTATAAAATAATAAATCTAAGTGGACTTCTACGAATTAAACTCAAAATCAATAAATTAATTTAGACGGTAAAATATCAAATTCTACTAATTGCTAGTTATTATTACTAGCCGAATTAATACATTGAAGGGTCCAAAAATAATATTTTTGATATTTCAAAAGATAAAATTTTATTTCGCTTTGTTACGTGAGAATGATTTAAATTTTCCCAAGAATTTCAATGTTTACAGTTTCCTGAAATATGAAATTACTTCGGACTCACTTGAATGTAGAACATATAAAGGAAAAATATTTTCACTCTGATATTCCTTTAATACAGACTTTTCGAATTTGCTTTTCTTCCTCCACGATAAAAATGAAAAAAATAGAGTGGGTACCTACTGAGTAAATACCAACCCAGTGTTGCCAAAAATGTTTTTTAAAATTAGTTATGAATATAGGTAGGTGGTAGGAGTACCTACATGGAACCCACGGTCTCAAGTGCGCATGCCCCTCACCGGATGACGTAAAAAAATTCAAAATGGCCGCCAGACTTCCTTGTCAAACGTCGGACGAAGAAAAATAAATCTACCAATGTACGTACCCAACTACCTGCTTCTTAAAAATGTACATTTCAATGCTTGAAATTTCACAAATCAATTACCGTTTTTTATACAGACCGTAAAACATAATTACTTTATGTAAGTAATTTAAATATAATAAAAATAAAACAAATCAAAGTGCGAAAATTGCGCCAAAAAATAAACTAAAAGGTGTTTATATTAAATAAATACCTACCTATGTATGTATTATATAATGGATAAGAAATTTTTGAAGGGTGTTTTTAAAAAAATATATTTGTATTTTTTATAGTTAAAACTGCACAAGAGTCCCAACTGGTTCCAAACGTCTAGAACCAGTGAGACAATGGCATCCCCGATCGAAGTATGTTGTGAGGTTAAAACTAGAGGATAGGGGAAGGAGATGGGGAAGAGGAAGGTTGGGAAGCACCTAGCAGTTCAGATCTGGTCACCAAACATGGCTAAAGCCGTTTCAACCAAACGTTTCGATTTTGAATGTCTTATCTTTCACCAGGGCGATACTTAGAGTATTCACCACTTAAGTGATCAAAATCTCAACAAAAATAATCTTTATACATTTTTATGAAATCGACATTATTCCCTAGATGGGAAAACCACAATTCAGAATTAAATCATTGCTTGAAATTAGTTTCATATAATTTACCTAATAAATCTGTAAAGCCATGTACCCCTCATTGTTCCCATTCCTCTCCACCGTTCCTTGCCCAATCTATGACAGCCTCAAAATATTTCCAAAATTTTGGGTGCCATAGAACCATTGGCTCTGCGAAGTTGGAACCTTTATGTGACGTTGCATAAAAAAAGTCACTGCTTGTTAACAAACGCCATAGGACAAATGTGTCGAATATATTTTTTATAAGCAACAAAGAATGTTTTACATAAAACCAGCGTTTACTTGCTTACAATTATAAATAATGGATTCGGTGTTGATGGTTGATAAATAATTTATGATTTATCTCACGAGCGCTTTAATGCCTCGATTATATATGCACTCATCTGATACGATGCATTAATTTGCACTGTAAATAACACGTGTTTTAAATACTAATAAATGCCATTCTCAGAGTGATTTAATTGCAAATTGACACCTGAAAGAGTTTACAGAAAGATAAAATTTATAATTGTTTTTTTTTTACCTTTAATTATGAGAAACCAGTTGAATGCGCGCAATCAATACATGTCATGATTAGTGCAACACTTCTCATTGCGAGTTTTCAAAACACTCGATAGGTGTCTCCCGCGTCGAGCCGCCCAATCAGCTTCGCGCTTTTCACTGCATCCGGTATTAATACGCACTTCCGTTTCCACTTCACCATTTTTAACAAAACTTTTAAAAATAAGATATTTCCGAAAATAGAAAAAAAAATCAAGTTTAATTTGATTGTTTTTATTTTATTTTTATTCAATTTTGATTGAAACACTTAATTTTTTATTTATTTTTAATGTTTTTTATTACATTTCATACGTAAATTGCAAAAATATGTACAGGTTGATTTATGTACGCAAATTCGACATATGTCAAAACTTTCAAGTTCACAACAGATCGCGTCACTGGTCTACCGTTCCACGTGCCCGAGCCGCACCACGTGACGGGAGAACTGTCACTCGCACGTGGCTCCGACCACAACACACTTTCTCCTGCCAGCTGCTAGCTGTTGGCTGTCAGCTGCTGGCTGCTGGCTGCCACTTGCCACCGGTTGTCTGCGCGGCCAATCTACGGGCCCGCATGCTAATTCGCTCGCGCCGTGTGAATTATGCTAATGCGCTAATCGCTCGTTACGTAACGAGTCCGCGCTCCGGTCACTAGCCGCGTTATATTTCACCCCGCACCCGAGGAGAAGGATGGAGACGACGGAGAAGATGCCTTCCCGTTGAGAAGTGGTGCAAGAATGGACGCCATCCTCCGAGCCGATGTGAATTTTATACTATCCTCCATAGCGGAGTTAGTCTCCTCCGAAAGGCTGGTGCCTCCACCGATTCGTTATGCATACAGCACCAGGGGTTGTTGAATACAGCTCACTTTATACTCACACTTATTTATGAAGTAGCACCGAGGCCGCGGCGGTTCCCGATGCCTCTATACATTATACAATATCGGCTTACGGCCCAGTGTTCCAGCCGGCTCTCTCCCGTACGCCAGCGGGGAAAGGGCTTTTTATGTATTCACTTTTCAAGTCTCCACCTCATCTGCAAGTCGTATTATGAACCTAATTAACAAGTTAATATGGGCAGTCTATCCGGGCGGCGGCGCGCGGGCACGTCACGGAGGGCGAGAAGTCCGCCGCCGGCTGCAGCGGGGGCGGCGCCGCCCAGCCGAACAAACTTGCCCCTATCCCGCGAGCTTGTGTTCATTTCTTTGACTTCAAACTAGCATCACGTTCGATCTAATTCTGCCACCTAATTAACCATCATCACCATTCCCGCCCAGGGGCTAGGCATAGGGGATAAACTGCTATACAAATCTGTCTTGGCACATACTCCTCGCCTCAATCCCCTTCATAAATACTGTTATTTTGACTTTTGACACTGCTCAACTCAAGTATTTGATTATCTTTTTCTTCTTTTGCTCTACATGCCCATCCCTTTCTCATTCCTTATTCATTACGCTTTCGTCAGCCTCGCATTCTTTCGAGATATCCACATTTTTAACATGGTCATACATGCTTTTACCGTACATAAGTCTCAAGGATCTCATTTCAACAGCATTCAGTCTATTCTCATTTTTCCTCTGCCAGTTCCATGTCTCACTGCCATACACCAGGGTACATTCTGCCACCTTACGGAAATAAATAAATTTCAAGACAATTTAGAGATCTCTTTGGTTTAAGGGGCAGGTTAGCAGCGTGCTTTAGTGCCGCAAGTTTTTTTGCCACATCTATGAATTAATCCCATAAAAAACTGTTTTTTTTTTAGTTATAAAAAAAAGTATCATTTGTTGTCATTTTTTTTATGCGAGTCATGCAGAACAGGTGAATTAAAATGTAGTTTTGTACGTAATTGTTAAATAAAAACTTTAAATGAATTAGGCTACTTCTCTGTGACGCTAATGGTGCAGCCCATCTATATACAATATTCAGCCGAAGTTCACCAACTTTGCAATTGTAAGGAGGAGTGCCGCTTGTGCTTCATGAATTTTGCTTCAAATTCCGCCCCCACCCCCCTCACCCCAATCATTCCCCATCATACATAATAACACAAAGTATAATGTGCCCTGGCCGAAATTCATATAAGAATATGATTCTTGCTCGCGCAGCCCGAATATATTTAACATCTCATTTTCCCTCTGACGCAGAGGGAAAGAAAACAGTTTAACTGAAGTTTGGAGCCAACGCCGGGGGTGACGAGAAAGGGGCGAAGTTTAATAGAATTTTACGGCCTCAAACAATCACCCGCATTGTCTAAGTGACGATAACCTGTGGATTGAAAATCACTTAAAACAACAAGCCCATTTGAAAATCTACTCAAACACAGAAACGTATTTAAATTATTAATATATAGCAACAGGGTAAGCCCAAAAAATTATCTTTTCAAATTTTAAGACCATTCTTCTGTAGCACTGATTACAACTTTACGGTCTTGACTTGTTCCAGTGGGCTGAAAATTTAACTATTCCTCTTTGTGCCTCCTCTTCCCTGACCACGAGTTTCTCATTTCATCTCTTCTCGCAAGGTGTGATAAGTATTGGAGGTGTTAGATCCAAAGCTGGTATAAAACACCGAATGTTTTTTTCCTTCAGATGGATTCGGAAAATAGACTGTAAAACGATAAAATTTACTACTTGATAGAAGTGTCTGATGATGGATGTGGATGAATTATTGGGATGAAGGGAAAATTGAAAACCGTTCACACACCGATGTAGTTGAAGTAGAAGTTTTAGATTCTTCTTACACATTGTATTATTGATGAACACAAATCACAACAAAATACCACACTTAATTTTATATAACTTGGAGAACAACAACAAACCGACGACCAAGCGAGACACCACGAACCACACGTTTTTTCACAAAACTCTCTTTAGTTTCGATTGTCACTTGTATCAAATACTGTGTTGTTGAATACGAAAATAGAACATAGTTAAATGGTTGGATAAGGTGGGAACTAAAAGAAAAAATATGAAGGTAAGAACCCAACAAATTATCCCTTGGAAATCCAACAGGAGGCATTCATAATAGTTGATATTTATGATAAGACGAATTCTCGCGGTTTAACTGTCCGCTGAACCTTGAGCAAACATCTCCAGCCCGAGTTTTAAAAGCCTTTATCTCTTTTATTTCGTTTCCTTGTTAGCCTGTGGTACATAAACATGTGAAAACCCGAGGCTTGATTCGTAAGGGAATGGATAATATTCATACCCTTCAACAATTTCAAATCCCCTCAAAATAAAGTTTTAAGATGAAACAATTAAACATCTTTAAAGGTTTTTCAATATTAAAAGTAATAAAATAAAATAAAAATAATAATTAGAATAAAAATGAAAATGCAGATGATAAATAAAAAAAATAAAAAACTCTACACCGACAAGTAATGGTATAATTTGGCAAGAAGATTATTTTCAATTGATTTGATTTGACTGACTTCAACGAATCGTTGTTAACAGTTAAAATAACCGTTAAAAATCAATAAAATCCAATATAAGCTCTTTCTGAATTCCAAGACAACTGTTTCCAGCCGAAAATATCCTTCGTCCCTTATTTTCCATCCCTTATCCCCCTCCAACTAAAGCTAGCCTGCATACAAGATTCTCCTAACCGAGATTTTTGTATTATTCATAAATAACTTATGCATACAGCAGACAAAGTATTACAAGATATTAATGAAAGAAATGTTAATTTCACACAGTGCAGTAAGAAACGGAGCCGTCTCAAGTAGCTGTGCGATTTTTTCCTCGGATGAAATTGGAAAATAAATATTGCCACAAAATGTTAGTTTGTATCGTAGGGTAGTTAGTATTAAGCTATGTTTGTAAAACAAACATAGCTTAATTCATGGATACAAATATCACTAATGGAGCAAAGAAGTACGAAGTTAGGGTTGTGGAGGAAAATAAGAAATAAAGTGGGGGGGGAAAACCAGGAAACCATTGGTGGAAACACGAATTTGATAGTTGGGCGTTCCGATACGGTTAAAGTACAAATCAAATGTAATGAAATTTTGTAATAAGGTAATTCATTACATATAACGTTGGAAAATAAGTCAATTGACATTTAAAGTTATTTTTTCTCTATATTTTTATGTTAAGAAATGAAATTAAATATGTTTTTTTGTGTCATGTCACAATAATTCCTTAACTCCATCAAAATGCCGGTATGTCATCACATCATAAAATAAAGTCGACGATATATACATATTTTTAAATGACAGCTGTTAGTGCCATACATTTTTATAAAATGATAAATGGTACTTTCTAATAATCAGACAACAAAGTTTTGAAAAGATTAAAACACTATTATCCTAATTTATATTATTTGACATGAAGCTACTCACTTTATGGTAAGACATAATTAAATTTTAAATAAAAATAACTTTGTTTTGACACCACTTTAATGAATACATATACCAACCGGTTTCGGCTCTGCCTGAGCCTTCTTCAGGGTTAAACAAATATGTATGTAGGTCAACCCTGAATAAGGTTCAGGTGGAGCCGAAACCAGTTGATATATGTTTCTAATAAAGTGGTGTCAAAACAAAGTTACTTTTATTTAAAATATTTTTGTCAATTTTAAAAGCTAAAATTTGTAAATTTGAACCACTTTTATCAGACACAGCCTCTCCCTCTTCAGGACATATGTACAATTACATTTTAAAATGCCAAAATCGATTCACGCGATTGCTTCAAGTAAGGTTTATTTGACTTTATCGTTGTGTTTTTACCTTATCTATAGTATTTACCTTTAGTATTACAATTAAACATTATATTAAATAATTTTGTAAAATATGTATAAAAAAGTTAATGCGACAGTTTTTTGACGGAATAATTTCCTAACATTAACTATATTGACAGAGTTGAGACGAATATCGAGTAGAATGACGAAAACAGAAATATGAAACTGCTTCACATTCGTCATAATAAGATAATATAATATATGGGAATGAAAAAAAAAATGGACGAAAATGGAATCAATATGATAAACACAGCGCCCTTGAGGTGATTTTTCACAAAAACGGCGCTATACAAATCGTCCAAATATTATTATTAAATTGTTTTATAATTCAATTGAATTAAGTTTTATACTTTTAATATTTAGTTTATATTTTTAATGATAGATGTTTTGACGATCAAGGTTATCAAACAGTTTGATAATGGCCTTAAATGCCGAAACGGCTGTCACAAAAAATTATAACTAAATACTAACATTGTTAAATTTAAATTCAATCATAAAAAAAAAAATAAAACGGAGTTCTACAAATCAAACCATAAATAATATAATAAATTATTGAACATCTATGACGGCCTCTATAGTCGAGTGGTAAGAAACTCGACTACGAATCCAAAGGTCGCGGGTTCTAACCGGGCGTTTGCCAATAACTTTTATTTAACTTATATGTGTCATAACACATTTAACTCATATAAAAAAAATAATAAAATGTTTATTTACAGCACGTTTCAGAGTGGTAGATACTCTAAATATCGCCCTGGTGAAAGACCACCATTCAGAATCGAAACGATGCTTGAAATTGCTTTAGCCGTATTTGGTGACCAGATCTGAATAGCCAGGTACTTCCCAACCTTCCTCTTCTAAATCTTCTTCTCCTCTCCACTATTTTTAGCCCACAACATACACTATTTGGGGATGCCATAGTCTCACTGGCACTAGACGGTTGGGAGCAGTTGAGACTCTTGTGCGGTATTCCTATAAACATCCTAAGACATTTTCACAAAGGTGATAAGTGTGGTAGAAAATATATTTTACATATAAAATCACCGTGTATTTGTATAAGGTTATCTTTTGAAAAATCAAATCTTTTCCACTCGTTGCCAAGTGTATTATTATTACTGTTTTCTCATTATTTTCTAACCGTTCAATTATTTTATTTTGTTCTTATATTGTGTTCTCCTTCTGTATGTATATATATTACCACACACTTTACATTTTTTGTTTAGTTAAATTTGTACCCTTATGATGCTAAGGCTAAGCGAAACCAGTCGGTAATAAAAATATAAATTAAATCTCTGGTCTCATACAAAGTTATTATTTTATTTTCATTCAACTCGTAATAATTTTCATTTACAATGGCATGAAAGAAAAAAGTCCCAATGGGTACCCTATGTTGTATGTATTGTATAAATTAACGTTTTCAATATTTTTTTGGAAATTAATCACAAGACAGGACGTGATGACGATTCCAACATATAGCTAATAGGACTTATCGAGTGGAAGTGTAGACATATATAAAATGAACACCTTCCTCGAACGTCACGAAATTTTCATTTTTCTCGGATCCATTTTTCACTTTTGACAAACCAAATCCCCGCGAAGAATAGAATACATCCATCCTCCCACTCCACCTCCCCCCGGACCCACCCCTGTCAGCGGGCGCGGGCACGTGACACGCGAATGACAAGAGAGTAAATATCCGAATAAAGCCGGTACACGGGCTAAGACCTCCGCATATGAAATTTATGCACATACGTTATTGCATTGAAGTTCTTCCGATAGCACGCCCTTCTGGAGGTTATCTCCGTCGCAATCATGTATGGAAAAAATTCCCACACACTTTGCTTTCAGGAAAATATTGTGCTTGAAACAGCTTTCCGGCTTTCTTTACTCATCCCCGTTACAATGTAGGTACTTCAAATAATATGCCATTTGTTAAAGCACGTAAATTCCACCTATTATAATACAATAGTAGTGATGTGAGCACGTAAAATTCTAAATTCGGAAATCACATTATTTTTATTTTCAGTACATATCGTCGCTGGAAAAGCAAAAGTCCTTAAGGAACACAATTAATCAATAATCAATCAAAATTAGTTAAGTGTGCAGTTTTTTTTTGTGCGTGGAATGCTCTGACTCTCGTTTGATTCTGAAGACTTATTAAACTAGACTACTTAAAAAACACGAAATGGGAAAAAGAGCAACAGAGAAAGAGCAGCACATACATTATATTATAATGAAGCAATGACACAAATAGGACAAAATGTGCATTAGATTGAAATCAGCTTTGGTAGCGTCATAAAGAATGACAAAAATCATGAAGACTGGTACCAAAAATTTCAAGACCATGGCTTGAGTTAACAAGTCTTAATATTCTTGACAGTAAAGAATGATACCCATAATTAGGAGAGTGATGATTGAGGAACAGCAATTCATTCACTTTTGTGGCCCTTCAGCCATCTAAAATATATTTACCATTCGGGAGAAGGCTTGACTCATGCGACACAAGTTTAGGACTTTTTTAAGCTTTTTATCGCTTCAGGTAACTCAGTAAGAGAATTGAGTTACCCGAGTCAACTTTTTTTTTCAAAATCCAACTAGGTACTGAAGATTTTTGAATTTTATTGTACAACAAAAAAGAACTTTAAAGTTCTCTGGTGTAAATTTGAAAAATAATACTTCAGCACTTTTGCCTTTCTGGCGACGAAATAGTGAATTTATGCCGCCGTTCACACAAAAGTTGGTGGTTTAGTGATCTTCTATGCAGTTGATCGGGGTTCGATTCTCAGTCAAGGGAATTTCAATAAAAATTATGATATATTTTTAATTGAACTTTTATTTTCAATTTTTACTATTTTTGTTATTTGAAAAAAAAAACTTACCTTAATTCAAAATTTTAATATTCTATCTGAAACGAGGGGTGCACACATGTACATTCAGCTTCACAAATCCTACAAAACAACAGTGTTTTAAGGCTAATATTTACTAATTATACATTTAAGACGCTGTCGTATTTTCACTAACAATTTAATTGAAACAGTTATTATTAAATTATAGAACAAAAACTAAGCTTGGGTAAAATCAAAGCTTAATTGGGTTATAACAAGGAGCTTGTCTTTCAGATTTCATCTTAAAAAATGAGTTTTAATGTATTAAATATATATTTGTTTCCTTGAATAATAAAACAATATTATTCATTTATACGTAAGTAATAAAATCGTAATAGGTCAACATTGGATGGAAAAGAGAAAAAAGAGTCATACAACATATTTTCAAAAATAATCAGATTCTAAACGAAGGACGGAAAGTCGTATTCTATTTCCTTTTATAAATAATAACCCTAAAAAACACAGATGTTGTAACACTAAATAAAACAACCAGCTATGAAAATGTTTTATTTCATAGCAAATTGAAAAAGCAAATAATTCAATATGGAAGGTAGATTACATTCTAGATAAGAATTTTGTTAATCATAAATAAATCCATTTGGTTCAAATTTCATTAACAAATATCCAAAATGCGTAAAGATTTAACCAGACAGTTTGTATTATTTATTTATTTATTTTATTGTATACACCCGAGTAGATTTTAAACATAAACGTAGGTACTTTAAATAGTGAAAAAATGAAAATTATTTGCTCATATAAAAGAAAGAAGAGTTAAATTAGAAAAAAATAGTAAAGAATAGTGTTTGGTTACATTACAGCTATATTGGTTGAAGATATACGATACTATTGCCTTCTTCCATGCACTTAAATACATCAACTATATATTCATATTAATCATAAGATTTTTTTGGTAATTCATTATATTCTCGTTTTCTACTTATATTTTTGTGTTTGTTAAATATCTTTAAAAAGACTTGGTAGGTCACATTACTGTATTTTTGAACGTCAATTCATTCAGCAGGAGAGTTGTTTTTTTAATTATACTTTCGTAGAATTTTCCCGTCGAGCGATTCTGATTTCCTCCGTAGAAAAGACCTTCCATAAAGCGGCTGACATTGGCCGCTCTTATCAAAAGAAAACTACCTCCACTTGAACAAACACGGGGAGAAATAAAACGCGTAGGTACATGAGAGGAGCAAAGCAAATACGGGGATATTCTTCAAAGCTTTTGCACAGCGCTCCGTTTTTATCCTGCTTGACTCCTAATGTGCTGAATTCATACATGAACAATTCTCTCATCCCCCAGTTCTTGGATCTTCCCCTTCTCCTCTCCCCGCCACTCCCCGGGCCCCCGCAGCGTCTTATCGGCCGCCATGTTTCTTTTTTGTAGCGGACCGTTATTTGGGCATGAGGAGCTCGTGGAAATGACACATTCAATAAAATATGGCAATTTTATTATAAGCAGGCACTTGGCTGAAGTCGACTGGAGACTTTATCTTCCACTTCTTCCCACCGGCTCTGGCTTGAGGATCTTGGGGCGCACTCTCTCGTCTACAACGTCTTATTACCAAATTTGCACTTTTAACATATTTGTTTTTACACTTGGCATATATACGCAGAGGTTTATTACGATCTTCGCAAATACAATTGCATTAAGAAGTATCTCAAATACACGCGTGTATATAAATTATCTGAAATTATTAACAAACACATTTCATAGGTAACAACGCGAAAATAGCTCCCATGTGTCAAAAACGTAATTGTTCAAGAGGAAATTAAAAGCTGATTGTTTTTTGAGACATCAAAAATACGCTTTGTAGTTTTAGATGCAATTATGTATTTTCATCAATAAAAATATTGAAACTTGAAGTACAAATTTAAACTCTACGCAATGTCATATTTAGCTCATTTTTGTAAAGTTTACCTAATGGGAGGTATTTTTCAGTTGACGATGATTGTTAAAGATTTATTTTTATTTTTTACACACGTGTGAAATTTTCTTATTTCAATTTGAATTAGTGATGCATTCGCTCAGTGCACGTTCGTTCTACTAAAAAATATACCAATGTATGTGCATAGGGATTTGTCGGGTGTAAGTATTTCCATATTGACATACTTTTAAAGCGTATGCAGAACTTATCCGAAGAATTTCATTTGAGATGCAATTCGAGGTTACAGCGTTCTCTACACCCTTATAATATTACACGTAGAGCGCGAGCGCCGAGAGGAAGGGCCAAAATAAACAGCGTTTTCGGTTCATTTCGGATTCCAAGTATTTTAAGAAGAACAAAGAAGCTGTATTTCGATGACGAGGATCAGTGGCACAATACTAAAGAGAGGGTATATATTTCCTTGCAAGGTGTAAGATAAATAATCATTTTACACCTGAGATGTATATTAGTTGATAATGTAGTTCTGTTGTTGATCTTGTTCTCTTGATTATGTACTACCATGACGATGTAGTATTCTTGACGACGTTCAAGTAATTCTCTTGATTATGTGGTTTTATGGATGTGTACTTTCATGGATGTGTAGTTTTATGGATGTGTAGTTTTGCTGATGATTTAGTTCAATCGATTATGTACTATCAATGACAATGTAGTATTCTTGACGACGTTCAAGTAATTCTCTTGATTATGTGGTTTTATGGATGTGTAGTTTTGCTGATGATTTAGTTCTCTCGATTATGTACTATCAATGACGATGTAGTATTCTTGACGACGTTCAAGTAATTCTCTTGATTATGTGGTTTTATGGATGTGTAGTTTTGCTGATGATTTAGTTCTCTCGATTATGTACTATCAATGACGATGTAGTATTCTTGACGACGTTCAAGTAATACTCTTGATTATGTAGTTTTATGGATGTGTAGTTCTGCTGATAATTTGGTTCTCTCGATGAAGATGTAGTATTCTTGACGACGTTCAAGTAATTCTCTTGATTATGTGGTTTTATGTATGTGTCGTTCTGCTGATGATTTAACTGTCTTGATAATATTATATTAGTTAATAATTTAGTTCTCTTGATTACGTACTACCTATGACGATGTAGTTTTTTTGACGACGTTTAGGTAATTCACTTGATTATATGGTTTCTGGGATTTGTAGTTCTGCTGATGATTTAATTCTCTCGATTTTGTATTACTGATGAATCTATATTTTTTTCTGACGACGTTCAGGTAATTCTATTGATTTGGTGTTTTTTTGAAAGCTTAAGTTATGAAAATGATTTGGAATAAAGAACCCTAGCCTGAACTGTGTCAACTGTTTAAGCTTTGCAATATCTGATTTAAGAGCTGAAAAAATTCCATGTTTCCACATTAGAGACCTCTATTTTGAAAGCCAAACTTTGCTTGCATGACTTAAGTTTTTTAGCGAACAAAGTATCTTTAAACGTCAAAACATTGCTAACATAGCTTGACATACAATTTTTACTGTATTAAAGGATGTACAAAATCCTACTCAGTTGCGACGTTTGAAAGCTTAAATTTGAGAAAGCCTCTTTTAACGCGGGCGGCAGTCGAAGCGATTTTTGTTCCTGATTTATAAACTGTTTACCACCCTTCCTCGCCCGTGGCGAAGGTTGCGAAATAAGGGAATTATTTACAGGCAGAGAAATGATATCGGGGGAAAGATGCTTATTATTTTATTAAGGTAACACTTGGATAATTCTTCCATTTATATCGGAAGGGAGGTGACTGTTATCTGGCGTCATAAAGGCGCCTTCGCTGCATATTACTTCCTCTTTATATGGTTTTCTCATAGTGAAGATAATGGCCGCGTTGTTTTATACACCTCCGCGTGATTTATCGAACACATTTGTTACCGGCTTCTCATTTTACTAAATATGTTCCACGACCCCTGAGAGATATCTCGCTACCGAGGCATTTTAATTTATCGTCGCCATTCGATGATAAAATGCTTTGTTTTCAAATTTATTCTGCTCTTTTACTGTTTTAAATTTGAACATGTAGCCTTTGTTCTTATATTTAGTATCCTTTTTCAACAAATGGACAGTAAAAATAATAATAAAACATTTAATTTTTCAACTTCTAGCACGAGTACTAGAGTGGTAGACTTTACGCATCGCCCCGGTGAAAACTACCATTCTAAATTAACAGGTTGCTTGAAATGACTTAAGCCGTGTTTGGTGACCAGATCTTAATAGCCAGGTACTTCTTAATATTCCTCTTCCTCGTCTCTTTCTCCTCCCTATTATCTTAAGCCTCAGAACTTACCCCAATTGGGAATGTCATAGTTTCACTAACTCCAGACGGTTGGGACTTTTGTAAGATATTCGCTTAAAAAAATAAGAGCTAGGCAGGTTGAAAAAATAAAACTAATTAAAGATTATTTAATTACTACCCGGTTTCGTTCAAGTTCAACATTTTTTTTGGAAATCGTTAATCGTATAATGAAGTGAAATAAATAATTAAGCGTCTTGACTTTAAAGGTCCAAAAGTTGAATAATGTAATCATCTAGAAATTACGGGCAAAACCAGCTGCGCAAATTTCATGAAGCTAGAGCTTCTCGATCAAGCCCTTTCGCTTCTTCAGTAAAAGATACTTATTTTTGCCAGATGTATTAAGTTACGTGACAAATCAATACAACATTAACCCTTATTTTGGCAAGCCAAAAAATATAATATAAGGTTGAAGATAAGAAAACCAGCTGCACGATTTTTTTAACCGACTATGGTATCAGCAATTTACAACATTTAAAAAGAGATTTTTTAAAGTGTTGTCATTACTAAAAATGTTAAAATATTTGTTTGAAAAAATAAAAGATAGCATAGTTGGTGTAACACATATGTTACGCTGCCAAGATAAGGGTTAATCAATTTTTACAAAAGTATGAATTCAAATCAACGAGTAACTCTATGCCTATATTATCGAAACTCAGCTTATGGTAAATATCTCAGAACTCAGAGTCATTAGTCTGGATATTTTTATCAAAGTATATTTTTGTTTGTTTAGAAGCTTGAGAAAAATAATGTTGGAAAATTACATCAACCTTTTCCGAGGAACTTCCCCCAAAGGAAACGAGAAAATCCCATGATTTCTCAGTAATTTTATGCCAGAATGTATCATCACCTTTATAGAGATGATGTTAGAAGGAAAGTTACTCGAAAAAGCCGCAAGTCACGGGATGCTGAATTCGTTTGGCTCACAGCCAGTGGCAGCTGGAATACGATAGAAAAAAAAAACACATTTCAGCTGTTAAAAGTTATGAGAAACTTGATAATATGTGTATCACCAAATCTTTTTTTGATTTTTTACGTCTTTTATTGTTTTGATAATTATTTCAAAGTCATGGTGTTTGAAAGAGAGAGTACGAGAACAGCATGCAATATAGTTGTGAATGATGAATACTAGGTGCAAGTGGATGAGTTTTTGTATTTAAATAGTTAGTATTTAAATGTTAACGAGAGACGGAAAGGAAGGCTGATATTAAAAAAAGGGTGAATGCAGGAAATTCCATTAATAAAGGACTGAACACTGTTGGCGCAAATAAAAAAAAATCACCAAAAAAGCGAAGCTAGCAGTCCACAATGGAGTGCTTATACCAACCCTGATATATGGCTGTTAGGCATTTAACTGGCAGAGGAAGGATGAAAATGATGAATGAATGCTGTAGAAATGAGATCCCTGAGGCGTATGTGCGTAAAACCATGTATGATCGTGTTTAAAATGTGGATATCTGGAAATTATGCAAGCGTAATGAATATAATTAAGAAAGGGACGCTCAGATGGTTGTTGTATGATCACATTTTCGTCTTGTTCAATACAAAAAATATCTTTTTAATCATTAAATTAATATATTCATACAAAGCAATTACTTGTGGTTTAACATATTTAATGAAATGAAAAGATAACTTTGATAAGCCTACAGATTGCATTTTATTTTTTTATGACCGGCCTTTTCGCTTAGCCTAAGCATCGTCAGAGTACAAACATAATTTGGGCGTACTAACTAAAATAAAATCTGTGGTCTAATATAAAGTTTTTTTTATATTCATTATTAAATTAATATTAATCAAGTATTTATATTCTATATTATTGAAAAAAAAACTTCGCAAACGAAGACAAACGTTACCAATTAAAATAATGAAAACGCAATTGGGATTTCTTCACTCCCCACCACTGCTTGCCGTAAAATCCTCAAAGGCCCGGCAATTTCGATCAGACGAAGGAGAAGGGAAGAGAAGAACCGCAGAGGAAACTGTAAAGCCAAAACTAATGTTTCATTCATTTTTGTTATATTACAGTTGGCTCTGTGCGGCGGTGGCAGTGGCGGGCGGTGGCGGTCCCCCCCCGGGCAACCTGCCGACCCCCAGACCAATCCTGACAGGAGCTGGGGTACGAGAATGCTCAGTGGCGTGCTCAATTTTTTTCAAGTTTTTATTAAATTTTACAAAATTAAATCTAAATTCATTCTACCTCAGAACTCTACATTGACATATATTTACTGTCGCAAAAAAATATTCTGCTTCTTTGGTTGCTAATATATTTTGATGATGCCTAACCTAAGTTTTCAATTGCGCCCTTCAAATTTTTTATTCAATCCAACCGAGAGGTAGATACTTTAAGTATCGCCCTGGTAAAATACCACCATTCTATTTTCTATTTTCATTGAAGAAAGACAAATATTATAACCTGAAAATATTTGAAAAACTCCTACTCCATCATAATAAGCGGAATATATCAGCGCCTTTGTTATGATTTTTCACAAAAAACGGCGCTATACAAATTATCCAAATATTACTATTATTTTGCTTAGCTAGCAGAGGAATTGAACTCACGACACCGAGATGTGAATCCGACGCGTTTGTCAACTCAGCTACCAACCGGTCTAAATCGAAACGTTGCTTGACATGGCTTTAACCGTGTTTGGTGACAAGATTTGAATAACCAGGTACTTCCCAACCCTAAAATTCTTATTTCTTCCCTCCCCACTACACTTAGCCTCACAACACACCTGAATTGAAGATGCCGTGGTCTCGCTGGCTCTAGAGGCCACGAGCGTTGTGTCGCCTCTTCGCTTTGAACCGATCTAAAAAAGACGCAGCCATGTGGTTTTGAGTTGTGCCACAGGGCACAGGAAAACCCGTCACTGTTCGTCAGTTTTAATTGATTCGTCAGTCGTATGGCAATAATATGTACGAATTTTAGTTAGCAATAAACGTGTTAAAATATTATATATGTGCTATTCTTTCTCTGTTGCTCTTTATACCCATTTCATGTTTTGTTTTGTTTTCTGAGAATAGTCTGGTAGTATATGAATAAGATTTTTTTTTTATTATTATTTATTTAACAAGATCTCATAAAAAAGTTGTTCACCAAATAAATTAAAAGATTTTTTTTTTACATGAATACCCCACACGAGTCTCAACTGCTCCCAATCGTCTAGAGCCGGTGAGACTATGGCATCCCCAATAGAGGTATGTTGTGAGGCTGAAGGTAGTAGGGAGAGGAAGGAGATAAGGAAGGGGAAGGTTGGGAAGTACCTGGCTATTCAGATTTGGTCACCAAACACGGCTAAAGCCATTTCAAGCAACGTTTCAATTCTGAATGGTGGTCTTTCACCAGGGAAATACTTGGAGTATGTACCACTCTGGAACGTGCCGCAAATACACTGTATTTTATTTTATATTAATTAAATGTGTTATGACACACAATAATTAAATAAAAATTATTTGCGCACGCCGGGTTCGAACCCGCGACCTTTGGATTCGTAGTCGAGCGTCTGACCACTCGACTATGCAGGCCGACAATGAAATGGATGAATGATATAAAAATGTTGTAGATACACGCGGAGTGTAAGAAAAAAATTAAATGTACACCTCACATATAACAAAGTATTATACGAGTATATCCAAAGGAGTTATATAAGTACAAACTGAAGTAGTGTGACGCACTTTATATGATATAATAAGGCCAATAATGTTAACATATAAGTGTAGTCTCGTTAATTTTAATCATTACTCTCACATCAAATCGGTACAAACAATATTTTACTACCTCCTCATTTGTAATATTTGATATTGCCAAAAATGCGTTGATTTAGAATTTTCTGAAGTCTGAAAACGTTTCAGGTACGCCTATTCTCGGGGAGGCAGGAGAGTAGGTAGGGCTCGAGTGGCCGCACCCGACCAGGGACCAATGAGATACTGTGACCTGGGCAAATCAGGCACTCGGCATCAGACTGCGGAGAAAAATGGAGCGAGCTGTACGGTTAATAACAAACAAACGGGTTTCATTTGCCAAGGAAACACTCAGCCACCCCGACTTTCAGGGGATGGAGGTTTTATGCCTTCGCTCGTCTAGGTATATATTCGTTAATTTTATATCATTTATTTGTTATTGGAACCTCCACTGAATCCCTGTATGAATTGGACGTAATTATGTAGAAAGCGTCCAGCCCACAATTTATCAAAATCGAGTTTCACATGTTTTCCTATAGATAAATTATAGATTTAGATCTGCTGAAAACATCCAACGGCCTCCACGGTAGAATAAGTACAGTGATAAGATGCTCGACTACGAATCCAAAGGTCGCGGGTTCAAAACCAGCGTGCGCCAATGACTTTTCTTTAATCAATATGTGTCATAACACATTTAATTCATATAAATAAATAAACAATGAATTGCTGTTCCTCAATCATCACAATACTAATTATGGGTATAATTCTCCAATGTCAAGACTTGTTAACTCAAGCCATGGTCTTGAAATTTTTGGTAGCAGTCCAAATGATTTTCGTCATTCTTTACGACTCTACCAAAACTTTGACTAGACCATGGCTTGAACGTTCTCTATTATGTTTATTTTGCCTTATTTTTGTCATCGCTTCATTTATTATTATGTATATGCTATTTCTTCTCTGTTGCTCTTTTTTCCGTTTCGTGTTTTATATGTATTCTTTGTAATTGGACTTCAGTCCGTTAATTTATAAATAAATAAAATAATAAAAATTATATTTGCGGCACTTTCCTGAGTGGTAAATACTCTACGTATCGACCTGGTGAATAATCACCATTCAGAATTGAAACGTTGCTTGAAATAGCTTTAGCCGTGTCAGATCTGAATAGCCAGGTACTTACCAACCTTCCTCTTCGTCATCTCCTTCCCCTCCCCACTACCTTCAGCCTCACAACATACCCCAGTTGGGGATGCCATAGTCTCACTAGCTCTAGACGGTTGGGAGCAGTTGGGACTCTTGTGCGGTGTTCACAATAAAAAAAAATTTTAAAAAATCCAACCTTCAAATGCAATAGATTTTTGGTAATTATTTGATTTAAATTGAAGTTTAAAATCATTTTGAAATGTAGGAAAACATAAGGAATACATTTTTTAATAAACACATTGATATATTATAAATTACCCATTTATTATAATACTCATAAAGAATGGAACACTGATATTCACTTTACAAATGCCGATTATCAATATTAATGCTTTTTCAACGTCATATTTTCAATTTCATTATCATTCAACATATCAGTTTTCTTACTGGAGTTGGATGCTTTCTGCATAACTACGTCCAATTGAGCGTCTGATTTTAGCTCTTGTTTTTGTTTACTTGTATGCTAGAAATGCTGGCATCGTCTGAAATCGGAAAAATATTAAAAATGAAGTAGCTTAGTATGTATCTACTTGAGTAAAGTTGGTTTTTTGTAAATACTGCACAAGGGTCCCAACTGCTTCCAACCGTCTGGAGGCACTGAGGCTGGCATCTCCGATTGGGTATATTGTTAGGGTGAAATAAATTGAGGAGGGGAAAGGGATAGGTAGGGAAATACCTAGCTATTCAAATCTGTTCACCAAACACGGCTAAAGCCATTTCAAGCCACGTTTCTATTCTGAATGGTGGTCCTTCACCAGGATGCCACTGAGAGTATCTACCACTCTGGAACGTGCCGCAAATAAACTGCATATTATTATTTATGGATTTTATGGATTTGTAGTCGAGCTTCTTAACCACTCGACCACGGAGGCTGTCAAATGTCAATGTCTTCTGATTTGCGTAACCATAAAAATGTATATAATATTAACCAACACTTGGAAATCATTTTTAATGCATCGATCAGTAAAAAAATCAAAAATCATTTCCAGTCAGTGACGTATAATAATTTTGGCTAGATAATAATAATATTTTTTTATTAAATTTCTTATACATGACAAACTTTTTGAATTTAATGCATATAAGAAATAAATTATTTTTTTTACAAAATAAATACAAATTATATAGATACACAAGAAAAATAAAATTTCAAAAAAATAAAATTTCTGGCAGTGGTGATGATCAGGTCAATGAGGAGAAACTCTTTCAAGAATCAATAGGATTTCACTTCTGAATCTCTCCTCACTGACATGAAATAAGTCGATATCGGAAGAGATTTTGTTCAGGAGCAAAATACTTTTCCCCACCGGCAAAACCATTGGCAGGTTGGTCCTACAGGCAGGAAGATAGAATAATCTATGAAGACGCTGTCTTAGATAGTCATCAGGAACATAGAGACTTACGCGCTCCAAAATAGCAGGGTTTACAATATAGCCCCGCAGCAGTCTGAAGAAGTGAGTGGCTTATCTTTATTATTATCTTTTTACTATTGCTAAAATGCAGTTGCGTATAGCCTACCCTCGCCAATGAAAGGATTCGACGTCTAAATAAAAACAAATCAGAGCTTACTCATGAAATCTTTATAAAGTATTTTTATTTTGAGTAAACAATAGGTACATCACATCAAAATAAATGCAGTTTCAAATCGCATTCCTTAAGTCCTCTCACGCAATTCATTGCATTTTCCAACTAGAAGAATCTGTACAAATGGACCAATCTTCACACGGGAAGCTGTGAGCTAACCACATCCGAGCAGGTTTTAAAAGTCGAGTGCCAGCATGTCTTATTCATAGCCTTCGGAGTCAATCGAGCCTAGGTATAAATCTTATTTGGACAAGCTTTCGCAAACCGAAGAAGGTTCCCAGTGATCTATATTTTAGTGAATCTATATCGTCGTGGAAAAGCAAAAAGCCTGAAGCGACACTTTTGTACAAAAATGAGTTAAATTTACAGTTATCAGTTTTTTTTCTTCATGAATGATTTGACTCTCGTTCGATTCTGAAGACTTTTGTGGCCCTTCAGCCATCTAAAATATTAAACATTTGAGAGAAGGTTTGACTCAAGCGACACAAGTTTGGGACTTTGTTTAGCTTTTTGTCGCTTCAGGTAACTCAGTGAGAGGATTGAGTTACCTTAGTTAGCTATGTTTTCCAAAATCCAACCAGGTTTGACGGCCTCCATAGTCGAGTGGTAAGACGCTCGACTACGAATCCAAAGGTCGCGGGTTCAAACCCGGCGTACGCCAATAACTTTTATTTAATTAATATGTGTCATAACACATTTAATTCATATGAAAATTATAAAAAGTATATTTGCGGCACGTTCCAGAGTGGTAGATACTCTAAGTATCGCCCTGGGTAAAGACCACCATTCAGAATTGAAACGTTGCTTGAAATGGTTTTAGCCGTGTTTGGTGACCAGATCTGAATAGCCAGGTATTTCCCAACCTTCCTCTTCCCAATCTCCTTCCCTCCCCAGTACCTTCAGCCTCACAACATACCCTATTTGGGGATGCCATAGTCTCACTGGCTCTAGACGGTTGAGAGCAGTTGAGACTCTTGTGCGGTATTCATATAAAAAAAAAAAAAAAGGTACTGAAGACTTGTAAATTGTGCTCTGGTGTAAACTTTCCAAAATGGCGCTTCAGCCCTTTTGCCTTTCCGGCGACGATAGAGTTTTTATCACCACATTTAGGTATTTCATGAAATAATAACTTTTACTCAATTTTTACTTCGAAGGAAAACACTGTCGTAATTTGTGACGGTTTGCTAAAAAAGCCTTTTATGTCGAAAGTAATAATATTTTTACGAGACGTAGTGCCATCGCTATGTTATGCTAGTGTATTGAATATTTTCTCCCGAAAACATTGCCGTGATGGTTATGTTATTTTTTTTCTTCGTCTATTTGGGCTAGATGACTATATTTTTACGACTAGACAAACTAACGTCAAAGAGTTTTAATATATTTTTTGGAATATTTATTTAAATCTTAGGTTGTTAAAATAAAATATGAAAACAATAAATAATTCATGGCGAACCTTTTCGATCGGATCTCTCGGCAAAGAAAAACAATCCGTCAGGTTCTTTCTATCAATCACACTACGCATTCAGTCCGTTAGTAATAGTAACAAGAAATGGACCTCTAAGACAGCCTAAGAGATGGAAAGAAGAAAGAATAATAACTCTGGATTGGTCCATTACTTATGGATGCTGATGGGCGCTAGGAACGAGAAAATTGGCGCATCTCTGACCGCTGGGAGATTTTTTCCCCGATAATGTTTTTCTTATTTGATTGTTTTTCTAAAAAAAAGAAGCAAAAGTTAGTGGCAGTTCTTAAAACTTTTCTATTTATTTTTTTTTTCTAATTTGTTGGTTATATATTACTTATAATAAAACAATTTAATTAATGTTACCATTAATATATTGCACACTTTTATAAAACATAATAGGTATATAAGTATAGTGGTTTGCTGCTAAAAGTTACCACTAAGTTGTTTCATAACTATTTTGACCTACTTTGATGATTTATCACTATGTTATTCGTGGGAAAAATGTTTACCTAGTTACCTGTTTCTTCAAATGACTGTTTTAGTAATGATACATTTTACACAATTCTGATCAAATCCCCATTAATTCATCTTTAAATGACAGTAGCACTGAACTTTTACTATTCTTATATAAGTGGTAACTTTGCGTTGCTAACCACAGTTCTCGTATAAAATATTTTTCATTTATGGCGCATTCTAGTCCACCTCACTAGGGGGTAAGTTATAAATATCGTAATGATTTTGATTGATTGCTAAATAAAGTCAATATCTTTGTCCTTCATGAATTAAATTCTATGCAAGTACGTCAAAAATACTTTGATTGCTCCGAATAAGGATAAATTCATCTTTAAAATTAATAATCTTTGTGCAAAAA
This sequence comes from Drusus annulatus, assembly GCA_022651775.1. Lineage (NCBI taxonomy): Eukaryota > Metazoa > Arthropoda > Insecta > Trichoptera > Limnephilidae > Drusus > Drusus annulatus. The sequence continues at coordinate 515,639 of JAGWCC010000106.1, read as the reverse complement.
AAACTTTCTCAGTTTTCTGAAAGGTCTTTTAAGCTACAGCGAAGCTCAGAAATACCCTTAAAAACACGGAGGTGTTTGTTCAGCTTTAGATATTCATTGATTCACGCAGATAAGTGGAAAATAAACAGGACGCTTCAGATCAATCGGGTATTATCATACGATTGCAATTCATTGAAACAAAACGAGAGAAAAACCTAACAATGGTAAAGCAAACAAGGGAAATAAAAACAAAGATTGTTATGCTGAGTGACCTTTTCCGGAATACGCATAATGTAAATATTTATAAGGGAGGGGATAGGCTGTACAGCCCATACATCACCCTTCCTAACGACGCTCTGATTCTAATAGAATCTATTCCCCTAAGTTCTAGTGATATTCTAAGTATGGAGAATCATTAAGATAATATATACCTACCCTGAAGGTTTACTCCTGACTGGCATCTTTTAGATTGAAGGTATAATCAATTATTATAAGAGTATGGTCATTCTTTAGAATGAAATGAAATAAGGAATACGTTTTAATAACAAAAGCGATCCATGTATTAGGTTTTTCGTTTATCATATTTTTTATTAATTCATTTATAAGTTTGAAGTAACAATATATGGAGAGAGAGCTAATTCTTACCACCCAACCTATAAGGATTTTGGATAAATCACTTTTTTCGGGTTTTTACATCGTACACCATGAGAAAGAAAGAGAAAACAATTTTTCCCGAATTATCGCACCGATTTAAAGTATTGTTAGAATGTTCTTCGTATCCGCGTCTCAGTTGACTCCGCCCACGCGTTATGATACGCGAAATAAATTGACATAACTCAACGGTTTATAAGGTTACATGTTATATATTTGTATATATATATTAAAGAATACTGTGAAAAAGTGTTAATACGAATAAACAAAAACATACGCGAAATAAATTGACATAACTCAATGGTTTATTAGGTTACATGTTATATATTTGTAAATATATATTAAAAAATACTGTGAAAAAGTGGTTATACGAATAAACAAAAGCATTATGTCGACATGTGCTATGAATGGATGTATAAATACTCTAGCTCAGGTCTAGCTGAGTCCGGCAAACCTCTTAAAAACTGACTAGAGCTCTCTCTACAGCGCTTTATCTTGTATATTATTGCTCTGAGTTTATGAGTTTTGATATTTTTACCAGTTTTGAGAATGGTCTGGAAACGTAAAACAGTATGCTTAATTTAATTTTCGAATTAAAACAAACGTCTGGACATAACTATACACTGAAAAATTCCCTTGAGTGAATATGGAAAAAAAGTATTTGTGTTTGATGGGTAAAATTTAATGTTTACGTTCTAGTAAATATCACATTTATTGAAAGAAACAACAAACTGTTTTTGTTCTCAGAAGATTGTAAGTTTTTTTTAAATCGATGGGTATGGACATAGTTAAAGAATACTGGAAAATAGTTTTTTTATGAGATATTTAAAAAACGTTTTTTAGAAAGTTAAATAAAACTAGACATTTTATTGTACTTCAAAAGGAAGATGGCTTAACTTCAGCAGTAATTAGCGAATAGTCTCTGTGGGTGAGAATCGACGGAATAAGAAAACGATTTTCATGTCTGCGGCAAAGCGGAAAAAAACTTCCATATCTTCCACACAATGTGTTCTTAAGAATGCAAATGAAGGCTTCCATCTGCTGATTTGGATAAGCCAGCCCTAAAACCAGAACGGGCGCATTTTAAAGTATTCACCGGTCAATTTGAATAATTCCCCCGAAGAAAAGTTAATGCACATACTTTCTTCCCTTTGTAACAATCGCGGGCCCTAATTAGCCCTCTATGGGGTGATATGCTAATTCTTTTTTTATAAAAAACTTCCCTTAATTTCGGATTTCGATGTACAAAATATTCGCGAAAAAAGTTCTCCGTAATGTCGTAAAGGAAACGTTAGGCAGCAGGCTGACTTCCTTATCTCGAGTTATATTTTCTAGTTGTTAATTACCAAAAGAAGCTTTTAGTAGAAGTGTAAATTGCTTTGGAGCAAAGTAGAAGGTTTTTATTGGCTTGGTTCCACTTTTTATTTGGAACCGTCCCACTTACTTCTACTAACATAAGTTCTCAATTTTTTAAATTTGTTTGTTTTTTTTTTAATTATTTAATGAAAATGAAATAATTAACTAGTATAAGACCACAGATTTCATTTATTTTTTTGTGACCGACTGGTTTCGCTTAGCCTAAGAATCATTAGGGTACAAAATTAACTTAAACACACGATACATAGTGTGTGGTCACACATACTCGTACATAAAGAGAGAGAACACAATATAAAAATTAAATAAGAGAATAGTAAGAAAAAAAATAATAACCTGATGATTCTTAGACTAAGCGGAACCGTTCGGTCATAAAAATTAAAATAGTATTCGTGGTTTCTTAAATTTTTTTAAAAGTGAGTACCGCACAAGAGTCCCAACTGTTCCTAACCGTCTAGAGCCAGTGAGACTATGACGTCCCCAATTGGGGTAAATTGTGAGGCTGAAGGTAGTGGGGAGGGAAAGGAGATGGAGGGAGGAAGGTACAAAGGTAAGGTAATAGGTGGTAAGTATCTGGCTATTCAGATCTAGTCAGCAAACACGACTAAAGCCATTTCAAGCAACGTTTCGATTCTGAATGGTGGTCTTTAACCAGGGCGATATAAGTATCTACCACTCTGCAAAGTTATTATTTCATTTTCATTAATTTATATGTCAAACCACAAAGTGATTGCTCTCTATGAAAATATTAATTACTGAATTGTGTAAGCCAAAATGGGCCTTTATATATAAAAGTACATTTTACAGTGCTGCAAGTAAATTATTTGCTCTAATGTAAATTAAGAATGGTAGTTAACATGTACATTAGGTCCATTGTATTTGTAACATCAAATTAATATCGATTGAAGATAAGTGACATTATAGCCTTTTTGTATCTACCTCTGCGTACGTATAACCAAATAAATTTGTTTGGTTTCCGTCGGTAAATGTGTTGTCGTTTCGTGAAAAATCTGATTAGTGAACGAAATAACACTATAAAATGGTGATAATTAAAAAAATATATATTTATGTTATGATAAACAAATAATATTATATCGCAGATGTTTTAAGTGAACGACTTTTCAGTGGGTAGAGGGTTCAGATGTTTTTCAGAAATAACATGTTTTAATATCACGGCTAACACTGACTCACTCCATTTTCTACACAATTTTTTTACTGTAAAAATAATTTACCTAATTATGTTATTTATTCTGATGAAATAATCGCTTCATATTGAAGTATCAGACATATCAGACATATCCCTACAACGTGCATAAAATTTCGCTATATGCAGTGAAATGACATTATAGAAACTACAACGGCTCGGAGGGCTTTGAAGCAGAGAATGGACGATTACCTCGAGAGAATTTCCTCTTGGGGTAAGAATAACCTTGTCGAATTTAATGTTTCAAAGACCCAATCATGTCTGATTACGATTGGAAGGTATCGTAAAGACTGAACTAGTCTCCTTCAATGGAAGCAATTTTCCCAACAAGCCTTCCATTGACATGCTTGAAGTAACTTTAAGTGACCAGCTGAGGCACGATGGCTCCATTGAAGCCAGAGTAAAGTTAGCCTTTCAGAAGTTGGGCGTGCTGTACTTACTTAATAGTGCACAACTGTTGACCTTGTACAAAATGCCAAGTGGGCTCAACTGTTTGATTTGGTAGCCACCTCTCTGGTCTTGAGCCCCTAAATACCTGAAATAAATCGTAGACTCTGTAGAAACGGGCGGTCTGTTTGATAGATTCTCCCATTTTAACAAACGGATTGCAATATTTGGAGCACAGACGTCAGGTGGGAATGTTGTCCTTGTTTTAACGGTATTTCGATGGACGATGCTCCAAGAAGCTTGCGTCATTGATCCCTTCGACATTGGTGCATAGCCGGGAAACTCGACAAAGCCGCGTCCAACATTTGTACACGGTTGACATTCGATACATAAAAACGGGTTGCTTCTACGATTCGTTTTTGTGTTTAACAGCTTAGCTGTGGAATTGATTGCCGGTCTCTGTGTTTCTTCCTCTTATAAAACGGACCTCTTCGAAATCCAGAAAAAAAACACGATGTTCGAATTATGCTTAGAAACGGACGTCATTTAAAAACAATAATTTTAATTCATAATTTTGTTCTAACTTCCTCATTTTCAAACAATTTTCTTCTAGTTTCGAAAGTACCCTTATCATCATCCGGACAATAATAATAATAATCAAATGATTTATATAGCGCCGTTTTCATGACCTCAAATATCGCCACAAGGGCTCTTTACAGCAGAATTAACATAATATTAAAACTAAGACTTAATATTAACTTATACCTAATACTTATAACTAGTGACTTTGTCTATTAACGTATTTACATCAACAAATATATGTAATTGTTGTTGCCCGTGCTGTTGAACCTAGGAAAGAAACAAATGAATTAAGCAATAGTAAACTAAGATTAGCACTTGGACTGAGTGATAAAAACTCTAGTGAAGCAAATTGACGTTATTGTGAGTATGATAATTTAAAAAGATAAGTCTTTAGTTTTGCTCTGAACTCAGTTAAGCTGTCGATCTTTCGCAAATGTGAAGGGAGGTTATTCCAAGCTGTGGGGCCTGCTACGGCAAAAGCTCGATCTCCGAAATTGGTGTCGGGATTGCGCTTAGGTACTGTGAGTCTACCTATGGCCGTTGAAGATGCTGATTGAAGAATTAAAAAAAAAAAAAAGACAAACAATCCCGGGTTATGAATAACCGGACAATATTTGAAAAACTCCTACTGCCATCATAAGAAGCAGAAGATGTTGCTTGTGCAATTATGAAGGACTCAGGTAGGAGATAAATTGAACGCACGACGCCCGGGTGGGAATCCGACGCGTTTGTCCAATCAGCTACCGACCGGTCAATGCTTGACCGGTCTCGCTTCAGTTGCTTGCCTATATGTCAGATGGAAGGGTGCTTCCGAAACCGGTCGACAATTATACTAAAACAAAGTTATGTGTTTAAAGTGTAATGAGTACGGCGAGTAGTGGTGTCCACGTAAAACCTTCCGACCAGTAAAAAGAGACAGTTCCTTCCGATGACTCGCAGTTAAAGGAGTTAACCGTTCATAAAACGTAACTTCCACGCGGGCCTTAATTATATTCCCCCAGTCAGTGGATATGAAATATAATGCAAATTTATTCATTTTTTACCTTGCAGCACAGATGCAGCGACGTATCTATTCAGTGCAATCCAATTAAAACATGTTTTATTTTCAACTGGTGAGTTTAACCGTGAGATTTTAGATTAAACTCGACTGTCGGGAGTTTACCAACAAACAACTCGGGAATCAAACTATTGGGTGGGTACCTACCTCCTACCTCCTGCATTCTGCAGCAGACTGTGACCGGAAACAACTCTTCCTCTTAACTGCTAATTCACCAGTTCTTTTCAAAGGCAACGCGTTTGAATTCTCGTTTCAATTGCACCTTTACTGCAAAGAGAAATGTTCATGGAATAACGTTATATTTTCTAAAAATATTAAACGAAAAGTGGAATACCAAGTGATTTTAATAATACCATATTTTTACATTATTCCACTATTTTTTTATTTAAGACCTGACCGGTTTCACCTTATGACGGCCATCTCCAGACTGGTACAATTTTAAGTAAATCTATGGCATATATCCCATAAGTGTCCGGAATGGACGCTTATTGAGTCTCATAGTGAACATCTGTGACTTTGGGTTTCGTTTTATTGCCGACTATGAGGTGGCTTTACAATAACTTTCAAAAATACATTTAAGCAGTTTTATCACCGTCTGAGAGACGAGTTACATTAGATGCGTTAGATGCGTCTATGGGTTTAAAAAAAATTAGTCATATAATATCTGTAGTTTTCAAATTTATTTTTAACAGTTGGCTATTTTTTAATTTACTTTTTGATTTTCCCGTCTCTGTTTAGTTTGTGTATTTTATAGAAGGTAAAGGTTTTATAGATGGTACCTTCTATAAAATACATTTAGAAAACAAAGACGGGAATATCAAAGAGTAAATTAAAAAATAGTGGAATAAAGTAAAAAAATGATATTATTAAAATCATTAAAATGGAGTTCCACCCCGAATTAACAGTTTTTTTTTATTTTTTTTATTTTTTATTTATTTTTATTTATTTATTTTTATTATTTTTTATTATATAATTCAATTGAATTAAATTTAATATTATTATTATTGAGTTCTGCTATTTTAAGTTTTTTATTTTAGTTTTTAGTGACAGCTGTTTCGGCGTTTAAGGCCATTGTCAAACTGTCAGAAATAAAAGTAGCCATTGTCAAACTGTCAGAAGTAAAAAAAAAACGAATTAACAGTTTCGAAATTGTAGGAATACTAAGTATTTTTGTAAAATTGTATATGAACCTTTAACACTATGTTCTGAGTTTTCAGAAACTATGACTTCTCTTGGTATGCTGTGCGGGGGGCTTTTTGTTAAGAAGAGATAGGAGTGCTCCAGAATCTTGATGAAATACAAATTCAAGAAGGGGAAAATATTGGCCGCACATGGGTACAGCTCGATCTTTTTCAGTAAATTTATATATTGTATAAAATAAATGACAGTAGTTCATATGGGCACGTGTCATTGAAATACTTGTCAAACAGATACAGAGTTTTTACTATCCGTCTGAGCTCCAAACGATTACAATACTTTCATTAGGATAAGGAATGTCAGGATATTGTCGGTACTTGCACACAGTCAAAAGGTTTTGGTAAACATCTGTTGGTTGTACGTCTACCATTCCCGGTCCCATAAAACGATGCTGTAAAAACCACATATATTACTTCAAGAGTGTATTTTAACCAACTAACTAACCATCACGTCATTTTTCCGCAAGGGTAGGCAGAGAGGACGGACCGCCATACAACCTTGTCTTGGCACACACTCCTTGCTTCATTCATATTCGTACATCATCACATATTTACTCTTCTGATATTCTTACTCTTCAAATGGCTCGACTCAAGTATTTTATTCACTTGATCGTGTTATGTCTTCCTCGGGCATCTCTGACATTTTTCCTTTTCGAATCATACATTATTATCATAATCCTTTCTTCTTTCATTCGCTCTACATGCCGAAGCCATCTAATCGTCTCTTTTTTGGTACTATTCGAATCCTTTCTATTTCCGATGGAAGAATTCGAATAGGATTTCAACCCCAGGACCCCCAGTACGGACCGCTTTGTCTCCGTCCAAATTCCATTTTATTCCCTCCCTAACCTTGGTGAGTGGGCTTAAATAAAAGATTGCTTCATTTTCAATACGTTCATACATGGTTTTACCGCACATACGGCTCGGGGATCTCATTTCTACAGCATTCAGTTTACTTTCATCTTTTCTCTGCTAGTTCCATGCCTCACTGCTATACATTAGGGTTGGTATAAGCACTCCATCGAAGACTGCTAGCTTCGCTTCTTTGGCCAATTTTTTTATTGCGCCAACAGCCCTCCATTATTATTTCTTGTGTATTTTAACCATGTTGCAAATCCAACATAATGATAGCATTTTAGGATAACAGGGACTGCCAAAACCTAACCTAACCATGATTGTTGCTTTCACTAACCAGTTGCTTTTCAACGTATGTCCTAAATTAACAACGAAATGTTACACTACCCAGATCATCAGATAAATAATTAATCTATTTTATAAATTATTGAACAGCTGAGGGCCTTAGAAGCGAAGGCAGCGAACTCGCCAAAAACGGTTCTGTAGCATTGTCAACTTTTGATTGATTATTATAAAGAAATGGAGAATGAAGTGTACAAAAATGTTAGTGCACATTAAACTAGGAACAATTTGAAACAATTATCTCTAAATTTATCAACATATTCACAAAAGAAAAGTGCATTAAACGTTAAATCGACTTTCCAAGAAGTAATTTAAAATGAAAGAGATTGCTGCCTTTGCTTCTAAGCCCCTCAGTTGGAGAATCAACCACTAGATCGAAAAAAGAACGAACGAAAAAAAAAAACTTAATAAGGTTTCATGAAAATACAAAAAAAACATAGTTTTTAGAAAAAAATCACACAGACAGCAATGAAGTTATGATAGAAATAAATCTATATAAATAAATCTCTCTAAAAAACTGCCTTTACGTACCAACCGCGTGATGTGCATAATATTGTATATTCCATTAGATGTTTATGATAAAACAAAAACCAGAATATTAATGTAATGTTAGATTACCTCTTACAGCAGGGAATAAGCCCAGTAAATTGTAACAGAGATCGCTTCCATTTTCATTTGAATACATCGCCCATGAACTTGCATTCCGAATCGTTCGTTAACTCAACACATTTATGCAAACGAATGTAAATTGAATATCACAGAATAACTTACCGAAGTTAATAAAGAATGTTAAATTTACAAATTACAGTAACAAGTTTACGATTTCATGAAGACGTTTCCTCAGATAAAGGTCAGGAACTTGAAAACAACCTAATTTGAATATGATTTTACTAAGTGTTGGTTCAGATATTCCTATCTGCAACACTATAATAGAAGTTTTGTTCATTACGATTGTTCTAAGTTTTACTCCTGAAAATTTTGGATTTTCTTAAATGTTTATTTTTCATAGTTAATACCGCACAAGAGTCCCAACTGCTGTTAAGGGTCTAGAGCTAGTAAGACTATGGCATCCTTAATTGGTGTATGTTGTGAGGCTGAAAGTAGTGGAGAAGGGAAGGATATTGGAAGAGGAAGGTTGGAAAGTATCTAGCTATTCAGATCTGGTCGCCAAACATGGCTAAAGCCATTTTAAGCAAAGTTTCGATTCTGAATAGTGGTCTTTCACCACGGCGATACATAGAGTATCTACCACTCCGGAACGTGACGCAAATATACTATATTTATATTATTAAATATGAATTAAATGTGTTAGCATTTGGGACTCGAATACCGCATACGAGTCTCAACTGTATCCAACCGTCTGGCGACAGTGAGACTATGGCGTTCCCAATCGGGGTATATTCTGAGGATGAAAGTTGTTGGTAAGGAAAGGAGATGGGAAAGAGGAAGGCTTGGAAGTACCAGGCTATTCACATCTGGTCACCAAACTCGACTTAAGCCATTTCAAGCAATGTTTCGATTCTGAATGGTTGTCTTTCACCAGGGCGATACATAGAGTACCACTCTGGAACGTGCCGCAAAAATACTTTTATTTTTATATGTATTTATTGCGTTATGAAACAAACTAATTGAATCAAATTTATTTGTCTCTGGATTCGTAGTCGAGCATCTTTACCACTCGACCACGGAGGCCGTCAGGCCGTAGGAACTATATTTTTTTTTATTTTTTTGTATCATTTTGTATGGTACATCGTAAAACATAATTACATTACACTTCAATCATTCTGAAAGTAAGGCGTCTGTTATATTAAAAATATGTATATATTCATTTATTTATCTAAAGTTAGATCACATCATTGTGTGTTCTAATATAAAAGATTTAATGTATTTACAGACATGATTTTTTTCAAATAAATTTTTCTGATAACATTTTATAAACTAAAAATTTAAATAATATATATTTAGGGTTGCAACAAAATGAAAATACAATACACCAACCTTAGAGTACATAGACTAGTATCTATCCAAGGCAGTGAAGTCAGTTTTTTACTTGTTTTTGATGAATTTAACCTGCCTCGGCGCACCTGGGCGTGGCGAAGACTAAGGCTACGGTATTTGTACATCCATTCATTTCACATATCGACATAATGTTTTTGTTTATTCGTAAAGCTACTTTTTCATAGTAATTTTATCAACAAAAATATAGCATTTAACTCAAAAAACCGTTAAGTCGTGTCAAGTTTAGTGGCATAATAAAAAATGTGGGTGGAGTCCCGCGGTGAACCAGGAGCTTATGATCATTGCGACAGTATATAGAAGCGGTCTATGAAATTTGTTGTCTCTTTCTCTCTCATGGTGAAGGACGTGAAAACCTGGAGAAAGTTATTTATCGCAAGTTTGTGTAGGTTAGGTAAAAATAATTAGCTTTCCCTCCATATATTGTTACTTCAAGATACCAACATTAATGGTTATGGAAAACAAATTTGACATTTTTTGAAAAAGTTGACGAATATTGTCTATTGTAGTGATTTTTGACGGAATTTTATTAAATAGTTGGACGGCCCGGTACATGAGAGATTTCTGTGTGCTTATTTTTTATCAACCTACAACATAATAATAATATTTGGATGATTTTTATAGCGCCGTTTTTGTGGAAAATCACCTCAAGGGCGCTGTACAAATCTTAATTTCTACTTAATATTAATTCTTAGTTTATACAAACATACAACGCAATAAGGAAATAATTCAGATAATAGTAGACATATTGGCTTAGAAATGATGTAGTATATCATTTAGTAGCGCTTTTGAACCATGATGATTAACCAGTTGCTTAATACTAGGTTAACATTTAATTTAATAGCGTTGCAAAGCATTTTAGATTATTTTTGAAATTCCATAGATTTTTCGTGGACTGCAAGAGTAGTCCATATCTCTTAAAAACATTCTGGAAACCGCGAAACGCTGAGAGGTAACCCTGGATATTACTAATAGGTTCTAATAATAAATGATTAACTGTTATTATGATGGGTAATGTTAGTGGTTTATGTTGAAAATTTATTAAAGTTTTAACGCTAGATAATGTATATCGCATATAAAAACACCTTTGAGTACTGTAAGCGAAAAAAACGGATAAAAATCTTTCTTTCAAAACGAACACATCATTTCCATTATTTCTGTATCGTGTTTTCATAACTGCTACTAAATGAATAGATAACGCGGAGTGATGTACCGATAAATGCATTATTTTTAAGTGCGGATTATAAATAATCTGCAAATCTCACGACTCGTGAAATATTTAACTGTTTTTAAATCTATTGTTTTCTAACTAATGATATCTGTGTTAATAGTAGACGCAAGGTATTGCTATGGGTTGTGCATTTACTTTTTGACTATCACCGAAAACAAATCGTGTTTTAGAAAGAGAGGTCGTATTGATATTTGATAACGACGACCTGCGACCTCGACTACAAATCCAGAGGTCAAGAGTCCAAAACCCGGCATCCGCAAATAATTTTTTTTCAATGAAAATGTGTCGTAAAACATTTGATGAATATAAAATGATATATTGTATTTTGTGGCACGTTCCAGAGTGATAGACAATCAGAGTTTCGCCCCTGTAAAAGACCACCGTTCAGAATCGAAACGTTGCTTGAAATGGTTTTAGCCGTGTTTGCTGACCAGATCCGAATAGCCAGGTACTTCCCAACTTTCCCCTTCCTCATCTCCTTCCCCTCATCACTACCTTCAGCCTCACAACATACCCCGATTGGGGATGCCATAGTATTAAAAAATAGCCAGGTACTTCCCAACTTTCCCTTCCCCCATCTCCTTTTCCTCCCATTACCCTCAGCCTCAAAACACACCCCAATTTGGAATGCCATAGTTTCACTGGCGTTACACAAGAAAAGAATAGTTGAACAGTAATGCAAATGTGGAGCAATAATGAAGAGGTGATGAAGTAATAATAATGAAATCTTAGATGTAAGTTACTAGTTATAAGTTATACTCAGTAGTAAGTTACAAGCCATAAGTCCTTATTGTAAGTCACTAGTTGAAAATATTAGTTGTAAGCCATTAGTAATAAATCTTAACTGTAAGTTTTTAGTTATAAGCTTAAGTGATAAATTATAGGTTAGATAAATTAATTTGTAAAGCGTTCTTGAGGTGATTTTCCCACAAAAACGGCGCTATAAAAGTAATCCATTTATTTTAGACGGTTGGAAGCAGTTACGAATCTTGTGCTGTATTCACTATAAAATAAAATAAAATATAAAAACTTAAATTCAATTAGCGACATCTTTATGAAGCCGGGACACTTTTGAACAATCGTTGAAAAATTCACCTCAATCGATTCTTTCCGTTATTATGACCGCACATTTTTAAACAACAAAATTGAATGATTATATCGCAAGGTAAAGCGCAAGTTAATTAATGTATGCTGAGTGGTGCGTTGAAAAAAGACGTAATAAGCAAGAAAATCAATTGCAACAATTAAGCTAGTTAAGTTGATAGTCAGAACGTGCTGATTGTTAATGAATGCACTGAATATAGAGTATATTGCACCTCCTCGCATCAATTTGCGTAGTGTTTGTTTTATAAATGCATTCTGCAGATGCAGATGGGGCATGCGCATTACACTGGTGTTAATATCCCACATATTATGCATTCATACACAACTTGAAATTACATCATTACTTTTCAGTTAATGGCGTTAACGGTTAATTCGTTCAGAAGCAATTATTTAATACTTCAACGGTTGTCTTTATCTCGTGTCATGGTATAGTAGACCGAAACTAGTAGAATCCAGTCAGTTTTTAGTTAGTTTTGTTCTTAACTAACTAACTAGCTGACTAACCATCACGCCATTTCTCTCAGGGGTAGGCAGAGAGGACGGACCGCCATATAACTCTGTCTTGGCACACAGTACTTGCTTTATTCACATTCAAACATCGTCTCATACATACTCTTCTGTTATTCTGACTCTTCACATGGCCTGATTCAAGTATTTGATTTACTTGACCGTGACATGTCTTTCTCGGGCGTCCTCGACTTCTTCTTCCATTCACTTTCGCATCATATATTCTTTTCACACTCCTTTCTGTGTCCATTTGCTCTACAAAGAACGCCCAAACCATCTAAGCGTCCCTTTCTTTATCCTATTTGTTCTTAAATTAGAATATTAATGGAATATTGTTAAATAATATTTTAAATAACTATTTCTTTGTATGGATAATTTATTTGAGTTTGAAGCAAAGTAGTTTTTAATGCAACTAAGGTTTCCTCAGAGCGTTATTATTAAACTAGTCATTCTGCCCTGAAGATGTGACGCATTTGTGTCGAAAATCAGATATTTTTAACCACACTTTATTTGGAATAAGAGAGTTTTTCAAAAATGAAAATGAACAACTGGTTGTACTTATTTTATAATGGTACATAAATATTTTGAAAACCGAGGCTGAAGGTAGTGGCGAGAGAAGGAGATGAGGAAGGGAAAAGTTGAGAAGTACCTGGCTATTCAGATCTGGTCACCAAACACGGCCAAAGCCATTTTAACAACGTTTCAATTCTGAATGATGGTCTTTCACCAGGGCGATACTTAGAGTATCTACCACTCTGGAACGTGCCGCAAATATAGTATATATTATTTATAAACTATATTATTTAATTAAATGTGTTACTTAGCATAAATTCACAACGTTTTTCTTTACTTCATTTTTAATTTTGGAACACATTCTTCTATTTTAATATGATTTGGTAGTAGACCGGCTAGTAGCCGCGTGGATAAACACGTCGGGTTCCTACCCAAGCGTCGTTGGTTCAATTCTTCTGCTAGCTAAGTCCGCCATCATTGCTCAAGCAAAATTTTCCGCTTATAATGATGGTAGTAGGAGTTTTTCAAATATTGTCAGGTTATTTGTAACCCGGAAATGCTTGTATTTCTTTTTAAAATTATATATTTCAAATGCTTTATGCTCAGGCTAAGCAAAATCGGTCGGTCGTAAAAAATAAAATGAAAACTGTGGGCTTATACGAAGTTATTATTTCATTTTCATTGATTATTTATAATTTTAAAAAAAATAATCATTTATTTTTACAAAATGATAATTTTTTTACTTAATACTAACAGTAGGCATAATATAAATTGAATAAATGTACAATGTCTAGTTGATAATTACCTCCCTAATTGAGAAAGTTTTATTAAAGGAAAGGAGTACTATCATGGATTTTTTAAAATTATTTTTGTATGATTAAAAATGAATATTATATGAAAATAATAAACTCTAGATTCTTTTGGTGAAAAGTTTATTTTGATATTTCATAGTTTTCGTCTGTCATTAGGAAGTTTGTTGAATATCTTAATTGCTGAGTAAGAATAGTGATGTTGTATTGAGTTTCGGGGTAACTATTTGGCCTAACGTTCCTGGTCTGGTGCTCACTGACTCCAATTTGATTTTTTCTTTGTGGATTTGAAGTCACGCATTTTTTATGAATATTTTTTTCAAATCTAAAACTTTGAATTCTTTAAGTAATTCATCAGTTGAGTAATCTAATGGCTTTTTAAAGATTATTTTTACTAGTCTTCTTTGGACTACTTCGAGTGGGGCTAAGTTAGTTTTATACGCACCTCCCCAACTTATTATTCCATATTGCAGAATTGATTGGGCCAGTGCTTAGTAAGTCTTTAGTAATAAAGGTTTTTGTAAGATGTTTCTTATTACTTAATCTTGTTTACATTTGAATTATTTTTTAAATATTGAATTATTGTGCATTATGTGTTAAAAAAATTTTTGACATAAAGCACTCACTTTGTCGTAAGACATAATTAAATTTTAAATAAAAGTATCTTTGTTTTCACACCACTTTATTAGATAAATATACCAACCGTATATTAGATTTAATAATAATACATATTTGTTAAGAAGGTTCAGGTAGAGCCGAAACCGGTTGGTATATGTATATAGTGAAGCGGTGGCAAAACAAAGTTACTTTTATTCAAAATTTATGAAATAAATACTTAAGTATCGCAAATTATTTGCATGCATTGTAAAACACATTGTGTAGATATTTTGCATTAAAATATTTGGTGATTTTAAGCTATCGATGAAAACCAATTCCCCAATCCCCTCGGGCAGGAGAGACCTGCGGCACTAAATAGCCTTCAGGTAAACCTTAACTGTTTGGTTCCGCTCAACAGGCAGGCTTTATTAATATATTATACCGCGGTATCTCCCGACCGATCGCGAGGAATAATTTTTATCACCCCCATTTTATTAGGGACATAGGAAGTCGCGCAGCTAATCCATATTCATGAATCAACGAAAGGCACATATGTCCTTACACGGGAAATAACTAAGCGCGTCTCCTTTGGAAGCTTGTAATTTATAACGACGATTTTCGGTTTGCGTTTTTGCCGCGTCTGTCTTTGCGCGAAACGCATTTTAGTTTAATCGCTTTTTTATTTTTTGTAATTGCGTATTTTTCGGCAATTAGTCCGAAGCGAAACGGTTAATGCAATTACCTCTTTCAGTCGTTATGGCGTACTGTTATTCCAATTTTGCGGGAAGGTACTGAAAAGTACACCGACGCTAAGATTATATAAGTTACTGTGATTTGTACACGTGGACTTTTTGTATATATGTTAAACAAACCCTATCTAAATATGATATAAAAGCGGTAATTAAAAACACCCCTTTGTCAACAGTTAATTTATTTTCACTAACGCGATATTCGCTGTTTCATCAAAATATTGCGTTCACAAAATTATATATAACACTGTGCAGAACAAATTATTCTTAATTTTTCATATACTTTTAGTGCTTAAACCAAAAATATTTGACAAAAAATTGAGTACATATGAATAATCTTATTTTTCTTTACTCGCAAATGGTCATAGCAACAGTTTTATAACCCATCTCGTATACTAAAGGAGATTGACTTATTTGTCTCAAGTAATTATATTCGTGCGAGGCATCATGTGACGTTTTACACACCGAAAGTCAGAACTTCCTCATACAAAAACACGCCAAATATATAAAGCGATGGAACTATTCAATGAAGCTGCATTTACCTTAGATATATTTAGAGTTCTGTCATTATCTCTCGATATACGCACAAAAGTGACCGTTAGGTAGGTACATAACGATCTTTAGAATCTTAAATAATACATATATATTTTTTACATACCTTTTTACACTTGCCAAAACAACGATTATCTCATAGTATGTGAAGAAGAATGAACCTCTCTTATATCTTATATTTTTTGTTTTTCATTGCTAACCTTATTTGCGTTATTATATCATATATAGTGCGTCACACTACTTCAGTTTGTACTTATATAACTCCTTTAAATATATAATACCTTGTCTATAAATGAGATGTGCATAAATGTTTAATTTATTTTTTTACACTATGCATGTATCTACAATATTTTTGTATCATTCATCTCTTAATGTATCTTGTTAAATAAATAAATAAAATAATTTAGAAGCACTAGAAATTTAAAAAAACCCGACTCTCAAGTCAAAGTATTTGATTCACTTTATCGTGACATGTCTTCCTCGGACCTCTCCGACTTCTTCTTCTATTCACTTTCGCATCGTGTACTCTTTTCACACTACTTTCTTTGTTTATCTGCTCTACATGCCCAACCCATCTAAGCGTCTCTTCTTGATCCTATTCATTACGCTTACATAAGCCTTGAATTTTTTCCAGATATCCAAATTTTAACGCGGTCATACGTGGTTTCACCTAAAACACCTCAGGGATCTCATTTCTACAGAATTCAATGTACTTTTATCCATAAACTATCATCCTTACAATTTCCAGTTTGTGATAATTTCTTCTCTAATTCAGAAAAAAAATGAGGGAGTGTTCATTTGTTACTTATACTTACATTTTAATGATTAAAAACATAATTATATTGTGTTTTTGTTTTTTTCGAATCTCGGAGTTCAAGAACCACGTTTAACCTATGTTTTGAAAGATAAATTTTGCAAGACCGTTCAAAAAACCAATGCGATTTTCAAAATTAGAAAACTCTTCAAAAACGCCGTTTTGTTATTATTTATAAATATCTGTAATACAACGTAGATTGAAAACCTGTGTCAACTTATTGACAACAGAAATTCCAAATATAATGAAAAATAAGATCAAACTAATCAACCCCCAAAAAAACAAAACCACAAACTAGAATTATCTTACCCAAAAAAATACTTATTTGCTTTTAAATTATCGTTTTCTGTATCTTGTGTGTGAGAAAAAAAATCTATGCTTTCCAGGGTGTAATATTTAGAATTTCAGAATGGTTTCGATTGCTTCCGGGATGTTGGCCTTCGGGATACTGTCCACTACTCCTAAGATATTACCTCCTTTTTAGTTATAACGTGTTTTAAGGGTTTCGTTCAAATCGAAATGTCCTTATCGTTCCCACCCCTCTCCTCCTACCACCCCCTGCCTCTCCCAGTGACCGTTACGAATAATTCAGTTATAATTACAACGGAAGGAAATGCCGGTATCGCGATCCGATCGGTACATATCATTTGCATTGGATTAACATAAATATTCGGTCTCCGTCCTCCTGCGTTCTATAAGCTTGTAAATAACAAGGCCCTTTATCAAAGTGTCGGATTCCAGCTATCCCTAAACTGCCAACACGATTGAACGGTACGGATTTTATAACTATTTTGCAGCTTTTGTAGATGATCATGTATGCTTTACAAGTTAAACGTGTAGGCACCCCAGTAGACCCATGAACTGGGTGCAATTATTCTACTGACTGAATGACCTGGACTTTTGATTTTAAATGACTTCTAGATTGTGTTATGGAACATGGCATATTTGTTATACGGATTCTTGTGGCATTTTTATGGCACCACACCGGATTGATTTTACACCCAATGCTACTAACCGAAGTAATTATTTATTTGCTTATTTGGAACATTTGATAGAGTGATAATATTACAAACATACAATAAAAAGGTAGGTCATCAATCTATTTCTAAAATGTTCACATCAAGCAATCAAAAATTCACCGTATTACACTAATAAAATAAAAATAATAGCAAAATAAGGAAAATAACCGGACAAAAAAAAAAAAAATTTAAAAAACAAGCTCGAATTTAGAAAAATAACACTATAAAAAAAAACAAAATAAAAGAAAATATTGTAAATGAATGTACTTTTTTCTGTTTTTGAAAAAAAAAATCGGAGTTTCGGGGCCGAAGGCTTGGAATAAACTCTCTCCAGAACTAAGATGTATAACGAACCCAATAGAATTTCGGCTTAAACTGAAAACTTACCTTTTCAGACTCTCATATCTTTAAATTCATTAAAGGAATCTCAACATAATCTGTCTCTCGACGAATCACCTTTAGATATACAAATTTTAACCAAATCCTGTACTGTACGACAAATTCAGAAAGTCCATTTTTTTAATTTCGTTCCCCTGCCCTAAGTCGGAAAAAAATCATAATTATAATTTTAAGTTAATAAGTTTGTCTATCTGATGGGACCTGCCAGGTAAGTATGTTCCTGCATATTTTCTTATTTCAACTACGAATTAATGTGTAATAATGGAAAATAAGATCTGTACAGCGCCCTTGAGGTGATTTTTTACAAAAACGGCGCTATACAAATCATCCAAATATTATTATTATTATGAGATTTGATTAAACTTTCAAGGTGAGTTGGAGAATATATCAATTTCATTGATCGTACAATGCTCGTTAATCTTGCCACTACAGTGGATGTTATACAGTCGACACATTCGCACAAAAGGTTGGGAGAAGGTTGAATAAGATTTTTGGAAAGGAATGTGGAAAGTTTCGGGGCTTCTTAAATGACGGAGATTAGTATAAAATTTTATTTCCAGTATATTACACACAAACTGGAGCTACCTTCCAAAGTAAGTGCATGTGTTGTCACCTGAATCGCTTTAGTAAAAGTGAAAAGATTCATAAAATAGAAGTGTCAAAAATCTGCAAAACAAGAATATATGTGACTGGTTCATTGACGCGGTGCAATTTGTGCAACTTTAATAAATGAATTTTCCTCCGTGGATATAGTTTACTTATAATAGATGCCGACATAACATGTTATTACACAACCCATTTAAGTATGATTAGCAAAAAAACTAAAACCAAACTACGTTTCAGTATATATAGGAATAACAAATGACCAACTTTACCGGAGAGAGATTTGAAACCATTTACCGTAAGCACGTAATAAATATTGTTAAGCTGTTATTTTGTTCTGATGATTTATTCATTACGTATCACATCACTTAGGTTAAGTTGTTTTTTAATGTATTTAATCTCCCATTTATAGGTAGGTAGTTCACATTAATATGTATAAGTCAACTCTATAAAAACATCATATTTTGCTGAAGCTTGCAGAGAATAATTTTATTTTATTTTTATAGTGAATACCGCACAAGAGTCCCAACTGCTGCCGACCGTCTAGACCCAGGGAGACTATGGCATCCCCAATTGTGCTATGTTGTGAGGTTGAAGATAGTGGGGAGGGGGAGGAGATGGGAATAGGAAAGTTGGGAAGTACCTGGCTATTCAGACCTGGCTAAAGCCATTTCAAGCAACGTTTCAATTCTGAATGGTGGTCTTTCACCAGGGCGACACCACGAGTATCTTCCACCCTGGAACGTGCCGAATATATACTACATATTATTTTTTATGAATTAAATGTGTTACGACACATATTAATTAAATCAAATTTTATTGCGCACGCCGCGCCGGGCTTGAAGTCAAAACCTCTGGAATCGTAGTCGAGTTAAAGTCAAGCACTATTTCGAGCAAGAACACTCTTACTTTTTGTGGGTATGCTGTTTATTGCTCTTTCTCACTCGAAGCAACAAATACGGTACACCTACATACATATTTTTAGTGGTATATCTCCTCACCATAAATAAATAGGTTATTTCTACTTTGACATTGTTTAATGTTTTATTTCAAGTCCACATCACATCGCAACTGGCTGATTCTATTACCTACATACAAATATAAGAGAAGTCAATATGACCATGATGTTTATTGAGGTAGATAATGTATTCTGACGCGGCGTTAGTAAATAATTGAAAGTGACGACTATTATTTATTATGGCCGTATAAATAAATACACGAACAACACGAAACCAACTGTCAATAATTGGCTGTGAGCGGTTTATAAATAAGATCGCAGTCAGTCGCCTGAGCCACCTTTGCCTTCGGAAAACCGCTATTTTCCCAACGCGTTATGCCCTTTTGGAGAGACGACTTGCGCTGGGCACGGTGCGCGTGACCAGACCGCAAAAATTCGCGTGATCAATTGGGTCAAGAAGTTCTAGAAATCCAGTACTTGGCGCGTTGGCCGGCGCAAAAAACTGGTCGCCGCGATCGAAAAACTCGAAAAATCCCCGTCTAACGTGCGTATGCGTGTACGAGTTCTTCTCTCGCGTTTCTTGCCGCCTTTAGGTGCGTTTTTCGCTCGCCGGGGAAATACCGAAACGCAATGCTGTCGTTATTTCTTCCAGCGACGCTTGTTCGAAGGAATACGTTTTTAATTAGACGAGGCGTTCTTTGAACAAAGCAAAAAACCCCGTAAGAAATGTTTAAAAAACTACGTCTTTGGGTAGTAATTGGTGCTGAAAACAAAACAAAAAATAAAGCAAAAACTTATTTGGAATTTAAAA
Source organism: Drusus annulatus (assembly GCA_022651775.1). Lineage (NCBI taxonomy): Eukaryota > Metazoa > Arthropoda > Insecta > Trichoptera > Limnephilidae > Drusus > Drusus annulatus. Next base: position 495,330 of record JAGWCC010000106.1, on the reverse strand, counting down.
TGTTAGGTGTACTTACGATTTATAATTCAATCAGTTAGGCAAGTAGATATCTGTTCCGCCACATGTTCTTGTAGAATGCAGTGCAAAGATTCGGACAGCTTTCCCAAATTTCGTTAGTTCCTAGAAAAACATATATTTATTTTATGTCACATTTTTATCAGATGTTTACCGCAAATATTTTACCTTATTTTGTATTCGATCCTGGAATATTCAACAATATTAATTCTATGGAGAATTTAACGCACTGGTAGGGATCACTGAGTTTTTATTTTATTTGGAGTGAATTCGAATTCGAGTCCACACTGCTCCCAACCGTCTCGTGCCAGAAGAACTAGGGCATCTCAGATTGGAGTGTGTTGTGAAGCTGAAGATAGTTAGAAATGGAAAGAGATGGAGAAGACGAAGGTTGGGAAGTACCTGGCTATTCAGATCTGGTCACCAAACACAGCTAAAGCCATTTCAAGCAACATTTCGAATCTGAATGCTGGCATTTCACCAGGGCGACACTTATCTACCACTCTGGAACGAGCCGCAAAAATACTATTTACATGCGAAATAACACGTTTCGATTAAATAAAATTTATTTGTTTACGCTGGGATAGGAATCGAGCGTCTTGATCACTCGCTCACGGAGGTCGTCTGTACTGGAAAATCGCTAATTTGAATCAATTTATTGAAAAGGGAGTTTTTGCGTGTTGATAGATTTTACGGTTTCAAAAGTAGGCAGTAAAAGTTTCTTAGAATGTATTATATAAGTTGGACGTAGATTTATATTCGTTGTAAATTTTTTTAACTATCTGCTAAAAAACAGAAAAAACACCTTATTTATGTCACCGCTAAGTTGATTAATGGTGGATAAGGCACTTAACAAGTAGCGAATCAATTTCCTTCCGGTTTTAAATTTCACGAGCTCAGTTATTAAAAAAATTGGTAAGGTTTTATGATAAACGTGATTAGTTGAGCGTCACGTTGCGCACGCGTTTGTAAAAAGGTGATTAACTGCTGTCAGTGGGTAGGTACCGTAGATTCTCAAGAGTGAAAAAGTTTATTTATTTCAAATATCCACCTTCCAGCAATTACTTATAGCGGGTTCGTTCCCTCTGTGAAGGAGTTAGGCTTTGATGAATTGTAGCTGATATTGCTCTAGCAAAGCGCCAATGAATTTTCTTCGTTATTTAATGAGGTGATTTAAGAATTCCAGAAACAAATAACCCATTCATTTTATACAGGCTTTTTGTGGCGGTGTTTATTTCTCGCTAGGATAAGCATTATCAGCGAAGTTATCCGTTCACGCCGAGGAACGAGGTTCGTTACTTATTTAATTCCCTTCATAGATACTAAAACATATCAGCACTTTACATTCACCAAAAATGAATGAAAATGATTTTTTGGCAACTGCCCAGCACACTACACAAAACAAACTGACAGATCTTTTTACACTATAAAAAAAATAACTATTTTCAAGCTGGGTTAATAGTAAAGGGGAATTATTTGATGTAGTCACACACCTATTAAATAATCAGTACTCGTTTCAGAAAGATAGAGATGTCAACATGTGTGCAATTGGGGCAAAAATTAGACAAACTAGAATCAGTACAAATAAACAGACTTAAAAATAAAATAGAAGAAAAGCACGTAATTAATATTGAATTGGAAAAAAAGTTGACTTTCCCGCTCGGCCCGCTTTTAAAAAATCTCACTAATAGCGATACTTATAGTATCTACCACAGAGTGTCTAAGTATCGCCCTGATGAAAAACCACAATTCAAACGGCCTCCGTGGTCGAGCGGTAAGGCGCTCGAGTACGAATCCAAGGGTCGCGGGTTCAAACCCTGCGTGCGCCAATAACATGTATTTTATTAATATGTGTCATAACACATTTAATTCATACAAAAAAATAAAAAGTATATTTGCAGCACGTTCCAGAGTGGTAGATACTCTAAGTATCGCCCTGGTGAAAGACCACCATTCAGAATCGAAACGTTGAAATGGCTTTAGCCGTGTTTGTTGACCAGATCTGAATAGCCAGGTACTTCAGAACCTTCCTCTTCCCTATCTCCTTCCCTCCCCTACTACTTTCAGCCTTACAACATACCTTATTTCGGGATGCCATAGTCTCACTGGCTCTAGACGGTTGGGATCAGTTGAGACTCTTGTGCGGTATTCATATTAAATTAATTAAAAAAAGGATCAAAACGTTGCTTGAAATGGCTTTAGCCGTGTTTGGTGACCAGATCTGAAAAGCCAGGTACTTCCCAAGCTTTCTTTTTCCCATCTCCTTCCCCTCCTCGCTACCTTCAGCGTCACAACATACCCCGATTGGGGATGCCATAGTCTCACTGGATCTAGACGGTTGGGAGCAGAAGGGACTCTTTTGCGGTATTCACTATAAAAAATAAAATAAAACTAACTTCATAAATCTTACGATAAACGACATTCTATGTTAAAAGCTTCAAATTGAACCCTTTCAATGATAAATAATCCCATTTTTGCTGTCGGACCGGTACTGGGCGGTTAAACTCCCTGACACTTTGCCACGGTGCACGGTGAGCCGAAAAAGCAGAACGCTGCTACGCGCATTTATTATTTTAATGCCGAGTCCATTTGAATTTAAGTACAGGGTGTCCGATATGCTGCGGTCGTGGGGAGATCTTGTGACGCGATAAGCCTCCACATTTCACGGTACACCTGTAGTTTTTATACGTACCGATCTAGGGTTATTATATTATGTAACGTAGGGTGGTTGTATGTAGATACTTTTCAAGTCGGCTGCAGCTTGCACGCTGTAGGTAAAGAGACCAACAGCGAATGTACCCCGTTCCCAGAAAAAAAAAAAAAATAACATTTCACATTAATAATAAAATTATTAAACTAGACATAAAACTCTTTGCAATGTTAATAGAAAAAACATCGTTTTGTTTTATTTTTAGTGATGGATACCGCACAAGAGTATTATTTTTATTTTTACAATAACTCCAAACAGAAGACCTTGAGGGAAATAATTTCCCTCAGGGCCTATGTCATCTTGGGAGATGCTGTGTTGAGGGTCTTTTTAAGGAAAGGAAGGAGTGAACCTCAGTCTTGAAGAGGCCTATGTTGAAGGAGGGAGGAAACACAGAGGCCGGCAAATCGTTCCGTAGCCGTGCTGTTGAACATAAAAACGTGTCTTAAAAGTGAGTCTCAATTATTTCCAATCGTCTGGAGCCAGTGGAACAATGGCATCCCTGAATGGGGTATGTTGTGAGGCTGATGGTAGTAAGGAGGAAAAGGAGATGGGTAAGGTTGGGAAGTACCTGGATATTCAGATCTAGTAACTAAACACGGCTCAAGCCATTTCAAGCAACGTTTCGATTCTGAATGGTGGTCTTTCACCAGGGCGATGTTTAGAGTATCTACCACTCTGGGACATGCCGCAAATATATAAAATATTATTTTATGTTAAATTCAATGTGAAATAACACATATTAATTAAATTAAGTTTAATGAAAATGAAACAATAGTTAGCTTTTTTACCCTGATGATGCTTAGGCTAAGCAAAACCGGTCGGTCGTTAAAAATAAAATAAAATCTGTGGTCTTATAGAAAATTATTATTTCATTTTCACTAAGCATGTCAAACCACTATGTGATTGCTTTCTACGAAAATATAAATTATATTTATCGATTTGAGCCCGCGATCTCTGATTTCGTAGTCGAGTGTCTTGACCACTCGACCACAGAGGCCGTTGCTGAAAGCTCCGTCGCAACATACCTTTCTATTTATGTTGATGAGGATAAATGATAGATGTACAATATATTATCAGTGATATGGCTTTATACCTTATGCTTGTACCTATATAGCAATTCAAATAATTCGATAAAAGTTTAAATTCATTGTTAGTCACTAACTCTTCCAGTGCTCTCTCCCGTAGGAGGTTGGCTATCACGAGCGCAATCATAAGCTGCGTACTATGCCAGTCAGTAAGTCATAAGTTTTAAAACCATTACGTCTTCGACTGCGAATTCTAGAAACTAATCCGAACTACTTAAAATAGATACATAGCCTGTTAAAAAGAAAAGGTGAATTTTGAATTTTCGCGGGCTGTGTATATTCGATTATCGTTTTTTTTTTGTTATGTAGATACACGTATGTTTATCATATGTTAGCATTATCAGCCATTCTGGATTAGTGGTTTGTTTTTGGCAACTGGAAAGGTTAGTCACGTTTTTGTGTGTTCTTTGATTTTTTACTTTTGAAAAAAATGGATCAAAGAATAAAATCCATGATTTGTTTTTCCACAACTCCAGGACGCTCATCGTCATTAACATCTTCTCGGCCTTCTGTAAAGCGCTTGTACCACGTATGAACACTTTTTTGAGACAAAGTAGACTCGCCGAACGCCACAGTCAACATTTTAAGTGTGTTGGAGCACTTTATTCCATTTTTAACGCAAAATTTAATACATATTTTTTGATCCATTTTTTTCAAAAGTAAAAAATCGAAGAACACACAAAAACGTGACTAACCTTTCCAGTTGTCAAAAACAAACCACTAATCCAAAATGGCTGATAATGCTAACATATGATAAACATACGTGAACCAACACAACAACAGCAAAATATCGAAAATCGAATGTACGCAGCCCGCGAAAATTCAAAATTCACCTTTTCTTTTGAACAGGCCTCGTATATCTAGCTATCACGATGTAATATATCTGTACTTGTCCAATACAACGGTATGCCGCCTTTGGGTACTTGTCAATTTTCTTGTTCTAATTTTATTCCTACAAAATGGTTTCACAGCTACCGGTATGGGTTATCCACATCGGTAAAAGGTTGGAATAAATTTCACAAAATAGAAACAAAAGTCTCCATATTATAATGATCATTCGTTCTCTTTGGAAAGAGTGTAAAGTAAATGTTAACGAAATGTTAACTATAACATGGGAATACCCATAGAGTTTTTAAATTAAACATTTTTATTAATCGATACAAAGCTTATAAGTTTGTCCCAGAGACGAGTATATTTTAAAGTATTTTTTACACAAAATCACTAAGCCATTATTGAGTGTTATGATCTACACAACCTGATAAACTATCATAAAGCTACTAGAACCTTAAGGCAGTCCTACGTCCTACTTCACCCTGTGGTTGCAAGAACAAACTATTAAATATTCTTTATCGTAAATTGACTCCTAGCTCATGGTAATGACTCATGAGTAAAGGGAAACAGTTGACTACTTTAATGTGTCCTTGGGTCAAGTGCAAACTAAAAAAATGAATTGAATTATGTTAAATATGTGAATTTTAATGTTTTTTTCCTGTCTTTTGTCTTGTAATTTTCTATCTGCATGCCCTTTGCTTTGTTTTTTGCTAAATAACGACTGTGTTTATTGCTTTCCACAGTGATTTGTTTATATGTACTGAAATATAGTATATTAATAATATTTGTAAATGGTTTAACCAGTTAGTAGCTGAGTGGACAAATGCGTCGGATTCCCACCCGGGCACCGTGGGTTCAATTCCTCTGCTAACTAAGTCTTCCACCATTGTACAAGGAACACCTTCCGCTTATTATTATGGTAGTAGGTAATGAAGTTACAAACATATAGACACGTTATAGTGCTCTCAAAGTGCCTCGGTGATTTAGTTCTAAACTGTCACGCGTTGCTTGAGGTCGTTTACTATATCTAATCAAATTACAAATATAAGGAACAAAATACCCTCGAGTGTGAGATAAATAGCTTTATGTTTTCTGCATAGGTGTCAAAATAGAAAACTTGTTAATTCTGCCGATAATTTTAATATCTTAAATTTAAAATATAAATAAAATCTCACAGTAGCCCAACGAGTCATTTTTAGATCTTAAAATAGTCAAGGTTCATTTTTTTCATTGACACGTTGTAAGTAAACAAAGGGCAAACGAGACGTACAAACCTTTGGGGAATACTAATGTGCTCGCCAGGTGGAAGATTTCTTCATTACTTGAGCGATGCGGGAAGCGAACCCGCCACCTCGGGCCGCGGAGTTGCACCTTGCACCAATTGGAAGCGAGGGCCGGAGCGCCTTCGCCTCCGGTTTGTTTCAGGCCGTTACGCTCAAGGTTTAATTAAATGAATTATCTTTCAAACTACCATTTCTTCGCAATTAGGATTAAATTATGTGGGGAAAATTGTTTGTACGTCGCCTGTGAGGGTACTTAGAACCCACAACCCACAACCCACACAAAGGTGGTGATGTAGCGATTCTTACGTTGACAGCTGTGATTGTGAATGAAACAATCAATTCAAACTTAAAATGTATAAATTTTAAACTAACTAAGGATGGACCGCCATACAACTCGCTCTTGGTACACACTCTCCTTGCTTAATTCACATCCACACATCGTATCATACACACTCTTCTGTTAGTTACTGTTACTCTTGACATGGCCCGACTCTAGTGTTTGATTCACTGTGCTGTGTCTTCCTCGGGCGTTCCCGATTTATTTATTTTTATTCAATTTCGCGTCATATATCACTCCTTTCTTCGTTCGTTCGCTCTACATGTCCAAATCATTTAAGTTTTTCAAACATCCACATCAAACGTTTAAAGGAAAATAGAGGCGCTGTACTCTGCGTGTTCCAATTGGAATTCGATCATACGCAAAAAACACGATGATTCGTTTTAGCAGACAAACTCACTGGCAATTACAATGATCGTAAATATTTTTGTAACCTGCAGTTACGATGCATTAGAATTTTTTGTAATTGATGCATCTCTAGTGAAAAGCATCACGCTTTGTCACCAAAGACGGTCTTCATGGTCGAGTGGTAAGACGCTCGACTACGAATCCAATGGTCACGGGTTCAAACCCGGCGTGCGCAAATAACTTATATATAATTAGTATGTGTCATAACACATTTAATTAATTAATTAACAAAATAATTTGTAGTATATTTGCGGCACGTTTCAAAGTGGTTGATACTTCAAGTATCGCCCTGGTGAAAGAACGTTATTAAAATCGAAACGTTCAGTCTCATAGCATACTCCGATTGGGCATGCCAAAGTCCCACTGGCTTCAGATGGTTGGGAGCAATTAGAACTCAAAAACATATATTTTTAGTTTCTTACCTTCTTGTTTTTAATCCAGTTTCTACCTTATCCAACCATTTCACTATTTTCGACTTCCGTATTCGACAACACCGAGATTGTTTTAATGGTATCATACTTTCAACATATCGACCAAGAATCAAATTCGAGTATATACCGCATTAACAAAGCCTTCACTTCGCTACTGCAGTTTTATTTTTATATGTTTTATGAAATATTTTTCTTGCGGAAACAATTAAATTCATATATGGTAAACGTCGTATACAAAGGCACCAAATCTGTGTGCGAGAGAAAGAGAAGGATGATTCAATAAACGCAGATGTTCAGTAGAGCCAAAGCAAAATTGAGGAATTTTGTTTTTGTATGTTATTATGCTATTTGTCAAGTGTCATTTAAAAAAAAATTATAGCACATTATTTTATTTTATGACACGTCTAATTTAACTATTGAAGATATGTATCTAAGGAACAACTTTGCATACTTAACTCCAAACTCGATTTTATTGACTCATCCCTCTTTCTTTTCGTACACAGAAATTATTAGTCAATTATACGAATATCCAATTATTTCTTCGGTATAATACTTGTTCGTTTTATGGATAGAACTCAGAGCAATACCATTATTATTGTCTATACAAGAGAGAGCGCTGCTGTGGTCAGTTTTAATGAGGTTTGCCGGACTCGGCTAGACCTGGGCGTGGCTAGGACTAAGGCTAGGGTATTTATACATTCATTCATAGCACATGTCGACATAATGTTTTTGTTTATTCGTAAAACCAAATGTTCACAGTATTGTTATAAATATAGCCTGTAACTTAATAAACCGTTGAGTTATGTTCATTTATTTCGCGTATCAAAACGTGTGGGCGTAGTCAACGGAGACGCGGGACACGAAAAACATTCTGACATTACTTTAAAGCGGTGTGATAATTTGAGAGATTTTGTTGTCTCTTTCTTTCTCATGGTGTATGTGTGACGTAAAGACCCGGAGAAAGTGATTTATCTTAAATTTGTATAGGCTGGGTAAAAAAAAAATAGCTCTATCTCCATATATTGTTACTTTAAGTATATAACCCAATCTAAGTATCACGAGGTGACAGCAAAAAAATATTTCTCACCTTCAATAACAAGTGAATATTCACAAAAAGGGGACAGGGACCCAAACGCTGGTACATAACATATGTAACTGTTTACATTACCTATTTACCTTGAGGGTCGTTTTTCGTTATATTCAGGCATACACCATGACCAGATTATATGTCCAGTGCAGTCCCTTCCCAACTGTCATGCCTGTTCCCTATGATTACCTTCCCAGCAGAGGGCGTGCACCGCGCTAGGAGCGGTGACCCTAGCGCGGTCTGTGTCCCATGCCCCTCGCCCTCCGTCTCCCCGTCTCTCCGTCGCCCCGTCCCTCCAGCCAGGCAGCCAGCTCGGAGGGTTTCCACATGACCAGCCAAGCTTGACCAACCATGCAGTCACATCAACATGACTCTTCCATAGGCTGGTCTACCAACAGTCCAAACTTCACGCCGATGCACGGACACCTCACCAAAACACGCCTATCAACCCAACAATGCAAACTCAAAAGGAAGATTTACTCCCACAACTTTGAATATATCATTTTACTTACCTTTGTGCTGGTCGCGAGCTGGAGTTGAGGTATTATTTCTGTGGCGTGTTTCATTGGCGTTAGTGCCTTTGTCTTTCGCAGCTCGTTATGGCAGCTATGTCAAGGTATTTGTAGATGACGTATTTTTTATGTAAGCCCGTTTCATATTTGTTGGAAAACAAAACGACTCTCGGCAATGGCGATGACCTGTGATGCGTGGAAACAATGGCCTGACGAAGCAATTGTATTATTTATTTATCACAAGTAGGGACTGCTCGCCAAAACTGAAGTTTATCACCGTTCTAAAATAAATTACAAACTCTTAACATTATTACACCGGAATCCAATTCAAAATTTATATTACGCAAGGGTCCGTACGTTTCCGAATACTTTAAAGAAAATACGGGTCTATCAAAAAAAATTATGTGCTATGGTGTTTCTTAAGTGAAGGTAAATGCTTAAAATGATTTTAATCTGTAATGTCCAATAAAATTTGGAAGAAAGAAAGCGAAACGCCTCCGAAAAAATATCGTCGAAACTTTAGTAAAAAAATACTCAAATATGCAGTTTTGATCAACTTTTTTTTCTGCATTGAATGCTTTGACTCTCATTTGATTCTGAAGACTTTTGTGGAAGTTCAACCATCTATAATACATTGAGTTACGTGAATTAACTTTTTTTTTTAAATTTAACCAGGGACTGAGGATTTATGAAGTTTATTGTAAAAAAAAAGAAAACTTTAAAGTGTTCTGGTGTTACCTCCACAAAATGGAGCTTCAGCGCTTTTGCCTTTCCGGCGACGATGTTTTAAGATCAGAGAACACTATCTTGTTTTTAAGCTACAAAAATATTGTCAGCAAATTACTTTATTACCACAAAGAGAGGTATACCACCAGATTTTACGACAAGCATTAAGCACGTTACTGCATTTTAACGCCATACTTATTAATAGTTCTTATAATCCTGCAAAGTAATCTCATATTGGAAATATCACTTTCCTACCGTATAATTTAAAGGGTATTAAAATAATCGCAGCCTTATTATTCCTGCAATACAGTTTTCATTTACCTTTAGCACGCTTGACGCAAAATGTTTCAATCATGCGGTTTACCCGTGTGGAGATTTAAATGTCAGTTCCTTGAGTTAGTAGGGTAATGGGTATTTTTTACTATCTGTACCAATACAAAAAAGAGTAATTTCTTTGAATCACAGCGACCTTTTGTCTGGTGGATAAAAAATGGATACATTGTTTGCGAGGAGTTTGAAAAAAACTCATTCCGGGAAGGATTAAATTATAAAACAAAAAGGAATATTTTTTTACATACATTAAGACATACAAATTTGAAAAGGGAGTACAAAAGAAAAGGGAACAAATGCGTAAATACATCATAAAGGTAGAAATTAATCACATATCACACATACATTATGAAAAATATTCACAAACATAAAGGTTTTACAAAAAGGATATATCACTGATTTATACAGTTGTTGAGAAAATGCCATTTAAATGCTATTGTTAATCCTTAGAGGAGTTTGAATTCATTAGGTGATGCATTGTATTGCGTATATGCGATGTATTGTAAGGAGTCAATTCCAAATTTAGCCGTGCGGGTAGATGACGATAAGTTGATTTGATTTTGTGATGGTGTATATCGGATTTAAAGGCTAGTTTAATGTTGGTGTGTGAAGAGTGTTAAATTAATTATGTAGAATTGAGACACACTTTGACATGAGTGGTAGATGGTGCATATTACTAATAGTTCTATTTAGGATGTATATCTGGTATTTGTATGAAGAACTGAACGCTGTTGGGGTAAATAAAAAATTGTCCAAAAAAGCGAAGCTAGCAGTCCACAATGGAGTGCTTATACCAACCCTGACGTATAGGAGTGAAGCACGGAACTGACAGAGGAAGGATGAAAGTAGACTGAATGCTTTAGAAATGAGATCCCTGACGAGTATGTGCGGTAAAATTATGTGTTAAAAATGTGGATATCCGGAAATAATGCAAGGCTGATGTAAGCGTAATGAAAACGATCAAGAAAAGGACGCTGAGATGGTTTGGGTATGTAATAAATGAATGAATAAAGGAGTGTGAAATGATATATGATGCGAAAGTGAATGGAAGAAGAAGTCAGGGACGCCCGAGGAAGACATGGCACCACCAAGTGAATCAAATACTTGAGTCAGGCGATGTGAAGAGTCAGGATAACAAAAGAGTATGTATGAGACGATGTACGAATGCGAATGAAGCAAGGAGTGTGTTCCAGGACAGAGTTGTGTGGCAGTCCGTCCTCTCTGCCTACCCCTACGGGGAAACGGCGTGATGGTTAGTTAGTTAGTTATCTGTTTTTTAACGACTGTTTTATTTATTACAGCCAAACTGTTTACCAAAATAATGTCCGCCATGTATATTATGCTCATTTAGGTGCACATACTCGTATTTACCACCTGCTAGATTTTATTGGATTCAAATGTAGTGATTTAAAGAAACATTATTTTTCTCATTTATTGCCGTCGTTTATAGAAGTTTTTTGAGTTTCTATCGATGCAATTACTAATTATAACTAGTACTCGTACTAGTTTTATGGATTGTACATAGCTTTGTACTTGGTGCTAACTGTAACGATATTTTTCAAAGGGTTCTCCCTTATTACCTAATTACCCGCTCAGGCTGCGAGGGGAGGTCCCTGATTGGCCGCCAGCGTCACGCATGGCTGCCCTCGCGGCGGACACTTCGCGTCAGAGCAGTACCAGCGAACAACGAGCGGTGGGCAGAGGGCAGTGGGCATCGCAACTAACAGTGTCCACTGGAGCATTGATCTACTGGGGACATCAAGTAGGTACCTGATGGTATTATGTACCAGTAACAGAAAGGGTAGATGTACTAGAAATGTGAGAGACGATAGTGTGATTAGTGTTCACATTAATTAGGGGGTTGATCACGTAGGTTGTACGTACTTATGTAAAGTTATTTTAGTGTACCTCAAGGACTTCACATAGGTCCATACCTATTTTTTTTACATATGAACAATTGAATTTGAAATAGAATCTCTAAAGGTTATTATTAACTATAATTATTGAATTTTTATTTTACGCCCAGCAGAGCTTTTACTTTTAACTTGCTTACACCATGTTCAAAATATGGATATCCGTAAAAAAATACAAGGCTGATGTAAATATAATTAATAGGATTAAGAAATGGACGCTTACATGCTTTAGGCACGAAGAAGGGAGGGTAAAAAAAATATATGACCCGAGAGTGAATGGAAGAAGAAGTCAGGGACGCCCGAGGAAGACATGACACTATCAAGTGAATCATATATTTGAGTTCGGCCATGTCATGAGTCAGAATAACAGAAGAGTACGTATGAGACGATGTGTGAATGTGAATGAAGCAAGGGGAGTGTGCCAAGACAGAGTTGTATGGTGGTTCATCCTCTCTGCCTACCCCTGCGAGAAAACGGCGTGATGCTTAGTGAGTAAGTTGGTCACAATTATAAAGACGCAAAATTGAGATATAGATACTTTAAGTATCGCCTAAGTGAAAGAACACCATCCATAGTCGAAACGTAGCTTAAAATGGCTTGAGCCGTGTTTGATGACCAGCTCTGAATAGGCAGGTACATCCCAACCTTTCTCTTCCATATCTCCTTTCCTTCCTCAATGCCTTCAGTCTCACGACATACCCCAATCAGTAATAATAATAATAATAACAGTGAACTTATATGGCGCAGTTTTGTGATATTTCACCTCAAGTGCGCTTCATGCTAAATTAATTATGCTAATAAGATTAACTAACAAGGAGAAAATAATACATAATATGTATACAAATTAAAACTATCTAAAATTATGATCGTTATCATAAATCACGAGAGAAAAGGTTCAGATATGGGTATAACAGTGTATGTGTACATCAACAGATTGAAAACAATTTACTAGGAGCTAAGGGTTTAAAAATTCAGATGAAACAAATTAATTCAAATTGGTGTGAGGTTTCAGATACTGAGATACGACCTTCATAATATATACGAGTACATTATTATTGAGAGTATTCTGTTACAATTTTTAGAATTAACTTATTGGTACATTATTAATACTATTTATTTATTTTTTAGTAAATACCACAAAAAAGTCCTGCATCCCTGATGCTATAGTTCCACTGACTCCAAGCGGTTGGGAGCAGTTGGGACTTTTTTGTGGTATTTACTAAAAAATAAATAAATAGTATTAATAATGTACCCATAAGTTAATTATAAAAAATAGTAACAGAATGCTCTCAATAATAATGTACTCGTATATATTATGAAGGTCGTATCTCAGTATCTTGAACCTCACACCAATTTCATCGATGGACCATGTTCCTTCGCTCTTCACGAAACTACTTTGCATGAATGAATAGTTGTGGACTTTGAAGTTATTTCCTTGTCTCTCCCGGTTCATTTCACCTTATTGCTAGCTGCCACAGATCAAAGGAACAATAGCGATGAACTAGAGTAAAACATATGGCCATTGCTCACAGATTTATAATTTGGGTTGATTGACGCGGAGGAAGAATCAATGCAAGATATGCTCGAATTTACATCATAACGATTGCATTAAAAAGTCCCTTATCAGTACCAAACACGATTGGAAGGTGGAAAAACCAGGAATCGTTTTTGCGAGCATCCCTGACTGTCTATTCTCTTCATTGCCTCGCCTACCCTAGGCTGACCTGTTATGTCTCTCTTGCACCTGCCCTAAACACCGTACAATTCTGTTTTATCTTACACTTAAATGTACATAATATTAAATTTATAGCTACCTACCGAAGGTACAGCTGTACTGAAACCGGTCGGGGTGTTGTTATGAAATAATGTGAGGCACAAAAAGTTACGGTGGTTCGCTTTACAATAATTATTGCTGATACAAACAATGGTTTTATTTATTTATCTGGGTAACATTAATACAATGGTTTTTGGTTTGCTTGTCTTATTGGAAGGAGTTCCCATGTAGAGACAGACGTATTAAATACATAATTTAATATGAGGTTGGTAGGTATACACAAAAAAAAAAAGATTTGAAGCGTAATAATATAAAATGGGAGAAATGTAAACAAAATATTGATATGATGGTTTGCGTGGTTAGGTTAGGTTAGGTTGTGGTTAGGTCAAAAAAATATATTACAGTTTATTTATAAATTTTACGTTTAATTTACCTGTGGTTTGAGATAAGTATTGCTTGTTAGATGACAGCCTTCAAGCTGTTATCAAAAGTCGGATGTTTAAGTAGTATTTTTGACGGCCTCCATGGTCGAGTGCTAAGACGCTCGACTACGAATCCAAAGGTCGCGGGTTCAATTCCGAGGTGCGCAAATAACTTTTATTTGATTAATATCTTAACATTTAAAACAAAAAAATACTAACACATTTAATTCATACAAAGTAATGTAAAGTTTATTTGCGGCACGTTCCAGAGTGGTAGATACTATTAGTATCGCCCTGGTGAAAGACCACAATTCAGAATCGAAACGTTCCTTGAAATTACTTTAGCCGTGTTTGGTGACCAGATCTGAATAGCCAGGTACTTTCCGACCTTCCCTTCCTCATATCCTTCCCTTCCCCACTACATTCTGCCTTATAACATACCCCAATTGGAGATGCCATAGTTCTACTGGCTCTAGACGGTTAAGAGCAGATGGGATTCTTGTGCGGTATTCATCCAGAAAATGATACAAATTATGTAAAAATCAATTTTTGTGTATCTGTCCAGCCTCCACCTCCCCAGTCCCGTCTCTGAACGGGAGGATTGTGGGAAGAACCGCCATTCCATTCTCGGAGGCCCCGTGGAGCTCCTCCCTCCTGCTGACCGCCAGCAACCTCTTTGAGACCTCTGGAGGAGTCATCATCTCCCCTACCACCATCTTGACAGCAGCTCACTGCCTGGTCAGGTAAGCCATGGTACTGTCTTTTAAATGATAATCAATTATAACGCCACCATTCGGCCGAGGGTAGACGCAAGCCATTATGCAAAAATAGATTGTTTTTAAGTTTTAAAATCTGATAGCCTCGATGCCACAGTCCTACCTGAGAGCAATGTATGAATTAAGTGTATATTATATCAATGACGTTACAAATATAAAGACATTTTATAGCGCTCTCAAAGTGGAAAGAAAAAACCACGCTAGTTGGCGTGCTCGGTGATTTAGTCGATTTAGTACCAAGCTGTCAAGCGTCGCTTGAGGTCGTTTACTATATATAATCAAATTAAAAAAATAAGCGCCAGAGTACCTTCGTGTGTGATGAAAAAGTGTTTCAATTACACTGAAAAGACTACTAAAAGCCAAGGAATAACATTTCCTTTCTAAGTACGCGCAAATTACTTATTATTTTAGACAACACAACTATCTCCATTGTTGACCAACATAATGACGTCTTCGCGTAAGCGAAGTGCTATCTCATTCTTACCAGAGCATTCAACGCTACTAGAAAGTACAAAACGCAGTCTGATCCTACATTTGTTTCGTTCACACACAAATATTCTATGAATATCTATCTCTGTCATACATGATGATACATGACCGATATTTGAATGATATTTGATATGAATGATTAATTTACTGGTAACGTAAGTGTGTTTGATACTTGCCACAGTTTGTGTAAATATTATTTTTTTACGTGAATACCTCACAAGAGTCTCTACTGCTCCCAACCGTCCAGAACCAGTGAGACCATGGCATTCATACATATATAATCACACTTCCATTAAATAGTATTTTAGTTTATCGTTTTTACACTCCATTATTATAAATTCGTCCGAGGTTAAAAACAAATTCGCTGTTTATCGCAGCTTCGGATGCAAAAGATATATAAACAAAATTATAAAATGCATAACTGAATTCTAAGATTAAGTCATGGTGGTTAGGACGCTTAGCGAGTTCGATGCTGACAGTGAGTAACGGATTGACTAATTTTTTGATACACCGTTTGCTTGGAGACAAGGTCTGTTCTTACTTATAAATCTAAACGACATCAAAGAACTTATGACCAGTAGCAGAGTGATCCGAAGCGTCGGCTTTCCATGCTGGCATCGCGGGCTTAATCATTTGACAGCTTTGTCCTCCACCCAATCAGCAGAATTAGAAAAATTGTAACTTGAATTATATCGATAGGTACCTATTATCCTTTCTTGCTTTCTTCACCCCTTTAAAAAACCTTCCCCCCTTTTCTTCCACCTTGACACATTCCCAATCATTTGGGCCACCATCTTCCAAATTACTGCAGGTAGAGAGAGAGTGCTCTGGCGTAGTGTTCACATGGATAAAACCAAAATGTCGATTTTCAATATATCGATGATTCATAGTAAATTTTGGATCATACGACGTTACTTTGTGTCGATCACTTTATTTCATAACAACATGCCGACCGGTTTCGACACAACCACGCTTTTATCAATGAAGATATAAACTTAGACACTGAACTAGGCACGGTTGTGACAGAGCGGATTTGCTTACTGCTTTAATTAAAAAATAAAATACGAAAAGTTTATGTTATATCACGACGATAATCATTTATGTAACAAATTATCCAAAAAACAGTTCTCTGTGAATTGCATTAATTTGCTTTCGAATGAAAGCTCACCTAGTGCAGTTTAATTCAACAGCAGGTGTCCATTATGTCCAGTATCAGTGTGCAGCGGTGTCCAGTGGTGTCCAGTGGTGTCCAGTGTCCAGTGTGTCCAGTGTCCACAACGTCCGCCATGAATGTCAGCCATATTTTCGCCTATGCGGCGCTTTATAACGAGATTAAAATCTAAATGGATTTTATATTGAATCAAATGCGCTCGTTCGTTAGGGCATACGGGAGAGAAAAGCCAATGACTGGTTGAAGCCAGAAATTGATCGGATATGCCCTCGAGTCACTAATTAAAACACTGAATGATATTACGCTGTGAACGGAGCTCGGGGCTCAATATTTTGTGACTGACTGCAAAATAAAAGTAACCTACCATATATAAATACCTGCCTAAAGTCTTTATTACCTGGTAAATGGTAATGATCATGGTTTGTGAACTAACTTTGAAGGAATTGTAAAAGCTAGACATTATCTTAACTGTACCTTTGACGGCCTCTGTGGTTGAGTGGTAAGACGCTCGACCAACGACTCCAGTAATCGATTCAAACTCGACGTGCGCAAATAAATTTAACTTAATTAATATGTGTCATAACACATTTAATTCATATAAAATAATAAATAGTGTATTTGCGGCACGTTCCAGTGGTAGATACTCGAAGTATTGCCCTGGTGAAAGACCACCATTCGGAATCTAAGCGTTGCTTGAAATGGTTTTATCCGTGTTTGGTGATCGGATCTGACTAGCCAGGTAATGCCATTCTTCCTCTTCTCCATCTCTTTCTCCTCCCCACTACCTTAAGCCTCACAACATACACCAATTGGGAATGATATAGTCAGCTCTAGACGGTTGGGAACAGTTGGGACTCTTGTGTGGTATTCATTATAATTAAATAGATACACTCAGGGAAAGTTAAAGGCATTACCCATAAAAATATACTAAAAACAAATAATCATATTGCTGAATCATATGTACCTCTACGAGTATATAACGAGGTATAAGAGAGGTTTTCTCACAGATTAAACGAGGTGTTATAAAATCAGGGGAAAATTGAATTTACATAGTATTTTTCGATGTCACAGGCTCTGAAAGTGTATCTCAAGAATATCTCAGAATGACTCGAAAGTTAGTTAACAGTTTTTTGCCGTGGGGTGTTTATTTTCCTACTATATTTGAGGGAAACACTCTTCTTGTGATACTCGTTTAACATTTTATAGACTCTGAACCTTCTCTGTTGCAACTAATCCAGTTCAAAATTCCTTGTCGTAGACTCAGAAACAATGAATTGCTATTCCACAATCATCATTCTACTAATTATGGGTAACATTCTTCACTCTCCAGAATGTCGAAACTTAAACGAAAAGTCACGCCATGGTCTTGAAATTTTTGGTAGCAGTCTAAATATTTTTTGTCATTCTTTACGACTCTACCAAAACTCTGACTAGACCTTGGCTTGAATGTTCTTTTTTATGTATATTTTGTCCTATTTTTGTCATCGCTTCATTTAGTATTATGTATGTGCTATTCTTCCTATGTGGCTCTTTTTTCCCATTTCGTGTTTTGTATTTTTTGTGATTGGACTTGAGTCCGTTAATTTTTAAATAAATAAAAAATCGTACCTTGGATTATTCATAAGTTTGCTTGATATATTACTTGCGCATACTTTGAACTTGGACTTTTTCTGTAAGAGCTATCTATGATATGAAAATCACTGAGCGTACCACGAAAAGAAAAATGATAGGGGTAAATTTACTAGACCATTAAACAAATAGATGGTTTAGGGACCATTCCCACGTTACAGCACCAACAGAACCGTATAAATGAGAATAGCCAGAATACATAGCGATGAAAATACTGTTGGTGCAAGCCGAGCTTAACTGAGTACCAGAAAAAAAAACCATAGTAACTTACAGCAAAGATGAAGCGGATATCCTAAAAAAAAACTAAAGGGCTAATATGATAGGCTCTGGCCTAAAAGTAACACTACTATAATAATATAATACGAGACGAGTTACTCTTCGATCAGCATCTTCAACGGCCATATGTAGACTCACAGTAATTAAACGCAATCCCGCAGGTCCGACAGCACGGGCAACAACCACTATATATATTTGTTAGTTGTTAGTCACTTGTTATAAGTATTAGGCGTAAGTTAATATTAAGTCTGAGTTTTAATATTATGTTAGTTATAGTGTAAAGCGCCATTAAGGTGATCTTTCTGCCACGAAAATGGCGTTATATAAATCAGCCTATTATTATAATAATATATTTATACCTGGATTTGCAGCCCTTATGAGAATCAGAGTGGCAGGAATGAGGGAAAGGATAAACAACTCTGGAAATGACCTCATCATAGTATCCCGTCAGATCTCGAATTCTAACATAGAAGCTCATTGGAGTAAGATATTGGCCCCATCAATCTGAATGCTGCCTGGATGAACTCCCTCTTGATGGCCTTCTGTAGACATGAGACCTAATATCCTCCATTAACAAATTTACATTTATTATTTTTTCCTATGAATTTACGTTTTTTTATTTCTTATTGTCTATAAATGTATTAAAACTTTATTTCATGTGTGATTATCAATTATGGATTGTAGTGCATCGCACTACTCCTGTATACCTGGAATAAAAACCTCATTACTATTATTATAAGGATTGGAAGGGAGTTCATGCTCATTCATCCAATAGGTTTTGAATAGTTGATTCTAATACCTAACGTAGTTAGGTATACTGCAATCGACACGTAGAGAAACAAGCAACCAATAAGCTGATTAATAATAATACTTACCTAATTAATATCACAATATGAGTATCACCTCGAGGGCGCTTTACTGATCAATCGATTACTTCGAGTGCACCCCGTAGAGCAAAGAAAAACCGGGTAGCTAATATAAATTTTACATGTGTGTAGTATGTATATGCAGTGTCCAGTGTTGTCCAGTGTCCAGTTTTTATTTATTTATTTAAAAATTAACGGACTAAAATCCAATTACAAAAAAGACATATAAAACACGAACTGGGAAAAAAGAACAACAGAGAAAGAACAGCACATACATAATAATAAGTGAAGCGATGACAAAAATAGGACAAAATAAATATAAGAGAGAACATTCAAGCCATGGTCTAGTCCAAGTTTTGGTAGAGTCGTAGAAAATGACAAAAATCATTTAGACTGCTACCAAAAATTTCAAGATCATGGCTTGAGTTAACAAGTCTTGACATTCTGGACATTAGAGAATTATACCCATAATCAGTGTCCAGTGTTGTCCAGTATTCAGTGTCCAGTGTTGTCCAGTGTTGTCTAGTGTTGTCCAGTGTTGTCCAGTGTTGTCCAGTGTTGTCCAGTGTTGTCCAGTGTTGTCCAGTGTTGTCCAGTGTTGTCCAGTGTTGTCCAGTGTTGTCCAGTGTTGTCCAGTGTTGTCCAGTGTTGTCCAGTGTCCAGTGTTGTCCAGTGGCCAGTGTTGTCCAGTATTGTCCAGCGCCCAGTGACCAGAGCACAGCACAGGTAGAGACCCGCCGTCACCTGATGCGACAGTCCCGATAGTGAATAAGTGAATAGACAGTATCCCGGCGTTTGTATGCATTTAATTATATCGTGAATAAACCGCCGGCCATGGCGGAGTATCTGTTAATTCCCATCTGATTGTATTTCCGGGTGGACGGATAGCGGAAATAGCTAGGACACAACCGGAAATACATAACAATATCGCCAATGCCTGTGAAGGCTGTCATTTGGGCCCTGCGCTATAATGCACACTGTAAACTGCACACAGTAAGCTGTAACTACCACATGTAGGTACAGTGGGTTCATACGCAAGTACTTCACGTGTTCATTAATCACTATTAATGAATAACAACGCGTTGTAATATGATTGCTATCAGTTTTCGATTCCTACACGAATCCATTTGTTTTCTTTGTTAAACAATGGCATCACAATAACTACTTATATTCGAGCGTAATTCAATCAAAAAAGTTTATATTCCATGTGAATGAGCATGAATAGGCCGCACACAGGTCTGATATATCTGAGTCCTACCACCTACAACTGTTGTAATGATATGTAGACTTAGCTTAACGATAAAGAATTGAACAACAGAAGAAACGCCGATGACCTAGTGCATAATTGAATAATTATTAGCTGTTTTTTCTTTGTCAACGAATCAGTTAACTATCTACTTGTTCAAGTATCTACGAAGAAGAAGAAGACTACTTTAATCGGACCACGTGAAAAATCAAAATAACAGAAGAGTATGTGTGAGACCATGAAAGAATGTGAACGAAGCAAGGAGTGCGTGCCAAGACAGAGTTGTATGGCGGTCCGTCCTCTCTGCCTATTCCTGCGGGGAAACGGCGTGATGGTCAGTTAGTTAGTTGGTTATCTTTGTATAATTACGATTACCATTTTTGTGTGTTTTTATCGCTTTTGCAATGAATTGCTGAAAAACTATTTCCGCAAAATAAATAAATTTAATTCTGTTAAAACTCTGGTGAAACAAAATGATTTGTATTATATTTTATAAAGCTATTTTACGAGGTGAATTTATATATATAAGAATCTTCAATTCTTATACAGCGGTTCTATGGAATTTTCACACACGAGTTCTACTGTTCATCTAATTTTTTTCATCCCACAAACAAGTTTAACAACATTATATTCTATAATTTTCGAGAAAAACGTACAGATTAAAGATGCATTCTTCTGATCTTTCCCACGTTATTTCGTTTTTATTCTATCCCGGCAACCTGTAGGTATAAGAAATGCCGCCCGTGTAGCTAAATTACCGCCCCTACTTGTGGGAAGAATGCAACTAGAACCGGCGAGAACCAGGAGTGAAAAGAAAAGGTTAGGTTCTCAGAGCAAGAATATACGAGTATATGGAGAGAGGGCTTAACATTTTTACCCAACCTATACAAATTTACCATAAATCACTTTCTCCGTGTTTTTGCGGCGTAAACCGCGAGAGAGAAACAGATAATAAAAGTTCTCATACAATATAGCACCGCTTTTAGGTATGTAAGCATGTTCTCCGTCTCCAGCGTCTCCGGCTACTACGCCCACTACGTTTTGCTTTACGACATAACAAGACAGAACTCAACGGTTTTTTAGGTAAAATATGTATAAAAACCTCCCATGTGTCAAAAACGTAATTGTCCAGGAGGAAATTAAAAACTGAATTTTGAGAATTACAGTTTGTTTTTTGAGACATCGAAAATCCGCTTTGTAGTTTTAAATGCAATAATGTATTTTCACCAGTAAAAATATTGAAACTTGAAGTACAAATTGTAACTTTACGCAATGTCATATTTAACTCATTTTTGGACGATGTCCTACATTTTTACTGTGAAAAAGTGGTTATTTATTTAATTATAAACGCCCTTATGGGCTTTTACATAACAGTGTAATATATAACATAAACTAATGGTGACATAAAAATAACATAGAGTAAATGATTAGCACCCAAGAACACAAGTAAGTTAATAGAAATATTAAAATGCAATAAATTAACAGTAATATTCTTGTAACTAGATTCAGTGCAGTTGAATATATCTACTATTTCAGCGAAGGAATTACCCACTGTATGCAATCTAGGTACAAGCGAGTATCTAAATGACTCAGTCCTGATATTATTGTTACATTTAAAAATAATTTTGGATCGAGTGGTTCTGTTAGGTACATGGAAGGTAATTAAGCTAAGTAAATCAGGGCTGTCTATAATACCATTAACAATTTTAAAAATAAAAGTCAAGTCGGAAACAAGCCTCCTGTCTGAGAGTGTTAATAATTTTAATTCTTTCATTAAATAATTATAATTTATGACCGAGATTGTAGTTAATGTATCTTAGAAATTTATGTTTCAATTTTTCAATGGAATCAGAGTGAATTTAAAAATGAGGGGACCAGATAGAAGAATTATATTCGACTTGACTTCGAACTAATGAAGAGTACAGGATTTTCAATGAAGAAATATTTTTTAATGTACAAATAAACAAAAACATTTTGTCGACATATCCTATGAATAGATGTATAAATACCCTAGCCCTAGCCCTAGCCCTAGCCATGCCCTGGTCAGGTAAACATCATCAATACTGACTACACTATCGCTCCCTCCTGGTATATGATTGCTTTGAGGTTAGGTTCATAGAATTGCCGGCGGCAGTCGGTCGCCAGGACTTGAGCCGGACACCAGGCGACGCAGCCGATGGAAGGCGATGGATTTACATTTTATCTGATGGTATAATCGGCCGTTTGGTCCAGGGTCGCGGTTTTACGACACCGTACTCGTTTGTCATGCGGTGTTTACTGCCTTCACACGATAATAAAACCATTTTAGAACGAGGCTCCCGCAGGAAAAATGTAAGAATGTTCTTCGCACAAATTGTTTCGCGTTGTGTACATGCAATTAATATTGAAATTATTTGCGCTCGGACTTAAGTTGTGTAATTAAATTGGTGTGTATTCGTTTTATATTCAATTTAAAATAGCTCGAGCAACATATTTCTCAACAACTTTATAAATCTGTGATAACACATATCCTTTATGTATGTGAATATCTTTATTAATGTATTTGTGATGTTTAATTGATATCTACTCTTATGAGCCTCTTTTTAATGTATTAAATCGTTTTTTTTCCTTTTACCTTGTGCTCTTTTTATTGAATTTGTATGTCCTTGTAAAAATAATATTCTTTTTTGTTTTATTACTTTGTCATTCACGGAGTGAGTTTTTGTAAAACTCCTTTGGGATGATTTGTCAAGAAATGATTTTTTTGGACTATATTATCATTTTAATCAACATACTCGAATATATAGGTATTAAAAAAAGCATGACTTAGCACTTTGCATAAACCCCTATTGTTTTCTACTGCATTATAAAGTCATCACTTGGTTTATCTTAATATTTCATTAAGGTGAAACTACTTGTGGAACGTTTTAGTATAATAAATAATAAAAGTAATAAATGGATAGCTTTTATAGCGCCGTTTTGGTGGGAAAATCACCTCAAGGGCGCTTTAGTATGTAGCTAAACAAATTGTTTATAGCTAATTAGTGTAATATACGGACGCGTAGTTAAAAAAAATCGTGTGTTTGGTTTGGTTTCGAATCATTACTATTTATTATGAAGTTATTTGCGGTAGGTACCTACCTACGAATACGCGTAAAAATTTTCTCTTGCAAATTTTATTTGCTTCATATAAACACTGTTTTTAATTTGATATCTTGTACGATATATCATCGCTAAGAAGGGTACATTGTGAATAAATACATTTTTTTTATTTGACCAACTACTTTTGTTAGTTACTTTACGATGTAATAGCTCATAAGTAAATATAGCGTAAATGTCAACGCATTAGACTTTAAGTAAGAAGATTACGAGTGAGATTTCCGCCGCCTTGCAAAAAAAAAAACCATTGTAAAATGTTCATTATTCAAACGTTGTGGTGTTGATTTTTAAGTATGACAAATCTTAAGTCAGTTAATGATTTCACAGCGGTCTTAGAATCATTTTCAAGCATGTAATTAAATAAAGAAAAGAGATGTGTTTTGACCATTTTTATTAGCTGGGTATGTATATTTAATGTTTATATTAGATAAATACATTGATGTGTACCTAAAATTTCCCTTTCTTTTTGCGTGAATAGACTGAAAATAGTACAATTTATTAAACCATACGAATTGATACTGAAAAAATCTTTGAAAATTTAACATGTCTTTCCTGGAAGAGCTCGTCACGTCTCAGCAAAAGATTTTTCCAGCTAGCTAGAATAATATTCCACCCACGCGATGCATCGAAACAAATAATGTTCTCGATAATATTATTTGCTCAGTATTGTTTGAAGTGGGACCCCGCCATGGCCAGTACAAATTTACCGCCCGGTGTGGGCGTGCGCGCGCAGGGGCGGGGCGGACCTGCGCGCGAGCGGGACGGAGCTAGCGCCGCGGCGGAAAAACAAAACAAAATGTCCGCCAGCTGATTTCAAACTGCAAACACAGATGTCACTGCTTACTGTTATTTGCTCAGGCCTTTTCCGCAATGAAGCATAACGATTGTTTATAGCAAACTTATGTCGGATTTAAAAAAAAATTGAGTAGCTCTCAATGTGACACGTGCCACCGTGTTCTATGTCAATGGACATTTTTTTCATTCAACGTTTTTTCAACACCTCCACTCTATTATATTCGTTGAATTGTGGTTGCCAAAAAGAAAATTAACTATTTTCATCTCTTTATTATTACACACATTCAATACGCATAAAATATATTTTATAGAACCTTAGTAAGTGCATAACTAAATGACTTCTATCGGAAATGCATTTGAGCGAAAGAAAATCATCAAAAAGCGGGGAAATTTTCTTTTTTTTTGCAGAGAGCGGGAAAATTTTTGTCTCAGCTTATATTTTACATCCACAGATCTCACGGAAAATAGAAAACTTAAGACGGAAGCTTTTCTTCATTCTTGGCTCAAATTTTGCACTGGCTTTGCGGGTACAAAAATGCATGCTATTTATTCTGCATTGGAAAATGGATGGATCTACATAAGAACGATATTGGGAATGGACATGTTTTAATTATTTTTTGTCTCAGGACTATTTTTTTTACACCATTGTGTGCAGAGTGGATTAATATTTGTCTTTAACACATTACAACGGTAGATTTAGAACATTTGGTTTTAATAAAAATAAGGTGTCAGCCATTTAAAGTATTTGAGCGTATTCAACTATAAACTCATTACTGATTAAATATAAACAAATTTATAACTTTATTCCACTTTTTTTAAAAGTTATAAATTTGTTTTTATTTAATCATTAAAATGGAATTCCACCATGAATTAACAGTTACAAAATTAGAAATAATAAACTCATTACTAATGTTTCGAAGCTGTGTCGACAGCAATAAACGAAGCTTACAAAAAAACCTTTATTGTTAAATTAAATTAACTTTATTTTTATATTAAATATATTAAATATATTTGCTTTACGTAGAATAATATTATATATAATAAAATGTATATCGTTTTGCTTGGAACCTTGTGCAAATATATTAAAATATTATTTTCAACGCAACTAGTTGCACTCGTATAGAATACATCTTCTGATATATAAATTTGATGACCGTATACCTATCGTTGGCTTGCTGCAATAAATGACCAGCTGTCGCATTAATTATTGTCATTATTTATTTTGCTGTGCAATAAAACGACTGCTTCGGGAGTGAAAGGAGTTTGTACTTGTCCGAAATGTAATTTTAAACAAGGAATCATCAAGTTACTAATTTTTTTGCACTGGTCAGTTCTCAGTCTTGCATTTAGTCAACATAATTTCATAATTGCAATAGAATTTCAACCCTCGAACACAGACGTTGCAACAGTTTTTCTTAAGAAAATCCCTAACTACCTAACCATCACGCTGTTTCTTTGCAGGGGTAGGCAGAGAGGACGGACTACCATACAACTCTGTCCTGGCACACACTCCTTGCTTCATTCATATCCAGACATCGTATCGTACATACTCTTCTGTTATTCTGATTTTTTACATGGCCCGATTCAAGTATTTGATTCACTTGATCGTGTCATGTCTTCCTTGGGGGTCTCCAACTTCTTTTTCCATTCAGATTCAGATCATTTATTATTTTCACACTCCTTTGAAAATCGTGTTTTTTATTTCCATATTTTAGGCCGAAATAAGAGTCCAGTTTGTAATATTGTTGCATCAAAAACAATTAAAAATGATTATTTTGCAGTAAATAGTGATAGTGTAACACATAACGTATATAAATCTGCAATAACGAATTTGACAGGTGGGTACTACAGGTAAGTAGGTAATTATGAATGTAGATTGGCATTATGTACCCGCTAATGGTTCCTGTGTGTGTTGGTATTGTGCGGGGTGTTTGTGTAGGGGTTGCCGGCGTGGGGGGTCGAGGAAGGGGCGGCGGGCCGGTACATAATCCGAGGGCATTAGCGCGCATTATTCCGGGGGTGAAAACTTCCCCAAAGTAAAATATATGATTGCGCGCGACTTTCAGATATTACCTGGCGGCTTACTAATAAAAATATTCCCGCTGAAACGTTTGAAAAACGAGCTTTCAAAGCTTGCGGACGAACTTCTTTTATATATTATTCAAGTTGTAAGGAGAGAGCTTTGCACCGAGCGGCTCGAGGACGCGTCGAAAGGGAGAGAACGATTTATATATTTTCTTTTCTCCTTTGCATTTTATTTACTATCCCAGTACCTAGACACTAAAACCACCGATGAAATTATGAATGCAGGGTGTTTTGTATTTTATTTTTTATTTATTTGGAACATTTGAAAGAGTGACAGCATTACATTCATACTGACAGATACAAAAAAGGTAGGTCATTAATCCATTTTCCAAAGTTTTCACATCATGCAATTAAAAGTACACTGTATTACAATAATAAAATTAAAACAATAGAAATATAAGGAAAACAATCGTACATAAAAAAGGAATATCAACACAAGTGCAAATTTAGAAAAAAAGATACTAAAAAATAAAATTACCCTACGTATTTTTATAGTATGTTGTTTGTTTTATTTTATTTTTTATAGTGAATACCGCACAAGAGTCCTAACTGCTATTTAACCGTCTAGAGCCAGTGAGACTATGGCACCCTTAATTGAGGTATGTTGTGAGGCTGAAAGTAGTGAGGAGGGGAAGGAGATGGGAAATAAGAATGATAGGAGGTACCTGGCTATTCAGATCTGGTCACCAAACACGGCTAAAGCCACTTTAAGTAACGTTTTGATTCTGTAGGTCAATATTTCACCACGGCGATACTTAGAGTATCTTCCACTCTGCAACGTGCCGCAAATAAACTTTATATTATTTTATATGAATCAAATGTGTTATGATACATATTAATTAAATAACAGTTATTGGCGCACGCAGGGCTTGAACCCGCCACCTTTGGATTCATACTTGAGCGTCTTACCACTCAACCAAAGAAGCCATTGTATAAAAAATGTAAAAACCTGTGAACTCATTTGACACTTCGTGGTAGAGAGGCATGTTTTGGGCCCAGAGAAAGTGAATTCAAAACCAAAACTTGAACAAATTTCCCTTCGTAGAAATTTCAAGACATTTTTCCATTCCACCTCCTGGTATCTCCCACATGTGAATCAACATTTTAAAAGTTGATATAGGTCAGATATACACACTGGCGTTATGGCCTGAATTTAATTCGCCAGAAGATACCTCAAGAATCAAAATCATTGCGTTGGTATACTAATCGCAACGGAGACCAACTCAATACAATATCTTTTAACTGGGAATATAATTTAGTCAATGTAAAATAAAATGCAGTTTATTTGCGGCGCGTTTCAAGATGGTATCGCCTATGGTTAAAGACCACCATTCAGAATCGAAACTTTACTTGAAATAGCTTTAGCCGTGTTTGGTGACCAAGTTTGAATAGCCACGTACTTCCAAACCGTTGTATTTCTCATATCCTTCCCCTATTTACAACCTTCAGCCTCACAACATACCCCAATTAGGTATGCCATAGTTTCACTAGCTCCAGATGGTTGGGAGCGTTTGGGACTTTTTTACAGTATTCATTATTAGGTACGCGACCACGGTTGACGGCCTCCATGGTCAAGTGGTAAGACGCTCGACTAGGATTCCAAAGGTCGCGGGTTCAAACCCGGCGTGCGCCAATAACTTTTATTCAATTAACATGTGTCATAACACATTAAATTCATATAAAATAATGTAAGGTTTATTTGCGGCACGTTCCAGAGTGGTAGATACTTCAAGTATCGTCCTGGTGAAAGACCACCATTTAGAATGGAAACTTTACTTAAAATGGCTTTGGTCGTGTTTGGTGACCATATTTGAATAGCCAGGTATTTCTAAGCCTTCCTATCTCCTCCCCACTACCTTCAAGATACCCCAATTAGAAATACTATAGTCCCACTGGCTCTAGACGGTTGGTAGCATTTGGGACTCTTATACGGTATTCACTATAACATTTAAAATAGCAATAGTTACACTGGCTAAAAGACAATTTGATACTTGTTTCTCATAAAAATAAATAAATTGACAACTTTTATTAAAGCACATGATTTATTGACTGACATTTTTTTTTAATCAATTTGCTTTTTACTGTATTGAATACGATGTAATCATTTCCAAATAGAACCTTCTATGACCGTTTAATTCAAATTATGCGATATAAATTGAATCTTCTTTCACATTAAACTAACCGTAACTTGGTAATAACAAAATCTTTCGTCTGTCGTCATAATAATAACCGCCGTATAAAGTATTTAAAGCGAAACACGATCATCGTTTGCTTAAGATTGAAGATGTTTTGGGGAAAAGCGAAATGAAAAGCTGCCCATTGACGTTATTCATTTCGCTCGCTTTTTTGGCAAAGACGTAAGCTTTCAAAAGTTTACCACATAGATTTATAGGTACATTAGTACATTCCCGCTCCGGAGCCGGCAGTACCTGTATTCCAGTCAACAGTATTATTATTTATGAATTTCTAGGGAATATTTGTCTGAAAAAACGAATGTCTGCAAATTTGGTTTTGTCTTCTTGTATTCCTAAACAATAATATACTTTTCCGATAAGAAATATTATTTTTACTTTGAGAGTTGTTCTTTTCTATCATTTTATTTGTTTGACATTTACGGGCAAACATCCATATCGGTGAGACGTTTTTATTAAGGCTCCTACGTTTCTTCTTATCCCATGTCTCTTAGTTTTCTTTTAAATAACTCGAGTTTTTTACGCGGACGCAATTTAACTACAGTCGGATGTTTTTTTAATTTATTTAAACTGTATTGTTACGAAATTGAAAAGGCTTTATTATTAATGAGCGAAACAAAGAAGGATAGCTTTATCTGTAATAAACATTTCCTATTCGAATTCCGGATTTAAATGGCAATTTATTCATTTGATTAATATGCGTTATTTCACATTTAATTAATATAAAATAATACATACTCGTATTATATTTGCGGTACGTTCCAGAGTGGTAGATACTCTAAGTATCGCCCTGGCAAAAGTCCGACATGTAGAATCAAAACGTTACTTAAGGTGACTTTAGCCGTGTTTAGTGACTTTATCTGAATAGCCAGATACTTTCCAAACTTCCTCTTCCCCATCTCATTCCCCTGCCCATTACTGTCAGCCTCACAGCATGCCATTGGGGATGCCATAGTCCTACTGGCTTCAGACGGTTGGGATCAGTTTGGGCTCATGTGCGATATTCACTTTTTATCAGCTATACTTGATTAACTACTGGTTAGAGGGTTTCCTAGGTCTCATTTAGGCAAAACACTCTTAACATTACACTGACTTATTCATAAAATTTGGAGGTTTTTTTGTTGTTTTTGATTTCGTTCGGAATCGAACCGGAGACCACCGATTTAGAGACAAACGTGTCAGTGGAAGACGGCAAACTTAAGTCCCCCTAAAAAAAATATCCCCTTTAGTAAAAGTTGTTACCTTGGTACTTCGTGGAAATTACTAAAGTGAAAACACTATTCGCACTGAAATACTCCACACTAATATCCCTGCCATCCCGATTTTATGTGAACATTTGTATTGATACAGACAAGCACCGCTCGCCGGCAATTGATGGGCCGCTTCCTCGCGGTTTATGTCATACTAAAAACTTTACGATAAAATACTCCTTGTCAACTCTCGACTCTATCTACATACGGGGGTATCCTCGCGCTAAGCCAGCCAGGTATCTCTATACATCTAGAGTTGGGTCACATCGACTTTATTCTTTACGCTTCCTAATGTTCTAAATAGGTTTAATTGATTACTAAACGCTTTTCGGGCATATTATTAATATTACACAGAAGTTTAAGTAGCGATAAGTAGTTACATTTTTGGAATATCTCTTTTCTATTGATATATATATATATTTTTTTTTATTTAAGTGTATTTTTTAATTGTATTTATTTTTTTCTAAAAAAGAATAACAAACATTCCTGGGTAACGGGTAACCTGACAGTATTTTCAAAACTCTTCTACCATCATAAAAAGCAGAAAATGTTGCTTGTGCAATGATGGAGGAAATAGCTAGCTGAGGAATCGAACCCACGACGCCCGGGTGGGAATCCGACGCGTTTGTCCACTCAGCTACCAACCGGTCAAATTGAATGCATTTACTGTATTATTTCAAGGATTAACATAATTTTTGCACAACTCGTCAGGGCATGATTAGTTTTTTAGAACAAGCATCTACCCAGTTAGAAACTAATGTTTATTGGGGCATAATTTATTCATACTTCTATTGCAGCTTACCATCGACACATTACATTTGCCTTATTTTTGAAGCAATATTCCAGAAAAACATGTTAAATCTGTATTTTCAGTTACGAAAAAATGCATGTCAACCCCCTTTGTGATACAAATATCTAAGATTTTAATTTTTTTCAATTCAATTTGCATTTTTACATATTTGTAACAGAAATTTATCCTTTATTGAGCGTTTTTCGTG
Organism: Drusus annulatus; assembly: GCA_022651775.1. Classification (NCBI taxonomy): domain Eukaryota; kingdom Metazoa; phylum Arthropoda; class Insecta; order Trichoptera; family Limnephilidae; genus Drusus; species Drusus annulatus. The sequence continues at coordinate 464,555 of JAGWCC010000106.1, read as the reverse complement.
TATTTAGAAATATTATTTGTTGTTGTTATGAAAATCTTGAAATTCCATCCTCCTCAACAGCATATTGTGTATACATCAACGAACTTTGTCAATCGGTAGCTAGAAAGCCGAGTTGGCTCATGCTAAAACATACCGTACGTATTTTGGCACGAAGCTGTATTGCTGAATGTTTCCCAGTTCTCGCCTAGCACCGGCTCATGCAAATTTCTGTATAGAATCCACATAAGAACGGGTAATTCACGCTAAATACGAAGAAAGTTTCAGGAAAGGATTCGCGTAAAAGTTTTCACGGACCGTCCTGAGTCTCGAGTCCCGAGCCGAGCGCAACCCCACCACAGCGCCACCCGCCGAGAACATTTTGTTTCTTGCCTTGATTATCATTGTCATTGTCGGGAAACTCAGTTGATACTTATTCACGACTTTATTAGATTTAAGTTTTCCAGGAATGGAAGGTTAAATTATTAGCAGTAAACTTATGGTTTCTAAAAGGAACTCAGATTTGTAAAGCACGCGTTTTGAGCAGTACCACATACCTGAACCGCTTTTTTCGGAACCTACGACCTCCTAAAAAGTAAGATCCTAGGCTCTGAAACCTGGATTTGCGACTCCTTATCTCGGCGAGATAAAATATACAATGTATGTTGATGACCGGTCGGTAGCTGAGTGGAGAACGGGTCGGATTCCCACCTGGGCGTCGTGCGTTCAATTCCTCTGCTGACTAAGTCCTCCATCATTGCACAAGCAATATCTTCCGCTTTTTATGATGGCAGTAGGAGTTTTTCGAATATTGTCAGATTATTCGTAACCCAGGAATGTTTGTCTTACTTTAAAAAAAAATAAAAAAATGAATGTATGAAATAAAAACCAAATGGAAGAAGTAGCCAAGGACGCCCGAGGAAAACATGGCACGATCGACTAAATCAAATACTTGAATCGGGTCATGTGAAGAGTCAGAGTAACAGAAGAGTATGTATGAGACGATTTATTAATGTAAACGAAGCAAGGAGTGTGTGCCAAGACAGAGTTGTGTGGCGGTCCGTCCTCTCTGGCTACCACTGCGGAGAAACAGTGTGATGGTTAGTTAGTTAGTTATAACAGATTTATTTTTGACCAGTCCGAAGATACCCATTGCAAATTGAAACCAGTCTGATCATAAATTCGCACTTAAATGGAATTCCACGAAACACGTAGAATGAATATATATATATTATGTTGATATTTTAAAATTAATATTTGCACATCATTTCAGATTGTAAAATATTCTCTGTATCAATTTTAGACTCATGGTATCTCCCAAATAAAACCAAAACGTAATTATATGCAAATCGACATATATTAAGGCCATATTGTGTTATAGATTTACTCGTGTCGTTTGAAGTGGCTTAAACGCTTACTATAAAAATTATTGATTAAATTTTATAGGAGTTATCTACAAGATAAGTTAAAAGTGACAAAATAAACAAAGGGAAATCGTAAACTCCTAAAACACCGAACATAATGCCATGTACGGTTATTTCTCGGAGTTTTCCGTTCGCGCTATTATTCACTGTAATATTATACATAATTTCGAACACTAAACACCTAATAAACCTTCCAATTGTAAAGAATCCTTTGCTTTGTAATAGAATACCTGCACACAGCGATGATTGCAACGACGGCGGCGGCGGCGCCGGCGACAGCGCTTCCCGCGGCAGGTGGCGGCGCCTGGCAGCGGCGGCGCTGCGCATGCGTCCCCGTCGCCTGGCAACCGCACGTTCGGCGCTCACAGTGGCCGCCCGTAGGCCGGGCCGAGCGCTTTGATTCGTTATTCGTTAGGTATTCGTTATTCGTTATCCGCTATTAGCGCCGCGGCAGGAGACGGCGGCGCCGCTCTCTAGCAGTCGCTAGCCGACGGCATTGGACGGAGAATTAACCCGTATTGGAAAGCCGCAAGGGAAAGTATAGCTATAGGAGAAATAAGTTTGTACGTATTATATCTCTTTCGGGAGTTATTGTATTATGTTGTTTTATATTGCTTACGTTTATTTGATTCTTTGCTTATTGGAGTGAAAACATATTTTTGAAATACCTATCTATAACCGTTATTTAGGTATTTGGTAAAATTAATGATATTACTTTGTTCACATTTGTAAAATCTTCTTTTAATTTTGATTATTAATGGATGTTGAGTTAAAAATTTTATTTTGAGTAATTTATCAACTATTTTCGCTGTGGCTTTGTGAGAGGCAAATAAAACCTTTGTCATATAATATTGTTATCCTTTGAATACATTTTTCACAATACGTAATATTTCGGATAAATTAAGAATGGTAGATAATATATTATATTCGCGCTTTATTCTGGAATGGTTTTCTTTTAAAATTACCCTTTCCTATGTCTTTACCTTACTTTTAAGGTTGCTTTATTGACGATTAATAGGTATTACTAATAATTTACCACTATCAATATTCCATCCATCTGTCTGCGCTCTTTTGCCTCGAAACCTTTCACAAATCAGTCGTCAGTCGACCCAGAATCGATTTTATTGCCGTTTACATAGAGTAACAGGAGCAGATGTATGATTATGAAAATTTCTTGAACGAATAAAATGCAGACGAAAGAAAATATGCAAATAGAATTAGTTTATCACCCAAGTAGGTAGGTACATCTGAAAAATACAATTAACAAAGCTGAATGTGAAATCGGCCTTGTTTATAATATGCCATTTAAAAAAAACATTTTTCGTGTGAACAGGTGATAATCGTACCGCAAATATTTTTACAATTTTTTGGCAAACATGTATTTTACAAATTATTAGTCATATTTCTCAGCTAACTAGCGAAGTTGACTTGAAAAATATTGCCAGATAAATCAAACAAAAAAAATGAAAACAAATTTAATTATCTCGAGAACAGGGTTGATGATACACGTTGAAATTAAAATAATTCGAAAGAAATATACATTTACACAAAAAAATTAAATACCACCAAATTTTAGTAATTTGTATTTTTTAATCATTAATCTTATTTTATCTCTCAAAATAAACATACAGAGTTGACTTAGTATATAAAGCAAGATAACAAAAATAAAAAAAAAAAACAGTTACAAATACAGTTTAGAAAGTTATATGTTATAATATCTGAAAACAACGGTTAGTAGCTGAGTCCTCTTCCCCTCTCCAATACCTTAAGCCTCACAACGTACCCAATTGGGAATGTCATAGTCTCACTGGCTCTAGACGGTTGGGAGCTGTTGGGACTTCACTATAAAATATATATAAATATAAATAAATATAAATATATTTAGATATATATATAAATGAAAAATAAAATAAAGAGTGGACAAACGTGTCGGATTCGCACCCGGGCTCTGCTAACTAAATCTTCCATCATTGCACAAGAAACATTTTCTACTTAAAATGACGGTAGTAAGAGTTTTTCATATACTGCCAAGTTGTCCAAAATCCGAACATATTTGTCTTTCTTTTTAATAAAAAAAAAAATGACATTGGTTTGTATTGGATGTTAGCCTGATTATCTAAAACCTTTTATTTTCCAAAGAAGTCTTGGTATCACCGATATTATTTTAATTTAGAATCCGTTCTTAAAGCAAGCAATTTATTATGTTTTATCTATTTGATATTTAAGGCTGGTGTTTGCCCAGATAAAAGCCAACCTGCGATAGAAAAGCGCAGTAGAATAACAAAAACAAAAATAATCTCAAATTTTCGATTATTATTTGGGAATATAATACTTTGAAATGTATTATAAAATTAAAATGTACCTGTGTTTGTCTCTCTGTTCTCTGTAAAATTTTTGAAATCTTAATCGATATAAACAAAGTTGTTAATCGTTTTATCTCAAATTTTTTTTAAAAACAGTTTTTATTTGGGAATATAATACTTTGAGGGCATTATAAACTGTATTATAAAAAGGCGAAAATGTACGTGTGCAGTTTTTAAAAAACAAAAATTTCTTTGTTCTCTTAATAAAATTTTTTAAATAAAATTAAAATGTAAAAAATTTTGTCTCGATTCTCTGTAAAAACTTTAAAACCATAAATAAATTGTTAATCGTTTATCTTTAAAACCCTGCAAAAATAACATGCATGTTCCTCTCTCCCACTGCCACCCCATCTTCACCCCTAAAGGTTGAAGTAAATTATATTGATTGCTAACTGTATGCTCAGATTTTTTCTAGAACCTGATGAAAATATAGCCACCCTACCCCATCAGACATCCCGCCCTCCCCTTGAATGAAAAAATCTACTAAACCAGCGTACCTGGTTTGTATTAGGGTATGTGCAAAACAAAGGCTTTTCGTTTAATCATTTAATAATCAACAGCATTTTTAATTATATTCGGAAACTTGTAAATATTTCCAGTAAATAGAATTCTATCCAACAACTGTGGGCATAGAATTCTAGTGTTATTTTATTATTGAATCATATATTTACCATCTACTGCCACAAGAAAGTTTATTTTGATATTTTTTAATGGTTAATACCGCACAATAGTCCCAACTGCTCCCAACCGTCTAGAGACAGTAAAACTATGGCATCCCCAATTGGGGTAGGTTGTGAGGCTAACAGTAGTGTGGAGGGGAAAGAGATTGGGAAGAGGAAAGTTGAAAATTACCTGACTATTCAGATCTGGTCACCAAACACGGCTAAAGCCATTTCAAGCAACGTTTCGATTCTGAATGGTAATCTTTCACAGAGGAAGTATCAACCACTCTGGAACGTGCCGCAAATATACTACATATTATTCCATGTGAATTAAATGTGTTATGGCACATATTAATTGAATCAAATTTATTTTCGCGCGCCGTGTTTGAACCTGTGACCTCTGGATTCGTAGTCAAGCGTCTTACCACTCGACGACGGAGGTCGTGAATTTATTTCTACGAAAATATTCACTCGTTCGACTATAAGCAGGAAGTTGTCTACGTCGAAGCTCAGCTCCTTAAGGCTCGAGGTGATATCCTTTTTGCGCAGTTACGTAATTGTGTCCCGTTTTTTTTTTAACAATTCAATCCTGCCGCATGAGAGGAAGCCTCGCAAAAAGTCACGATTTCATATCTGCTAAGCATTACAAAAGGCACTTAACATTATCGATATAAAGTCCGGCAGACATGTTGGGCGATGACTAATGGAATCTTGGGGCGAGTTGCCTTATTGTGCGGCCAGAGACAATACTGAACGGGCAGTCTAGTAGCAGCGTCCTACGGTAGCCATGTTCTGTCCTCAGCAGTTCTTTATAATATCTTTGTTTCATGCACGGCGCAAGACTATCCCGGTGAAAAAAACACGCAAAAAAGATCAACCTCGCTAAAAATGCCGATACGTTCGGTATGTCTCCAATAGGAACATTCCCTTCATCGATACTTTTTTGCTTCAGCCGAGATGCTCGACAGATTCCTCGCGCGTTCGAAGATGGAACCATAAGCCATCCGTGTAGGTACGAGTATACCGCTCGGACTTTATTATACATCTTTTTCTTACTGCCTGTCCACGTTTGCGATTGTTTTCTCGGAGGCTGCGAGTGTGTGTGCGGCGGCGCGCTAGTGTGCGCGTCTCTAGATTCAGGTACAGATGGAAAATGTGTGTCCTGAATATACAAACGGTGGTGAGACACTGTAGAGGCAGTCTAACGCATCCCACCAACCGACTTATAAATCAACCGCGAGCAAACTCCGAGACATCATTATTTCTAAGGATTATTTAATCCTTACTCACATTTGAAACACATTAGTTCCTTATTAGTTCAAGATTAGTTCCGTCCCTAGATAGAACAAATAACAAACATATAGGCTTGGAAAATAAGGTCAGATAACAAGTAAAATGATGATATATATATATATTTTTTTTTTTTAATGCACCCAACCGTCTAGAGTTAGTGGGACTATGGCATCCCCAATTGGCTTATGTTGTGAGGCTGAAGGTAGTAGGGCGGGGAAGGAGATGGGGAAGAGGAAGGTCGGGAAGTACTTGTCTATTCAGATCTTGTCACAAACGGCTAAAGCCATTTCAATTAAGCAACGTTTCGATTCTGAATGGTGGTCTTTCACCAGGGTGAATTATACACAAAGTGTATGTGTTCTATTTATAAAAGAAAATAAGTTTGAAAAATATATATTAGTTAACAACATTTTTAAATTTTAGCATATCTGTTCCTCCAGGGAAGTTTTACCACCTCTATCATAGGGCAGAGGGCAGAGTGCAGTACCCCGTAGCCTGCAGTCACCGTAGCCCGTAGCCAGCCAGGTCCCCCACCCACGCCTGCCTTGGCTACTGGCTACGTAGTATTAATTATTCATCAGGCCCCAGTCACTAGGTCTAGGTCCACCGGGTCTGGGTCATACTTTTGCACTCCAAATCGAAACAATGCCCTCCTATCGGCTAACAAAGCCATGTACGACTGTCGCCACTTGTTCTCGTTTTTGGGGTAAAACTCAAACCGTTATTTGAGTACATATGCCACTGTTACTATGCGAAGATGTCAAAAATAATAGTGTGAAACGTAGTAATTTTTTGTTTTTTTAATACGGTTGTAAAATATATTATACAAAAATATCTAAAGTTTCTTACTTGTTCCAGATACAACCATGCCTTTTAATATCTAAAACTTTATTTAAAAGCAAGCCAAGAAATGAGATCCCTGAGACGCATGTGCGGTGAAACCATGTATGTATGACCATATTAATAATGTGGATATTCGGAAAGAATCTAAGCCGTAATGAATAGGATCAAGAAAGGGACGTTTAGATTGTTCGGGCATGTAGAGCGAACTAACGAAAAAAAGAGTGTGAAAATAAAATATGACGCGAAAGTGAATTGAAGAAGTCGAGGACGCCCGAAGAAGACATGGCACGATCAAGTAAATTTAATACTTGATTTGGGTCATGTGAAGAGTCAGAATAACAGAAAAGTATGTATGAGACGGTGTATGAATGTGAATGAAGCAAGTAGTGGGGGCCAAGACAGAATTGTATGGCAGTCCGTTCTCTCTGCCTACCCCTGCGGGGAAACGGCGTGATAATAAGTTAATTATTTCAAATTCAGAAAATTCATTTTTTACTTTCGCTCCCATGCCAAAAAATAAATAAAATAATTAAATAATTTCATTAATAAAAAATAAAAATCATAATTACAATTTTAAGTTAAAAAGATAGTCTGTCTGATGGGATCTGCCAGGGAAGTATGTTCCTGTATATTTTCTTATTTAAACAAGGAATTAATATTTAATAAAATAAAATAAGATCTGTACAGCGCCCTTGAGGTGATATTTCACAAAAACGGCGCTATGTAAATCATCCGAATATTATTATAATTATTATTATTATTAGTTACTTCAAGGTAACATAAAAAACCGTTTAATAAGCAGAAAATAGACAAAGATTTGAATAATAGGTATTGGATTTACTATTAATCTTTATTAAGTTTCGAATCACATCCAAACCTTTTTTATCAAAAATAAAGCACACGGCTATATTTTCTTGCACAAACTGTCTCCTGTCTACTTGATTATGCGAAACGACAGCGCCTTAAAGCAGTGTTTCGTTACTCGTAAACAGGCTGTTATAAGAAGAAAGGGAACTAAATCAAAATTCTAATGAAATGCATATTTGAGCTTAATTTGTTGGGCAAGATAAAGGTAGTCTAAAAATAATATGTTCATAAGGTTTTTCCTCGATAGTGAAAAGGTAGATGATATCTATATTTTAAAAAATCGACGAAATATCTTATTTTTATATAATTCAATTGAATTAAATTTAATATTATTATTATAAATAAAAGAAATATCTATTTTTTTTTTAATTCGACTAGTGTGCAGAATTATCTTTTTATTTTTTATAGTGAATACCGCACTAAAGTCCCAACTGCTCCAAACCGTCTAGAGCCAGTGAGACTATGGCATCCCCAATAGGGGTATGTTGTGAGGCTGAAGGTAGTAGGAAGGGGAAGGAGATGGGAAAGAGGAAGTTTCGGAGTACGAGGATATTTAGATCTTGTCACCAAGCACGTCTTAAGGCACATGTTATCATTTCGTTTTTGAATCATTTGAAAATAAGCGTGTTCCAGTGTTTCATTTCTTCTTATTTATTCGCGGAAAATATTTTGCATATCTGTTATAATTTCTCGTTTCTGGGATACAATCCGGCCGATCACTGTCGTATATCGCTTTATGCACAGAAGTGGTAGATTCTCTAAGTATCGCCCTGGTTTTATCCCCACCATTCAGAATCAAAACGTGGCCTAAAAATGGCTTTAGCCGTGTTTGATGATTAGATTTGAACAGCCGGGTACTTCCTAACATTCGTCGTACCCATCTCTTTACCTTCCCAACAACTTTCATTCTCAGAATTATTTTTTTTTACATGAATACCGCACAAGGGTCTCAACTGCTCCCAACCGTCTAGAGTCAGTGAGACTATGGCATCCCTGATAAGGGTATTTTGTGAGGCTGAAGGTAGTGGGGAGGGGAAAGAGATGAGGAAGGGGAAGGTAGGGAAATACCTGGCTATTCAGATCTGGTCACCAAACACGGCTAAAGCCATTTCAAGCAATGTTTCGATTCTGAATGGTGGTCTTTCATCAGGGCGATTCTTAGAGTATCTACCACTCTGAAATATACCCCGACTGGGGATGCCATAGTCTCACTGGCTCCAGACGGTTGGAAGCAGTCGAGACTCATATGCGGTATTCGAGTGCTAACTGCTAACACATTCCTTCCTTCAACCTAACAACATTCTTCAATTGGGAATGCCATAGTCTCACTAGCTTCAGACGCTTGAGAGCAGTTGGGGCTCTCATGTGGTATTCATTTTAATTTTGTTTTTGAATAATTTAAAAATATGCGTGTTCCGGTATTTAATATCTACTTTTTCATTCGCGGAAATTATTTCGTACATCTGTTATATTTTACGGAATTTCTGGGATACAATCTGGCCGATCACAGTCGTCAAGCACTCAATGCACAGAAGTGCGCGCTTGTCACACGCTGGACACGCGTTTTAATCGGCGCGATTAGCTCCACCTCGGCGGTGCAGCGGCGAAAAGGTGCCGATCGATCCGGCGGCCGGAACCTTGACTCGGCCGCGCGGAGGGCCCAGCGCAAACACCCCCTGGGCCGGGCTGTCTCGCCGGTTATGCTTCCGGAATTAATGGCGCATACATTTGAATATATTTAGCCCCGCCGCCCGCCGCCCCCGCGCCCGCGACAGTTTGTTTAGACGTTGACACTAAAAATAGGTAAACATTCCGATTGCTTTAAAACGCCTCTCATTCCCACCGGGGATATCGATTCAAATCGATAATTCGTGGTGAATTATCTGTCACAGAGAAGAAAAACTAAACAGAGACGATAAATAAAACGGTTATCTTCTTCAATCAACACACCGTTCCCAATCTTCCTCTTGTCTATATGTGAATACAACACAAGAGTTCAAGCTGCTCCCAACCGTCTAGAGCCAGTGAGACAACGGCATCCCCAATTGGGATATGTTGTGAGGCTAAAGGTATGGGAAAGGAGAAGTAGATGGGTAGAGGAAGGTAAGAATATACCTGGCTATTCAGATCTGGTCACTAAACACGGTTAAAGCCATTTCAAGCAACGTTTCGATTCTGAATGGTTGTCTTTTTACCAGGGCGATACATAGAGAATCTACCACTCTGGAACGTGTTGCAAATATACTATATATAATTGCATATGAATTAAATGTATTATGACATGAATAATTAAGTTAAATTTATTTGCGCACGCCAGTTATGAGCCCGCGACCTCTGGATTCGTATTCGAGCGTCTTACCACTCGACCATGTAATAATTGCATAGATACAAATTTGTATAATTGCCTTTTTTTTACATTTTATTTATTACTGGTACGTTGAATATTGTAAAAAGGGTTTAACTTGAAAATGTTGATGGTTTTTTTTAACCTTAATCATCTATCATTGAATTATTTCAATGGCCCTTTGTAGACAGGAAACCATCTTATATCTTCCATTAAAGATGTTTATTTTCATTTTTTATAAGTTTATGTTGTTTCCTTATTATTTTGCATATTAAATATATTATAAGTTTATATTTTTGTTTTATGTATTGTATTTAGCTTTTTTGTACTATTGTCAATTATAAAAATGTATTGCATTGCGCTACCCCTGCAAACCTTCTGGAATAATTTATTATTATTTGAGTGGATTTAATATATATTTATTAATTAAATATTTGGAAGCTTGTTCTAATTAAATATTAATCCAACTGCTAGCCGAGCGTCCTACACACCGTGCTATAGTTATTCGATAGTAAAAACCGATTAGATGTACAGTTCACAACGCTGCCTTTAATATGAAAAAAACATTTTATCGTGAGGTGAGCCACATGTTAGTTACCTGTAATTACAAATATTTAGAATATGTAAAAAACAGGCAAACTTTTTCTGGCGCTAAAAAATACATTTTCATAACAAAGGAACAACATAACGAGTGTGGCGATTAAAAAAAATCAAACATAAACTATTTTTTTACATCCGCACATAGGAGGCCCTGAGGCAAATCATTTTCTTCAGAGCTATGTTATCTTTGGGGATGCCGTGTGGAGAGTCTTTTGGAGAAAAGTAACGAGTAAACCTGGCTTTTGAAGGGGTTTATGTTGTTTTTTTTTCATAGTAAATACTGCACAAGAGTCCTAACCTTAGAGCAATAATATACAAGAGGTATAGCTGTAGATCGATCTGTAGTCAGTTTTTACTAGCTTTTACCTTGAAGTAACTGACTCGGTTGGAAAAGGGCGTGGCTAAGACTGGGGCTACGGTATTTGTATATCCATTCACAGCACATGTCGACATAATGTTTTTGTTTATTCGTATAGCCACTTTTTCACAGTATTTTTATCATTAAAAATATAGCATATAAGCAAATAAACCGTTTAGTTGTGTCAAGTTTAGTGCCATAATAAAAAATGTGGGCGGAGTCCCGCGGTTGCCCAGTAGCTTAAGATCATTGCGTCACTACGTAAAAGCGGGGAATTAAATTTTTTGTCTCTTTCTCTCTTATGGTGTACGATGTAAAAACCCGGAGAAAGTGTTTTTTCGCAAGTTTGTGTAGGTTGGGTAAAAATAATTAGCTATCCCTCCATATATTGTTACTTCAAGGTCCTAACCATTCCCAACCGCCTGGAGCCAGTGGGGCTAAGGCATCCCCAATTTTGGTATGCTGTGAGGCTGAAGGTAGTGGGGGAGAGGAAGGATATGGGGAAGAGGAAGGTCTGAAAGTACCCGGCTATTCAGATCTGGTCACCAAACACGTCTAGAGCCATTTCAAGCAACGTTTCGATTTTGAATGGAGGAAAAACAAATCGTTCCACATCCGAACTGTTCAACACAAGAACGAGTCGTAAAAGCGGCCCGTTCTCGTGTACCGAATGTCAACCGTGTACCAATGTTGGGCGCGAGTTTCCTGACAATGCACCTTTTTGACTTATTATTAAATATTCGCGAATTTATTACGTGTCAGGTATAATTAATTGTCGCTATTTTTATTTCCATATAAAATTAATTTCTTCAACTCAATTAAATTATGTGATTCTATAAAAAAATATATAAAATAATATAATGCGAGCGGAATTCGCACGAACCTACCATTAAAACACGACGCATTATCACAACAATTAAAAGAAACAATCGATAAATTAAGTTAGACCACAATCGCAGAGAAATGTAGATAGGCAGCGGGTTCGCTTGTCTACAGATGTAGGGATGTGCCGGCCGCATCGATATTTCGCTGATGAATCAGAATGCATCCAAATACCTACCGTACTGCCCCCTTGCTCGTTGCCACGGAGGCTGCCCGCTAAAGGTTGGACGGGTTTTTTACCTTCTACGTTCTCGTCTCGGAAGAATGTCATTCCGCGCGCTCGGGATTCTATTGAATATCGATCGATCCGACAAAAAAGTTCAAAAGCTGCGGATTGTTTTCTCGGACGTCCTGCAGACCCGGCTGATTTATGCTTTATTTTAATTGTTTAATGAATGACCACAGGGTTGCCATATCTACGGGGGATTTTTTCATGCGGTCTCCCCAGACTCATTAACGCTGACGATGCTGTTAATGAGGAACGAAACGATCTGTCATGAGATTAAAAATAGTAATTTGCTCCATGTTTCCAATTTATAATGCTTTTAAGCTCAGAGCAATAATACACCGGGAGGGAGCGCTTGTGTAGTCAGGATTGTTGATATTTTCCTGACTCTGACATGGCTAGGGCTAGGGTTTTGGTATTTATATATCCATTCACAGCACATTTTTTATTTTAAAGAAAGACAAACATTCCCGGGTTACGAATAATCTGACAATATTTGAAAAACTCCTACTGCCGTCATCAGAAGCGGAAGATGTTGCTTGTGCAATGATGGAGGACTTAGCCAGCAGAGGAATTGAACGCACGACGCCCGGGTGGGAATCCGACGCGTTTGTCCACTCAGCTACCGACCGGTCAAACGATGTCGACATAATGTAGCGTTTATTCGTATAACCACTTTTTCACAGTATTTTTATAAACAAAAATATAGGATATAACTTAAAAAACCGTTAAGTTATGTCCTGTTATGTCACATAACAAAACGTAGTGGGCGGAGTCGCCGGAGACGAAAAACATGCTTACATACTGAAAAGTGGTGCTATATTATGTGACAAATTGTCTTATCTCTTTCTCTCTTACGGTTTACGACGTAAAAAACCCTCAGAAAGTGATTTATAGTAAATTTGTATAGTTTGGGTAAAATTATTTAGCACTCTTCTAATAGATATTCTTGATCCGAGCTTTTAAAATATAAAACTATACGGATCATATTAATAAACTTACATTCATTGCTATAAATTACATGCCAACAAAGTTATCTGTGAAAATATTGACTATCTATTCGTACGTATATTACTTTAAAAAATATAAACAAACCATTTGAAAACATCTTCGGGAGGTAAAACAGCTGTCACGTGCAACAATATTAAATACTTTTTTTCTTAGCAGACTAAATTTCGCCCGCCAGCATCCAGGGCCGCATAATACTGACTGAATAAATAATCGGTACAACCGAAATCTGGTCGACGTCTAAAGTATAAAAGCATAGTATAATTTCCGTTGTGACGTGAGCACGTAACATTATAAAATTCATAATTCTTATTATAAGTACATATAATAAATTTATGCCGCTGTTAAAACAATAGTTCGTGGTGTAATGGTCAGCATAGTTGTCTTTTATGTAGTTAATTAAGGTGGGATTCTCAGCCGTGGCAATTAAAAAACAAAAACAAAAATTATCAAATTATCCCGTGATTTTTCACGGGTCTTATAAATAACAATGTTAAAAGAACATCGCCTTTTTTACTAAAAAAATTTATTTAATAGTTATTGCGTAATGCTTAACCACAATGTCAATAATAGCTTAAATTAAAAAAATAGAAATAAAAGTAAAACAAATTTATCAATTTAACAGCATATTATGCAAAACATCCAAAACAATCAATTTATTTAATCAATTCAACGTTTGGTAGACGTAACATTAGTAGATAAGTCATAATATGAAATATGTATGTAAAATACGTATCCAGTCTACCTTCGTAAACACAGGTAGCCTAAAAAGTCAGGCATTACAAAGTACCTGGCAACGTTATTAGTTTATTTTTGTAATGTTTTATTATACCCACCAATCAATTACTTTAATTAGGTAGGCACCCGGCTACCAGTTACTAGCCACCAGCCACTTGTTACTTCATTACGTTATTTTGAATCTGCATAACTAGTTTTAAGTAACTAGCCGAACTAACTCTGGAGGCTTCAGAGCTTATGCAATACCTAGTTTGATTTAGTTCAAAGGGTATTTATTAATGGGTTCAAATTTTGTTTTTATTGGAACGATACATGTCAATAAAAAATATTTCTTATTGAATAAAAATAAACGATTTTTGGAATTCATAAATGATATCCGTACCCCTCGTATTAGTTTAATTCTAACTGGCAACCGCAACCCTTTATTCGTTGATGTTAAAAGTAATGTTTAGAATTTATTCACAATCACGTCCCACGATTAATGTATTGACCTTGTTTATAATGATATTGATTATTAAGTAACCAAAACTTTTTTCAACTTGTTTGTTTATTATTTATCTTTTTAAACTTTTGTTACTACCGTAACATCTTTAATGCAAAAAAAAAACACTAAGACCCTCCGCACACGGGTAACTAAAAAAAAAAAAATTGCAACTCGAGTCGCTCTCCTGTGCATTTCAATAGCAGTTTTCAACGCAGACGTAACCAGCCTCTCGCAACTCGCCGTGTTACTCGCCTGCGCGTTGCCGTTTCCAGTTGCGCCGTAGTTGAGAGCGGTTTTCTAGAAGTTTGCAACATTTCCGAGCAACAAAACCACTAAATGAGTTCAGAAGATTAAAAAAAACCGATTGTGTTTGTAATTATACGCTAATAGAGATTTTTGAACGCAATATTACACTGACATAAATGGACACCGTGCACAGCGAGATTTTTAAAATTTTACTTAGAATAAGAAACAGTTTTATAAATATTTTGGTAATTAAATGAGATAAGCATATTGCATTCATCAGTGAAGTTTCCTCTAGTAAAGAGGAGATAGTGACAGATTGTAGCAATTTGAGTAGCGTCGTGAGCGAAGTTTGGTCACTAACCAGTCACCAACTAGTTTTAGTTGGGTTTCGGATTCCCCGTGAATACCGTACAAGAGTCCCAACTGCTCTCAACCTTCTAGAGTCAGTGATACTATGACATCCCTAATTGTGATATGTTGTGAAGCTGAAGGTAGTGGGGAGAGAAAGAAGGTGGAGAAGATGAAGGTTGCGAAGTACCTGGATATTTAAATCTGGTCACCAAACATGGCTGAAGCCATTTCAAGAAACGTTTCGATTCTGAATGGTGGTCTTTCACCAGGGTGATACTTAGAGTATCTACCACTGGAACGTGCTGCAAATAAACTTTACACTTTTTTTTATGTGAATTAAATGTGTTATGACACACATTAATTAAATAAACATTATTGGCCCACGCTGGGCTTGAACCCGCAACCTTTGGATTCGTTGTCGAGCGTCTTACTACATGGAGGCGGTCGATGTTGCATGACTGATGTCACCAATTAGTTTCAATTGGGTTTTAGTTGCGCCGTGTGCGGGAGGGCATTAGTGTTTTATACTAAATATAGGAAGATTTTAATTAAATTAAATTTTACAAAATATTAAAATTAAAAAAAAAACATGAATACCTATTCACAAATAAGATACTTTAAGTAATTGATAGTGATAATATTTTATTTTTTTAAAGTTTTTTTGTAAATCTTCATTTTAATTTATAAGTTTTTAATTTTTTTAAACAATATTTATTATTATTTCAAATTTTAAAAAGGATTTTTAGTTAAAATTTCTGCTAGGTAATTATTTTTAGGCAATTATTATAACTAACCAGCAGAACTTTTGACTATATATTTTTTTTTAATTTGAAATAATAATAATTGTTGCTTAAAAAAATAAAAAACCAAAAAAAATTTAAGAAAAAAACAAAATGATAACATTCATATCCACTGAAATGTGTTCGTATCAGACACGGAAAAGTAAAAAAAGTGATATTTACAAATGATGTTTTTTTATATTTGAAAACATGTGTGCAAAGATTAAACCCGCAAGCTTTTACTGACATTGGAACAAACTACAGAAATTGTGAAAAAACTTTGAAATATATCAATTTATTTAATAACCCTGTATTTCACGTTTTACGTTACTTTCAGTACTGCTCTGCGAACACCAACATTAAGACTTACCCTTTTTCAATTCTTCGGAGTTTCGTAAGAGTTGGCCCAGTCGGTAACTAATAAAACCATTCGGTCTTCTGAGAAAAGGCTGTCCGCCGCAGCCCGAGAGCCTTCCGTCTGGGAGCACGGGGCCACAACGCAGGGAGACAGGCAGGGCGGGTGGAGGCCCATGGCAGCAAGAAAGGTAGCGGTAGATACAACGCAGGATGGACATTAATCAATACCAGGCAGGTGTTTGAACAAGCATCGCGGACGGAATTCACAATTGACTTTCTGCCATGTCAAAATTGTTATCAACCTAGGCAAGGATACTACATTGTGTCGCCGGGGGACCAGGCTGCTAACGCTCGGTTAAATTTGAAGATAATATGATATATGTTCAACTGTCTGTCGTTTAAAGCGATAGTCATCGACACTAACTACTAAAACAATATTGCATAGGTACTTGTTTGCAGTAATTAGAGATATTAGAGTACAATTTTCGGGCTACTGTAAAGTTTTTCAAATAAACATGAAGATGCTTGTTCCTAGATAACTAAGTAATGTTCAAATAAAATTACCAAACACATTATACCAATCAAATTGGCGGCCTCCGTGGTCGAATGGTTAAGACGCTCGTCTTCGAATCTAGAGGTCGCGGGTACAAATTCCGGCGTGTACGAAAAAATTGCATTTGTTTATTATGTGTTATTTCACATTTGATTGACATCAAATAATATTTAGTAAATTTGCGGCACGTTCCAGAGTGGTAGATACTCTAAGTATCGCCCTGGTGAAAAACCACCATTCAGAATCGAAACGATGCTTGAAATGGCTTTAGCCGTGTTTGGTGACTAGATATGAACAGCCAGGCACTTTCCGACCTTCCTATTCCCCATCTCTTTCCCCTTATTATACCTGATACTAATTGCTTAATCCAGATCTCAGGAAGGGTGATGAAACCTCATGAGTTACTTATTATAAAACAAAGTAAAGTCGTTTATACAATACTTTTAAAAAATATATTGTAATCAAACGAATAAAATAACAGTAAGAAATGTCAGGTTTCTTCCTCTATCCGATACATACTGCGTTTGAGTAAAACGCGCCAACCGGACCCCATAGCTGACAGAACTCGCTGTTGATGCTAGTATACGCGTATCCCCTATAAGCTTTGTAACTTTTTAATGCTAAAACACACATCAAAAAAGACATAGTGAGTTCATCGCTCAGTAGCGTGATCGCGATTAGAATTGCTTCCGATAAAAAATTAAAATTTTGAATTTTCTTATCTATCGTGTATACATATAAATGAAGCAACGTAGAATCTGACACAAGAATATAAAAGATTTTCTTACGCACATAAAAAAATCCATGTGAGTTTTATGACCCGGGCAAAAAACCTTTTTTGTGTCATTCTCTAATGTGAATGTAAAATCTTAAATATTGTTTAAATATTTAAATTATTATGTTTTTAAAGCGGATAGCCTATAAGTTTTTGCTCTGGAAACTCAACAGAACGCGCAATCCATAAAAAAAAACTAACAAAAATCTAACTCACACGAAAATGTATCGTTCGATATCATCATAACAAACGGTTTCACGTAAAAGAAAATTGAGAAGGTAATTCCAGACATAGGCGTCGCGACGCTATCAATTTTCGGTTTCGGCACTCCGAGGCGCAGAAGGCCGTAGGGAACAGCTGATCGTGGAAGTTTTCACGGTCAGGCCGCATCAGCACCCCGCTCACTCCCGCCCATGACGACTGCCGTACAGACAGGAATAGTGGTACGTAAGTGCTACAGGCTACAGACTTAGTAGAGTGGAGCACAAGGCCTCCGGATACATTTCCCATTCCGGACACAGCGCCGAGCTACCTTACGGTTCTACATACATTAGCCGCTGGATTCACTTAAGATAATATGACTTGTATTAGGGCGGTATGATATTGTGTTGTACGCTTCAAGAATAATGTAGGAAAAATATCACGTCTAGAGGTCATTGGTACTACGCTTTTAACAAGGCTAAACGGTGGTGCAAATATAGTTTTAGAAAGTTTGTTTAAATTCAAATTGACAAAATCCTCAGTACTTATAAACAAACTCTTATTCTAGAAACACATTAAGCACAGTGATTATTTAGAAAAAAAAAAACAAAGTAAAAAGCATGCAAATATGACAAAACACAGGAAAAAACATATTTCTTAATGTTGGATCCGAAGCTGCGATAAAAAAACCACTGTTCAGAATGTCTCGACTTGTCAACTCAAGCCATGGTCTTGAAATTTTTGGTAGCAGTCTAAATAATTTTTGTCATTATTTACGACTCTACCAAAACTTTGACTTGACCTTGGATTGAATGTTTTTCCTTTTGTATATTTTGTCATATTTTTGTGATTGCTTCATTTAATATTACGTTTGTGCTGTTTTTTCTCTGTTGCTCTTTTTTCCCATTGTGTGTTTTGTATTTTTTTTCTAATTGGACTTTGGTCCGTTAATTTATAAATAATTAAATAAAACAACAAATGTGTTAGCTTCAGACGAATTCAAATGAAAAATAGTGGACTGTAAACGATAAACTATACTACTTGGTGCAAGTGTCTAATTATGGATGTGGAAAGATTATTGGAATGAAGAAAAAAATGGGAAACCATCCACTCATCGATGAAGTTGTAAATAAAAGTTCTTGAAATCTTCTTAAAAAATTGTATTACTAACGAAACTTGTAAACCATACTTAAGTCTTCTTAATTCACAAAACCACATTTATTTTATATTATTTTGATATTTAAAAAAAACAAACCGACGAACAAGCGAAAAAAACCAACGATCAACACGTTTTTTTCACATTAAATACTTTTTTGTTTTTACTGTCAATTGTAATACAAATTATCACTTTGAAATCCAACAATTACAATTCTTCGCATATTTAACATAATGTGCCTAAATATATTAGTTTGTACTTGACCCAGGGACATATTAAAGTAGTCAGCTACTTCACAGTACTCATTACCATGAACTAGGAGTCTATTTATGCTAGATAACATTTGATAGTTTGTTCTTGTAACCGCAGGGTGAAATATGACGTACTGCCTAATAGTTCTAGTAGGTATGTGAAAGTTTTGTCAGGCTGGGTAGATCAGGACACTCAATGATTGCGTTTATGATTTTACTTTAAAAAATACGTCAAAATACTCGTCTCGGGCACAGACTTATAAATTTTCTTTCATTTAATAAGAATGTATAATTTAAGAACACTATAGGTATTCTCATTGTATAATTAATATACCGTAAACAAATATTTTACACGTTTTTTTAAGACAACGAATGATTATTATGATATGGAGACCATACTGGGGAATTATATTCTAAACGGCTTCGATAAAAATGTGATATCTTAATTTATCACGTTTTTACCAGTAGCTATCGATCTACGTAATGGTAATATTCATGGCAGAGCAGAAGAACCCTTGGCTTTGGGCCCAGTTAGTTAGGATTAAAAAAAGGCCGGGGAAATTTTCAGATAGCAGTTTTCGGTTTTCTTGTATGATTAGATTTCTTGTAAGATATAAGAGTCTGTTATGCTTTGCTTTATCGCATTGTTTATCTGATTATACGATTTTATTACATGGGGCTGGGGTGTTTTGCTAATGTGTTGGTATTAATTGACAGGAAATATTAGCATTCCAGCGATGTATTTAGATTCCATCAGCGAGTGCGTCTCCTCAAAGACCTAGTTTGACTATTTATTTAGCCGTTGATTCGGTTCAATTAATATAGTTTGAAATACAGCGAGGCGGAGACGTGCTGACTTCGCTACCGTTTTGAGCGCTTTATGAGTAACCGTCCTCCATGCATATTACATGAGAGGTAGAGGGGAGAGGAAGATGGAAAAGATACGAGATGCTACCACGCACAGCACAGCCTCCGTTCGCGGAGAAGAGATGCCTTCGACAGTCTGGGAAGTTTTCAATCGTGTTAATTGAGAATTCTTCACTGGAAAATCGATTTTAACCTCTCGCGCGAAGAAAGAAAGTTAGGTGTAAATTTTTGGTTTAACTGAATTAAAATCAAATTTTTTCGCAATTTGCTCTGTATCTACTGATTTGAATTTTTACTGATAAACTTTTGTACTGCGATTTTAATAAAATCTTTTGAAGTTGCTCGTTTTTCAACGCTGCTAATTCGTAATTTTTATAATAATAAATATTACTAGATGTTTTTGCAGACGTTAGCGCCCCACGCGGTGTTTGATCGAACCATGTACGATATACGCTTAAAGTATTAATACTATCAAATATTTGTAAAAAATATATGTATTTTCTCAACACACACACTTTACTGATAATATATTTTTTTAAATTTTACAATGTATATTATTTTAATTTAACTAACTGGGTGTTACACCATTCTTTCGATCCTGTTGTAATAATAACAATAGTAAAAAAAATAAAAATATTATTGAAGACAAAATAATTACATCCTTTAAATTTATCACAATATTACAGACGCCTCACGATAATCATGATGGAAATTGGCTTGATGGATGATGATGGAAATTTTTACATCGTAGTGTAATGAGAGGATCAATCAAAACACTTCAATGTGCGTTCATAATATTAACAAACATACATTTGGAACCCAACCATCTTTTAATTTCTTATAAAATTATAATTGACGCTAAGAACACCTTAGCAAAGGTTTTAATGCATCGAGTTACTTTAAATCTTAACATCGGAAGGAATATTTGAAAAGAAGGATTATTATCTTCCTTTTCAAATATCCCTCATGTCCCGATTCAAACGCTTTAAACTACTGTCTACGTCTGTTGTTACTACTTCTGCGGCTGGAATGGAATATTAAAATGGATTCAAGTATCCCGAAGTCCGAGGACATAATTTACCGACTGCTGACTGCTTTGAACAAGTCGCAGGTGAGATGCAGCAAGCAGTAGGCAGTAATAAGTAAGAAAGGCGAACGTTTTTACCCTCATCCTTATCTATTCGTGTGATCTAGTTTGCCTTACGCGATATGCATAACAAACAAATTCGATGCATCCTCGCGCATAATGCCATTATTGCCTAACTTCCTGTAGGATAACGGAGGCAGAGTAGAAAGAGCCTGTGCAGTGAATGCGGGAGCGGGTAGCATTGACCCCGAGTCGGCAGGCACAAAGCCACTCGCTCCCTGGTGAAAACAAAGCGGATCGGAGTTCAATATTTACATTTAAAATCCAAAGTTAACTTTTTATTTCTTTCCTCGTGGTCTGTTATCACAGTTGTTGCAGGCTTTGTCCTGTCGATTATTGTTTGCTCCGCCGCGGGGCCACTTACCGCCGCCCAAACTAAAACAAAACTACCATAGTGTGCCGCATCTTCGGGTATTGTCCCGTGATCGCATGGCCGCATGGCCCCATGGCCGCATGGCCCCATACGTTAGCCCTTATACAACTTGTACACTGTACAATCGCAGTTGACTAGGCAAACTTGTATTGTCTTCCCGAGCGGATACAGACAGGATATTTGACGGCCTCCATGGTCGAGTGGTAAGTCGCTCGACTACGAATCCAAAGGTCGCGGGTTCAAACCCGGCGTGCGCCAAAAACTTTTATTTAATTAATATGTGTCGTAACACATTTTAATTCATATAAAACAATGTAAAGTATATTTGCGGCACGTTCCAGAGTGGTAGACACTCTAAGTATCGCCCTGACGAAAGACCACCATTCAGAATCGAAACGTTGCTTGAAATGGCTTTGGCCGTGTTTGGTGACCAGATCCGAACAGCCAGGTACATCCCAACCTTCATCTTCCCAATCTCCTTCCCCTCCCCACTACCTTCAGCCTCGCAACATACTCTATTTGGAAATGCCATAGTCTCACTGGCTCAAGACGATTGGGAGCACTTGAGACTCTTGTGCGGTATTCATATTAAAAAAATAAATTAAAAAAATACTGATTTCTAGAACTTCGAAAACAGATTACGACGAAAGAGAAATCATCTGTGGCCTTTTCCCTTTACTAACTAACTATTCATCGCGCCGTTTCTCCGCAGGGGTGGGTAGAGATGATGAACCGCCCTAAGACTCTGTCTTGGCACACACTCCTTGCTTTATTCACATTTATGCATCGTTTCATAGATACTTTTCTGCTATTCTGACTCTTCACATAGCCTTCATCTTGTCATATACTATTTCCACACTCCTTTATTCGTTCATTTGCTCTACATGCCCAAACCATCTAAGCGTCTTTTTATTAATTCTATCCAACACGCTTACATCAGCATTGGATTTTTTCCGGATATCCACATTTTTAACACGGTCATGCATGGTTTTACAGGATCTCATTTCTTCAGCATTCAGTCTACTTTCATCCTTTCTCTGCCAGTTCCATGCCTCATTTTCCCGTAATCTTTGTATTCAACCAATAGGCTATGTGGTTTTTCTTCTGCTAGCACTCTTTGCCGTTATTTCATCGATAACGCAAAAAAATAAAATATTGTAAGATGAAATTATGTTAAGGAGTTAATAGTCGGTTTCTTTCTTCTGTAATAGAGAGTAACATAAGAATATAAACAAATAAAATAAATAAGCACACCGATGACCTCCGCGGTCCAGTGGTAAGACGCTCGACCACGAATCTAGAGGTGTCGGGTTCAAGTCCGGCGTGCGCAAATAAATTTTATTTAATTAATACGTGTCATAACACAATGCATATTATATTTGCGGCACGTTCCAAAGTGTTAATACCCTTGCTGGGAGTATTCGTCATTCACAACTATATTGTACGCTGTTCTGTTACTCTCTCTCTTTCAAACACCATGACTTTGGACTTACTTAAATTCATCATTACAGCGCCCTTGAGGTGATTTTTCACAAAACGGCGCTATACATAATATCCAAATATTATCATTAACTCATTCTGCATACAAATACTCCAAGGTGAAAGACCGTCATTCAGAATAGAAGCTTTGCTTCAAACGACTTTAGCCATGTTTGGTGACCAGATCTAAATAGCCAGGTAATTCCCGACCTTCCTCTTCCCCATCTCCTTCCCCTCCACACTACTTTCAGCCGCACAACATTTCCCGTGTCATCTAAAATATACTTCCCATTTGGGAGAAGAACTTGACTCAACCGACACATGTTTGGGACTTTTTTAAACCTTTTTGTCGCTTCAGGTAACTCAGTGAGGGCATTTAATTACTAGAGTTTTGAAAATTCAACCAGGTTCTTATGATTTTTATTGTATGACAAAAAACCTAAAAGTGCTCTGGTGTAAGCTTCCGAAAATGGCCCTTCAGCCCTTTTGCCTTTACGGCGACGATATGTTATATTTGCGGTACGTTCCAGAGTAGTAGATACTAAGTATCGCCCTGGTAAAACACTATCATTCGGAATTGAAGTGTGGCTTGAAATGGCTTTAGCCGTGTTTGGTAAGAGAGATCTAAATAGCAAGATTTAAAAAAAAAAAAAAATTTAAATTTAATATTTATATATATATTTTTTTTACAATAATATTTAAGGTGATTGTTACAATTTTTGCAGTGTATTTCAAAATAATCATATAAGCTGTTCCTCATCATAAAGAACAAGGTTCTTGTGTTTGGTGAGGGAATTTACGCTAAGATAATAAAATGGTGTTTAGTTAATACAGCAGAGAAAAATAGAAGTAAGTAAAAATAAAAGGATTTGTGCAAAATTAGTTAAAGTAATAAATATTAGTACACGATGATTACACAAATTTCGTAGAATAAGAAGAAGAAGAAAAAACAAATAGAAAAATTGTAATAACAATAACAATTATTAAGGATTATAATAGTTGTTTGATGTAATTTTTCAATTTAAGCTGAAATTCATGAATATAATCTATAGTTTATAGTTTTACAGGAAGATTGTTAAAGTAAGTTATTCCTAGAAAGAGGTAGGTGCTTTGAGAACGCTTGGTGTTACATTTTGGGATCTTAACGTTATTCTGATATCTAGCAGACATATTAAGTTGTAATTTTTTTAGCTGTTTTTCTTTATTTCTAATTTTGTAACTGTTAATTCATGGTGGAATTCCATTTTAATGATTAAATAAAAACAAATTTTTAACTTTATTCCACTTTTTTATTTTTTGACTGGACCGGTTTCTCTTTATAAATTTGTATAATTGAATATTTTTTATATGTGTTGTTTTTGTATTGTAGGTACATTGAATATTGCAAAAAGGGTTTCAGTAGAAAATGTTGATGGTTTTTTTAAGATACTTCCCAACCTTCCTCTTCCCCATCTATTTATCTCCCCACAACATACTTCAATTGAAGATGTCATGATCTCACTGGCTCCAGACGGTTGGGAGCAGTTGAGACTCTTAAACATAAAGCACGTGTAACAGTCATCGTATGATTCGTTCCGCTTGACAATTCAAGCCCCAGAGTAGGTGTCGCTGCCTCCGCAGCTTCCTCAGAAAGGTTTCAATAGGCGAGCGAGATGTTTTCTGTAGAAAACGTACAGAAGGTATCTGTGCGGTGTATGTAGTACCGCGCCGACCGAACTTCAAAAGTCATATAATTGAAGATTAATTCCACGTCATACGGCCGAAGACGCAAAGCTTGAATTATGGCCTACCTTTGAGAACTTTTTAGTTCCGTCTCAATTCACAAAGAGTTACACAACGTAACATCGGTACGGACAAGCGAAACAAAAAAACACACATGTGCGCCGTTCAACCGAAAAGAATTATTCTGAAAGGAGATCCTCGACAAAAAGGTAGCGCGTCGGCCTGGCAGCCTTCTTTGTGCCATCCGGAGCCGTCGGTAAGGGACATTTTTGTCTGCCGCTTGAACAAAAAAAAATGAGGTCGCAGGATAGATAAGTTGTTCCCTTTGTAGCGGCGGTTCTCCAATCAGAATTTTATTGGAAAATACCGTATCAAATTTCATTTTCTGATATCAGAACTGTCGAGAAAATATGAAAAAATGGACAATTTCCATTAGTTCCCTGTGTCATTTATAAAATGTGTATCATATAGTTATTTACATTCATAGTGTTTGAGTATCCCTTTCCAAAGACGAAATTGTTCGAGGTCATTAAAAAAAAACTTACCAACCTTCCATCACGCCTTTTCCTCGCAGGAGTAGGCAGAAAGGACAGACCGCCATACAACACTTTTTGTTTCATTCACATTGACACATCGTCTATACATACTTTTCTGTTATTCTGACTTTTAGGTATTCTTAATCTTGGCATGGCCCGACTCAAATATTTGATTCACTTGATCGTACCATGTCTTCCTCGGGTGTCCCTGACTTCTTCTTCCATTCACTTTCAAATCATATATTCTTATCACACTCCTTTCTTCGTTCTTTTTTTAAAATTATATCATATAGCAAAAGTCTCAACTACTCCCAACCGTCTAGAGCCAGTGAGACACTGGAATCCCAATTGGGGTATGTTGTGAGGCTGAAGGTAATGGAGAGGGGAAGGAGATAGGGAAGAAGAAGGTTGGAAAGTACCTGCCTATCCAGATCTGGTCACCAAACACGGCTGAAGCTATTTCAAGCAACGTTTCTATTCTGAATGGTAGAGTTCATTCGCTCTTCATGCCCAAACCTTTTAAACGTTCCTTTCTTGTTAATATTCATTACGCTTACATCAGACTTAAGACTAAATACATTTTATATAGTCATGTAAAATAAATGATAATGTCATTGTCGTTTTTTTTGTTTAATAAAAAAAAAATACCTCGTTGGCTGGCGTAATTGATAATTTATTCGGTGCTTTTCAGTGCAGTGTTTTAAAATGCGTGAGAAATGGCTACAAAGTTTTTTGGCTTATAAGGTGCTTCGAGAGATTCCATAGTAGGTCACTTTGACACTGACCTTAAGTATTTTTTTTTTATTCCTAAACATAACGCCGTCCACTATAACACCCTACATTATATGTCTAATACATACGAAAGTTACACTAATGGAACACTATTATAAAACTTAAATCAGCTATTCTAAGAAAACGTCTCTCCCTAAGGGGCCGAAGATTAAAAAATCCCTTTTAGTTTGCTAGCTGCAGCATTGGCTCTGATTCCACGTCACCTAGCTTTTTTTTATTCAGTAAAATAAGTATTCAAAGACCACATCCTTTTTATTACTACGATTATTAACAATATTTTATAATCAATAAAAAATCTTACACAATCGTTTATTGACCGAAAATGTATCAAGAAACAAACGATGATTATAATAACTAGCATACCGAAGAATGAAGTAAGTTAATTCTGGTTCTCCAATCTCAATCAATTTCTAATGCGCTTAAAGTTAGGCCAACAATGTCTTTCTCAGGCGTCTCCGACTTCTTCTTCAATTCACTTTCGCGTCGAAAATTATTTTCTCATTCCTTAATTCGTTCATTTGCCATAGATGCCCAAACCATCTTGGCCTCCATTTTTAATCCTATCCATTACGCTTGGATTAGTGTGAAGGGAGGTTATTCCAAGCTGTGGGGCCTGCTACGGCAAAAGCTCGGTCTACTATATCTACTTTCAATTAATTCTTGACCTAACTTTGCGCTCATTAGAAATAACTCTTAAAACAAAATACAATTGTATGCTGTAAAAATGAGATCACAGAGGCGTATGTGCGCTAAAACCACGTATGACTGATGGTTAGTTAGTTAGTTATTAATAACATTTTCGTACAATAATCTATTTACGTGAATATTTAGAACCTAGTATAACTCACCATATATAGCCATGTTTACAATGGTAGAAAACAAAACTCATATTAAAACAATAATGAGTCAATTTTAAATCTGGTTTGGTTCGATATTCACTTGAACATATAATTTTGACAATGATCTACAGCTTTTTGGTGGGCTGTTGGTAGTGGTAAACCGGCTACCTGTCTTACATCTGCTCCAGTCTTGTAGTCTGTACATACCCAGCCTACTTTATGGCATTAAGTATATCTGGCATCTCCCAGAAACCAGACGTCTGCTACCATTGACGCAAATTAAAAATACAACAGTTTTACGACAGTTAAACGATATAACAACAAATTAATTTAATTGATAACGATGAAAATTCATCAGAATTGTTAATTGAATTTTATGATCTCTCGTATTTCAAGAGAGGTGGTAGTGTTGTTTTTATGATTTAATTCAATTAAATTTAATATTACTATTATTTACTTCTGCTATTTTTAGTTTGTATGTTTCGGCGTTTATGGCCATTATCAAACGGTGGCCATAAACGGCATTAAAATTGCCTTAAACGTCGAAAAAGCTGTCAAGCAAAATAGCAGAATGAAATAATATTGATATTATATTTGAGTTTTACAAATTAAATACAAAAACCATAAAAAGGAGGAAATGGTTTGATTTTTACCGCAATGCAAAATAATATTGACATTCGTTTGCTCGCGTCATATTTGTGTATTGATAATAACAATAATAATTGACTGATTTCTAAAGCGCCGTTTTTGTGAAAGAAATATCACCTCAAGGGCGCCTTACAAAATAATTGACATAACCTACAACTTAGTCACTAAGACTAATAACTAGTGGCGTATACATTATAACTAATATAAAATAAGATCTGTACAGCGTCCTTGAGGTGATTTTTCACAAAAACGGCGCTATACAAAATCTTCCAAATATTATTATCATTTTTATAACTATATACTTGCAGTTAAAATTTGTGACTTAGAATTTAGACTAACAACTAAGACTTATTAATATTGACTTATGACTAGTGACTTACAACTAACATATTTAAATTTACATTGTATTATAAGTGCTATCAGCCTAGCTGCTTTGGTGTTGATTTTCGACCTTTATTCGAGGGTTTATTTCGGTTAAAATATAAAAGGAGTACAAATACATTAGATTTAAAAAGTCGTTTATCTTTCATGGTTTTAAAAATAGGTTTATAGCAAAGGTTTAGCATTCATTTATTGCCTCTCCGTTATATGGTAGTCTTTGGTGATAACTTCTTAGGCGTCCTCTAGCACTGCATCTGTCTAAACACAATGTGAATTGATTTAAAAAAAGTTAGAAGAATCACGTTTAGTTTCGTTATTATTTTACGATGGACCCACTTATTTTTTAGTTATTTTTTGCCGCTAATTTTGTAGACGTTCTTTAAGTCATAAAAAATATTAAATTAAGCAAATACCGCGCTTCGATTAACCAATAAGTTAATTTGATCTGTATTCCCGTTTGCTATAGCTCGCTTTCTTCCCTTTCTCTTACACAATGCACATCCCTTCCGTAACTTTTTTAATCATACATTTTATTGTGTACTAGCGCATACTCGTGGAAAATTTAGGAATATTATAGTATATTTTTAATCAAAAATAAATGTACGAAATAGAAATAAAAAAAGAATCGAATCCCGACCAGCTGCTTTAAAGGAACCACGATGACAATTACACCACCAACAATTGTGAAGACGGCGGCACAAACTTACGTACCTCATCGAACATAAGAATTACGTATTGTTTTAATGTTGCGTACTCACATCACATCACAGCACATCCGAAATTATATTGTTTATAAAGATGAAATACGTAAACTGTTGTCAGTATGTTGTCCCAGTGAAGAAGAATTTCTTCTGAAACCGGTCACTTGTATATAGCCTTATTTTTAAAAGTTGTTTTGATCTATTTGAAGCTAACCACAGTGTAACGGCTTTTTATGAAGAAATCATAAATAAATCTTTTTTTATGAACAACAACCTTGCTATAACGTGCCGAGAAGCGAACCGCATTTATCGTTACCAATGCGTATAGAATGCAGTCTAGGAAACATCATGAAGTCAATAAAATTTATTTCCGATTGTCTCCGAGAGTTGCCTACACCTTGGGGAGATGAATCTCGGGCAACGTACCGAGAGGCAGAGGCAGGATTCGCTTGTAAATAAATAACGTTTTATTTGGCCCGTATGAATGGCAAAAGGATTTAATATTGCATTGTTTTTTTTTTTATCGTCCGCTCTGCATTGTTTCGCGTGTAGGTATTCGCTTATGTTGTCTTCTACAGAACTCAGATGATATAGTAAGTAAATTGTGATAGCTATTGAGGTTTGTGGGATTTCGTTCGTAATTTTATTTTGTTATTAGAACGTATAGTCATTTGTTTTCAAGTTCATATATCATTAAGAACTATATGATATTATTTACCTGATAGTTTACTTGGTTTAAAGGTTACCAGTTCAAATCCCAGCGTGTGAAAGGACTTAATTTGGTTAAACTTAGTTAAATATGGAGTTTTGAGCAGTTTTTTTTCTGCATCAAATGCTTTGACTCTCGTTTGATTCTGAATACTTTTTGTGGCCCTTCAGCCATCTTAAGCATATTTACCGTTCGGGACGTTTTAGCTTTTTGTTGCTTCAGGTAACTCAGTGATAGCATTCAGTTACCTGAGATAACTTTTTTTTTCAAAATCCTACAAGGTACATAAGACATAGAAATATTAATGCAGAACAAACAAAAAACTATGAAGTGCTCTGGTGTGAACTACCCAAAATGACGCATCAGTCTTTTTGTCTTTCCGACGACGGTATGGTTTATTTGTGGCACGTTCCAGAGCGAAAGATACTTTAGTATCGCCCTGGTCTTTCACCAGCGTTAAATGGCTTTAGCCGTGTTGGGTGACCAGATTTGAATAGCTCGGTACATCCAACCTTTCTTCTCCCTCCATCTCCTTCTTATCCCGCTACCTTCAGCCTCACAACATTCATCGATTAAGGAGGCTGTTGTCCTACTAGCTCCAGACGGTTGGGAGCAGTTTAAATTCTTGTGCAGTATTCACGCCGGTGTTTTATCTGTTTTTTATTAATCACCAAACCGGTAGAGAAAAAAAACGTATCTACGTGACATCGACAGATAAAAAGCTTTCTCCCCGTAAATGGAAGCTCACCCGACGAGTGCAAAATCGAACAATAATAAAGACTGGACATTTTAGTGTCAACTATGTCCGTCGCGAATTAACAGCAGTTTGTTTCAAACTCCGCAGCGATGACAAGAGAGAGAGAGAGCAAAATGAAGATAACCGTCGAGAAAAATACGTCGTGTCGGTTGGCTCCGTGCTTTATTAAGCGGTGGTAAGCCCACAAGTACCAGGTGGACCAGATTGTTATGTTCGCGGGGCCATAAAAATAAATCGACGAGCAATATTTCAGCCCGACTGTCACCCTGTACCCTGTACCCCGCACCCTGTACAATGTACACAACGGTAGCGGGAAGAGTTTATTATGCCAAATAGCCACTACCGTGTGTTATATATTTATTTTTTAAATTGAATATCGCTTAACTGCTCCCAATCGTCTGGAGCCAGTGGGACTATGGAATCCCCAATCAGGGTTTGTTTTGAGGTTAAAGGTAGTGGGGAGGGGAAGAATGGGGAAGGAGAAGGTTGAGAAGTACCTGGATATTCAGATCTGGTCACCAAACGTGGATAAATTAAATTCAAACGAAATTTCGATTCTGAATGGTGGCCTTGAAAGTTATTAGCTGAGCGATATTTGGTTCAATTATTGAAATAATATCAATAGTTTTCAGAGAAATATAAAACAGAAGAAAAGACAGACAATAAAAATATTAGATAAATAATTACTAACGAAATAAAGCATAAAGTTTGAAAAGTTAATTCTAAATTAAATATTAATCCTACACTTTCTAAGGAGTCAAAAGATCTTCCGGAAACATAAATGGATAGTTTATTGGAGACATTATCTACGTGTATAACTGTGCTCGGGTAGAGCTTTGCATACCGATACAAAAACATGACTGCCTGTATTGGAAGAAGTTGGGGAAAAATAATTTACTAAGAAATATGAGATTGATAAAAATGGCAGTTTATAAAAGAGATTCCGGTAGTTCAATTGGCAGAGACGTTTCTCCTGGAACCGTAGTTCAAATCTTAGTCTTAATCTTATCTTTTTAATTTCTGTGTCTTCTTTTGATTGATAATTTCAATGATAATTATTGGTGCAATGTGTTTTCAGCTTCAGATGAATTTGGAAAATACTGGACTGTAAAATAATAAAATATCTTAAATGTACTTGATGGAAAAGTCTAATTACGGATGCGGAGAGATTATGGAATGAAGAAGATAAGGAAACCAATTCACTCACCGATGAAGTTGATGTTTAAGTTCTTGATTATTCTTACACACTGTATTATTAACGAACACCACAACAAAAAACAGACTTAATTTAATATTATTTGAAGAACAACAACAAACCGAACGACCAAGCGAGACACCAACGAACGAACAAGTTTTTTCACAAAACTCTTCTTCTATTTCTTGACTGTCACTTGTTTTCCAAATTAAGGTGTTGTTGAAGACGGAAATCGAATATAGTGAAATGATTTAATAAGTTAGGAACTGGATGAAAAACAAGAAGGTAAGAACCTAACAAATTATCTTTTTGAAATCCAACAACATGAGCTGGATATTACTGTAAACGGCTAGTCTTTGAGTAGTATCGAAATGTGATAAACTAAACATAAATTCTCCTTTTCTTAAGCTGGACATTTAATATTACTAAATAACAAATTTTAAAACTTTTCAAAATTTATAATATCAAGTGAGGTTAACCAACATTAAAGACGGTTGGATCCGACCCTAAAGTCAAACGCCCTTCTAGGTGGTGGTTTTTCACTGGTAAGCGTTTTGTATCCAAACGAACACAATACAATATGAGGTGTCCGGACTTGGCCTATTGAAAAATTTGACACAATGAGTGACAGAACATCTAGGCGACTGTTTCGACCATTATCACAGGATGTGATCGAAAGGATTTGGCTTTCTGAAATTCACGAGGAAAAGAGTATTATAATTTAAGAAAAATAATGATATTATTAATTACGGAAATAATATCAATAATTTTCAACGTAAATATGAAACAGAAAAAGCTAGAAAATAAAATGATAACGCTCGCGGCCGAGACATATTTACGTTCGAGATTAATGCAATTATTTCAATAATTAATACAAAAATAATATGCATTAACGCTTTGAAGTTCATCCTAATTTAATATAATAATAAAAATTTAAAGGGAAAATTATAAAAATTGTACTACAATGTTACTTAATACTTTCTATCGCAACCTTTTAAACTCTTTTGCTTGTCATCTAAATTCTGAATTGAAGGTTAAGACATAGTCATTGGCTCTAGCCAATCTTGAGCGGTGTACAAACAAAAATACACATCGAACTAGTCTTTAGATATCAGTGGAGTAAAGGGACTTTTTTTCTAAATATCAAAGAATGTGTTTATTCTAAATCAAATAATAACTATGTATAAGATCACAGATTTTATTTTATTTTTTGAGACCGACCGGTTTTGCTTAGCCTAAACATCATCAGGTTACAACATTAAACTAAACGAAAAACACAAAGTGTGCGGTTATTTACACATACAGAGGGAGAACAAGATATAAAATAAAATAAAAGAACAGTGAGAAAACACAATAATAACAAAGGAATAGAGAAAAAGAGACAGATAATATTAAATGAAAGAAGCAAAATGTTAACTGAGAAGGTGATCAAAGAATAATGAGAAATTTTCCTAATATTGGACTACTAGACAAATTTAACTGATCATTAAGAATATGACTACTAATTTTGAATGGCTTTCTTAAGTTATTATTTCATTTTCACTAAACGTGTCAAACCACAAAGAGATTGCTTTCTACGAGAATGTGTTTATGTTCTTATCAGTTTTAATGTATCCAAATAAGAGATATCTTTGCGAAACAGTGTAGATAGGATTGCTGATTTTTTCCTGACTCTCGACATAACGTTTTGTTTGTTTGGGTAACCACTTTTTCACAGTATTGTTATCAACAAAAATATAGGATATAACTTAAAAAACCGTTAAGTTATGTCCTGTTATGTCGCATAACAAAATGCAGTGGGCGGAGTCGCCGGAGACGCGGGAGACGGAAAACATGCTTACATACTGAAAAGTGTTGCTATATTATGTGACACCTTGATTGTCTCTTTCTCTCTCATGGTTTACGACGTTAAAACCCGGAGAAAGTGATTTATCGTAAATTGTATAGGTTAGGTAAAAGTATTTAGCTCTCTCTCCATATGTATTCTTGCTCCGAGAATTAAATAAATAAAATCAACCATATTATCTTTTAGTAATTTCATTTAATATAATATCTTCAAAGTCAATATCAGAAATCTTGTGTCCTTTATCCCTCAAACCACCCTATTTTTTCAAGCGTCAATCTGGTAGCAGATCCCATTCAGTGGAAACTATAAGAACAATAACTTTTGCGGTAGTCTACGAAAATACGTAAAATAGACTTAGTTTCTTAGGCCCGGCTGCGGAGCGGCGAGGTTCGTTCCCGAGATGCTGGTCCAAGATAACCCCTCTCCGCGTTGTCACTGAATGAGAATGTATTTTTTACCCCACTGAATCCCGGCGGGCTCTATTCACCATATCTTACGCAAAGAAAAATATTGAAATAGTTTAAATTAAACTAGGGTCATAGGCAGAAGGTCTCGCTTTACCTGGACAACCGTCTAGAGCCAGTGAGACTATGACATCTCTAAATGAGGTGCGTTGTGAGGTTGCAAGTAGTGGGGAGGGGAAAGAAATGGGAAGATGAAGGTTGAAAAGTACCTGGCTATTCAGATCTGTTCAAAAAACACGGCTAAAGCAATTTCAACCGATTTTTTGATTTTAAATGGTCGTCTTTCACCAGGGCGATACTTATTTATTTATAAATTAACGGACTAAAGACCAATTACAAAAAATACATATTAAACACAAAATGGAAAAAAGAACAACAAAGAAGGAATAGCATATACATAAAAATAAATGAGGCGATGACAAAAATAAGGCAAAATAAACATAAGAGAGAACATTCAAGCCATGGTCTAGTCAAAGTTTTGGTAGAGTCGTAAAGAATGACAAAAATCATTTAGACTGCTACCAAAAATTTCAAGACCGTGGCTTGAGTTAACAAGTCTTGAAATTCTGAACATTGGAGAATTATACCCATAGTTAGTATTGTGATGACTGAGGAACAGCAATTTATTGTTTCTAAGGAATGTTGAACTGGATAAGTTGCAACAGAGAAGGTGAGTCAATAAAACAATTAATAATTTTTGTAAATGAAAATCTTCATTAGAAAATCTTTCCTGCGCTTTTCTAATGAAGACATTTTTAATAATTGAGTACTACGAGTATCAACCACTCTGGAACGTGCCGCACACATTGCCCACACGAGGTATTGCAGAAAGTGGTATGAAAGCTTGCCATATTTTTAGGTTCCAAAACGAACGAGTGACTATCATTGTTCGAGGAATAATTTATTAGTTTTGCGCACAGACAAATTTAACAGCTTACGTGGTCGAGTAATAAGACTAAAACTATGAATCTAGAGGTCGCGGGTTCAAAACCGGCGTGCGTAAATAAATTTGATTTAATTAATTTAATTTAATTCAAATAAAATATAATATAGTATATTTGCGGCACGTTCCAGGGTGATAGATACTCTACGTATCGCCCTGGTTAAAAACCACCATTCAGAATCGAAATGTTGCTTGAAACGGCTTCATCCGAGTATGGCGACCAGATCTGAATAGCCAGGTACTCCCAACCTTCCTCTTCCCAATCTTCTGTCCCTCCCCACTACTTTCAGCCTCACAATATACCCTATTTGGGGATGCCATAGTCTCACTGGCTCTAGACGGTTGGGAGCAGTCAGGACTCTTGTGTGGTATTCACTACAAAAGTAATAAAAAATTGTGACAAAACGCGCGATTAAGTCACTACTTAGTCCAAATAACGCGAGACCTTCTGCCTATGACCCAAGTTTAATTTAAACTATTTCAATATTTTTTCTTTACGTAAGATATGGTGAATAGAGCCTGCCGGGATTCGGTGGGGCAAAAAATACATTCTACACCACCAGTACCTTTAAATATAGATATTTCTTACAGCAAAATATAGGTACATGGTAATTTTCCTCAGTTTCATTTGAGTTTGTTTTTAAACAAACTTGCATAGAGAAATCTAAATTTGGTTGATTCGGTCAGTACGTATTCCAAAGTTTGGTCACAGCACTGGCGGTGAGGTTCTATGGTGGTTCACAGTGGAGATTAAAAGTCTTTTGTTGCGGAGAACTGAGTTTGTGAGTTGTGTGTACTGTGTTCTGTGTAACCGCGAGTAAACTGTGTTTGCTTGATGCTGGCGCATTGATAGAGAACGTAGTTTTTATAGCTCGGGTTCATATGGCACGTTTAAAAAATAAATTATATTAAGTGTGATGGGTAGATGGAACTAGACTACAAACAGGTCACAAACGAAGTTCGTCAAATTTAATTTGCTGCCTAAAATAAAATAAAAATATCGTCATTTAACTTCGACTTAATAGTATCTGATAATCGATATCTGACCGGTAAGTAAATGAGTGGACAAACGCGTCAGATTCCCACCCGAACGTCGGAGTTTAATTTCTCTGTTAGCTAAAGTCCTCCTTCATTCCACTTCATAGCAACGTCTTACGCTTATTATGATGATAGTTGGAGTTTTGACAACCTGCGTGGTCGAGTGGTGAGATGCTCGACTACGCATCCTGAGGTCGAGGGATTCGAACCCGACGTGCGCAAATAATTTTGTTGAATTGATATATATGTCATAACACATCTAAATCATATATAATTATACAAAGTATATTTGCGGGCACGTTTCGGAGTAGTATATAATCAAAGTATCGTCCTGGTGAAAGACCACCATTCAGAATCGAAACGTTGCTTTAAATGGTTTCAACCGTGTTTGGTGACCGGATCTGAATAGCCAGGTACTTCTCAAACCTTCCTTTTTTCCATCTCCTTCCCCTCTCTACAACCATCAACCTCACAATATCTCCAATTAGGGATGCCATAGTCTCACTGGCTCTAGACGGTTGGGAGCAGTTGGGACCCTTGTGCGGTATTCACTATAAAAATATATAAAATATTTATTTTTAGATCGCCGTACGCTAATGTGTTCAAAAACCATACTGTTTATTTTAATATTTTAATTTTAAATGATCTGTTTGGTTTTCAAGGCTAATCTCATGGTGAACTTTTTTTTTCTTCAATTAATTTTGACTCAATATAAGATTACCTCTGTAATTATTTAATTTTTTTGATGTGTTTAGCGGAGATTTTTTCAAAAATATGGAGGGGTGTATCTGTTTCTTGAAGAGAGTCATGTTGTAAGAGGGAGGAAACACATAAGCTGAAAAGTTGTTACAGATAGAGCCGGTAAGTCGTTTGATCCGAAATTAATATATTACCTGATTGGCTGTACAATAACTGTGCAAAGTGCATATTTAAAATATTCATACTAGTTTACTGTCGTACACACGCTAGAATTATAAGCTTACTAGCGGAAACTTCACTGGTTAATGCAAGATAGTAATCACCTTATTCATCAACATTTTGTGTACAACTGTATGTTTTGCAAATAAAAATATTTAAAAAAATGTTACATAACAATAAAAAAGCAATAGAATTGGACACTTTTAGGCCTAGTCAAAGTTTACTCGGAAAGATACATTTTATGGTTTGTAGTAGTCACATTTTTTCTACATTAATTTATGATTAAAAAACCTTTTTAATCATTTCCACTTGTTTATCTTTAAGCACAATAAACATGTCAACTTAATTCATAATGTAGATAGGAGGGTTAAAAATTAATTTTCTTGACATTGGGATTTATATCAACATGAATGTTACATATATTTATTATTAGATGCAATAATAATAATAACAATTGTCTGATATCTATGGCACCGTTTTTTGTGAAAAAAATATCACATCATGGGCGATATTGTACATAGGAAATGGGGTTCTTTTCTGAAATAAATATATGCCAAGTAAAACCAGTTCGTTCAAAAATAACTATATGTAAATAATTTTAGAGGATTTTTAATTCAAATTAAATTAAATTAAATTAAATTAAATTAAATTAAATTAATTAAATTAAATTAAATTAAATTAAATTAATTCAAATTAAACTTAAATTTACTTTAACCCAACCTAACCCATTTTTTATTTTTTTTTATTAACTTTTTGTTTCTTACGTTATTTTTTTACATTACCTACCTCACTAGGTCATTAGAACCTGTTCTGAGGTAGGTGACAGTGAGTACAAGTAGAATAATTTAAAAAAAAATGATAATATTTGGTACACAATGTTCTAGTTTGTCATGGTGAAGAATTTCAAGTGCTATTTTAGGAGGTCTTCAATTTCCTTGCGGTCCTTACTCATTAGCCATTTAGTGATGTTTTGATTAAAGGAATACATATTGGTGATGGCTACAGTCTGTGGTGGGAGTTTGTTGTAAGTGTGAGGCGCGATGTACATATGGTGTCTTTGTGCAAAAGCTGTATTGTATTTAGGTACTAAAAGTCTTTCTTATTGTTTGGTCCTTGTTTTTTTATTATGTGTGATATTCGAGTACATTGAAGATTTTGAAGAATTAATTTTTTAAATTTTTTTTATATGAATACCGCACAAGAGTCTCAACTGTCTAGAGCCAATGAGACTATGGCATCCCCAAATAGGGTATGTTGTGAGGCTGAAGGTACTGGGGAGGGGAAGGAGATTGGAAAGAGGAAGGTTGGGAAGTACCTGGCTATTCAGATATGGTCACCAAACACGGCTAAAGCCATTTCAAGCAACGTTTCAATTCTGAATGGTGGTCTTTCACCAGGGCGATACTTAGAGTATCTACCACTCTGGAACGTGCCGCAAATATAAAGGAATTCCACGACGAATTATCTGTTACACAATTCGACACATTATCTTTCTTGCAGTTTAATAGATGCAGACGATATCGTCAAACTAATATCCAAGTGTAAATAACCCACATATTTTTAAGAATTCTATTCAGCCGCTGATTTTCGATCAGTACTTAAGTCACCACTAACCCTGTGAACGCAGCTGAATTGAATAATCAATTACAAAATTACATTGGCATACGTTTAGCTAGATTGGCTCCTTCGTTTATTTTCGGCCAAGCAACGGTGATAGAAAATATTTTAGTTAATCGAAATGTTCAAACTAAGGTTATTTTCAATTCGCTAAGCCCTATAAGAATAATACTTATATGATTTGTAAAACGCTGTTTTTGTGAAAAATCACCTCAAACGCACTGTACAAATCTTGATTACCAAGCTCTATCTTATTATAAACTACACATAATATATTGTGTATCAATATTTATTTAGAATATGTACAGAGATAATATTCAGAATTATATTTACCTGTCAGGTCACTTCAGATAAACAAATTATTTTATTTATTTCTAGTTCAGAAATGGGACATGATGTTGGCAAAATAATAATTGATATTATTTTAATTATATTATTTATGTTTTTTATTGTTCGATTTTAGGGAATGAGAGTTAATTTCACAATTGACTTTCTGAGTATGTAACAGAGTATAGAGATTTGATTTAAATTAATATATCTAAAGGTGATTAGTCGCTCAGTAAGATACGTAGTGAAAAGTGCCACCGACATCACCCATGGCTGGACTACTCCCACTTTAAATTTCACCTGGTCAATTAGTTTTAAAAAAATGTTATTTGTTACTTTTCTAGCAAGAGATTTTTTAATATGATTAATATCCAAGAAAAAGATTGAAGAAAAGTTTAATTAGAAAAGCAGGCAACACAATAATGGTATCTATAATGAATTTAAAGATATGAGAGTCTGAAAAGGTAAGTTTTTAGTTTGAACCGAAATTCTATTGGGATAAAAAAGGATTCAATCAAATACCATCTGAGATCTGGATCTTATTAATTAAATTCTTCTTGTTGATGGCTTAATAAAAAGGGATGAGCTTTTCTGTGAAATTTTAAGTAAAATAGAATTCATAAACTTTCTTCTCAACAGTTTTAGTTGATCTACCACTGAATGAAGGCCTCTCAAGTCTCCGTGACAGACATAAGCTCTTGTATGAAATCATATCAAATACATTTTTGAGTAAGTTGAAAATATAAAGTATATATCTGTGTGCGCAAGGAAGAACGGAACGAGTCAATACACGCAGATATTCAGGAGAGAGAAAAAAAAAGATTTTTGATTATTGTATTAAATTATATCAGATATGTCACATGTATTTTTTTTAAATAATAGCATTTTATTTTACTTTCTGACGCATCTCATTTTTCCTTGCTAGATATGGATCTGAAGAACGATTCTGACTTTTTTAATTTGATTTTTTCACTCTTTTCTTTTTTCCTTTCACACACATATATATTTAAATATACATATTTTTCTAAATATATGCTAATTTGTTAAACATTTAAGCCCTGATCATCGTAATAGAGTTCAAAATAATGTTTATTTAGTTTTTATAGCGAATTTCGCACAAGATTCCTAGCTGCTCCCAACTCGTCCAGAGCCAGTGGGACTATGACATCACCAATCGGAGTTTGTTTTTGAGGTCGAAGGTAGTGGAAAAGGGAAGGAGGTGGGGAAGAGGAAGGTTGGAAAGTACCTGGATATTCAGGTTTGGTTACCAAACACGGCTTAAGCCATTTCAAGCAACGTTTCGATTCTGAATAGTGGTCTTTCACCAGGGCGATACATAAAGTATCTACCACTCTAATAATCATGATCCTTACTCTCTGGCAATTGTCACCTAGTGTATCGAGTACCATTGCAAGAAGTGATATTTTCATCAGCTGAACAGAAGTGAGGGGAGGCTATTTACATGGCATGCGTGCGACGCGCAAGGACGCGTCGGAAGACATTAATTCCATATTAAATATATTATTTAGGTAGCTAACTGCCTCAGTACTCACTGCTCACCACGCAGGTTCGTACCTCCCTTATTGGAACAGGATTCGACAATATATGCAAGGCTTAACAAAGTCATGGTATTCATGTCTCTGTTCGTATCTATATGGTATCACAGTGGTAGTGTGTACATAAACAATATTTATGAAAGAAGAAAATAACTTTTTTTCTGAAACAGCTTTGCTTAAATTTCATGTATGATAAACTTGACAAACGATAGAAATTTTTATTTCGGAAATTTAAAAAAAAAAAACACCCAAAAGATCACTGATTTAAATGATAAAATAAAACTAAAAACTTTTTTTTTTCAAAGTGAAAACTGCACAATAGTACCAACTGCTGCCAACCATCTGGAGCCAGAGGGACTATGGTACTCCAGTTGGGGTATGTTGTGAGATTAAAGGGTGCGGGGAGGGGAAGGAGATAGGGAAGAGGACAGTTGAGTAGTACCTGACTATTCATATCTGGTAACCAAACACGGCTTAAGTTATTTTAGACGACGTTTGAATTCTGTACGCTGGTCTTTCCCCAGGGCGATACCAAAATTATCTACCACTCTGAAACTGAAACTAATATATATATTTTTTTTTTCTTAAGTCAGAATTAATTTGATGTGAACGTTATATATACATGTAGATATATTTATTACGTTCACATATTAAGTAAAAAAAAATTGAAAACAATTTGATTATTTGAAAACGAATAGAGAAAAATCTGTGTGCGAAGAACGGAAACAGTATTAAAAAAACAAGTTTTGAGTTAAATATGCAGAATTGTTCCTTAGACACATATCTATCAAGAAAAAATGAGATGTAACAAAAATATAATAATGTGCTTTTTGAAAAAGGACATGTGACATATGACATGATTACATACAAAAATATTAATTATTAAATTTTGTTTTGGCTCTCCTAAAAACCAGCGTTTATTGGAATAAAATTCTTTGACAGTTTACCGGAAAAAATAAGATTGAGTAATGATAATCTCAAAGAATTCAAAATACAATTAAAAAACTTCACTGAAAACCTAAAATAAATATTTTTGAAAAATCATTACAGCAAATTATTAGTAACTAAATAAATAACACCCCCTCATACACACAAGCACAGCTTTTTTATGAGGGTACACCTTTATAATTTAAAATGAAATGTTAGATTTAAAAATATAAATATAACACTTTACATTATAATGTATAATCTCTGTTTTATATTATCTACTATGTATTATGTTTGAAAATAAATAAAAATGACTCACTCCGTTTTTACTTCACACCCAGAAATTTTTGCCATAAAAAAAATTCAACATGCGTCCAAAAAAGTTTATTTTCCTGTTTTGATTTTAATTCAAGAAAAAATATTAATGAAACTACATTATACAAAAAAAATAATAACAATTGTTACTAATAAATTTAGCTAGTCAAAATATGATTTATTATTATAACGCCAATGCTACAAGCAATAAAGAAACACCGTGTGGCTGGATGGCAGAGTCCTTAAGCGGACGATTGTTGTTTTTGGGACTTCCTCTCATTGTTTAATGGGAGTCCCATGATATGACGCTAGGCGGCTTAAGGCTATGTCGTCCCTCGAGTCATTTGTTATAATGTGAGGAACGAATTACGACCAAGGTGCGTACATTATACTGCCTTCTAACTCACCTTCTAGTCGAGCAAAGCCTTTCAAATAATAGACAAAAACAAGAACCAAACACATTAGCTCAGAGCAATATATTAATGTCGAAATTAAAATAGTGCATCGATCACAATATGCTCTCGTGACGTTATTTATTCTATTTACCTTTAGAATGCCGGATTCCCGTAAGGTAGTAACTTCCGTCGTACCTGTGATTTCGTATAACTCACTTTTTAACTGCTTGTCAATGGCATCAGTGGTTTTTATAAAGGTTCAGCAAAAATGCGCACTTTTTGGCTTTCTGGTACAAAAAAAACTATAATCCATTTATCTGCTAATTTTATACACGTAGTTAAGAAAATTCCAGTGAATACAAGTTTTAAGCAATATTCTATTAATTCTTTCATGAAATGCATACTAGAATTTCAGGTAAAACCTTCGAAAATGCTTTCGTATGTTTTAAACCTGCACCATTTTAGTGTATATTTCATAGAATTTAGAGGATTGCAGTTAAATAAATTATTCACTAGAAACCTTAGACATTTTTATAACTACACATAGAAAATTTACAAAATAATCATTTGTAGTATTGCTTGTAGTAGAATGCTACAAAGTGACGTTTAGGGCCATTTTGGGTGCTGAGGCTTAAATAGCTACTTATATTCGGAGAATTGATTTTTTTTCCATCAAATCACTAAAAATAGTTTGAATAAAAATGTAAAGATTGTCGTTTTATTGTATTTGTATGGCTGAATACATTTTCTACCAAATAAAAATAAAATTGCATGAGGTTTTCCTGCAAATACAAACAGTAATGTCAAATTGAAAATTGTTTCTGCTGTGCTGACGTAAGCACACTTCAAATATGTATTACTCGACTTGTACCGAACTTAACGCAATGCAAATATCTATGGATTGATCATTTTGGTGACAAGCGAGTATGGTTCATTAAAATATGTTAACAACAGGTTTTAAAAGATAAAAACACCTTTAAAGATAATGATGAATGCCCGAGTCTCATAGGATATTCTACACACTAGAAGTTGAGGTAACAAAAGGTAAACAAGACACACATGGTTTTATTTGACTTTCATTAAATCCCTGAGACGTTTGTGTATCAGTCCTAAGGATTATGAAGATTGTTAAGAAAAGGATTATTAGATATTTTGAGCACGTAGAGACGATAGACGTTAACAGTAATAGATATTATATGATAGGCAAGTGGATGCTAAAGAGAATCAAATACTAAAGTCGGGTCATCTTAATAGAAGGAATAACAGTAAAGAGTGTATGGGTCCACGCAAAATGTAAATGAAATAAGGAGCGTGTACCAAAATGGAGATGTGTCAATTTATTCTCGAGAGTCGCCTTTGGGGTTGATCCTTTCTTTGCAAAATGTGACAATGCATGCAGTTTTTAAAACTGTTTTTTTTTAATAATACATATTATTGATTTTATAAAAAAAGGTTGCGAGTGATAGCTATTTCGCCTTGTGAAGGTATTTTCAAAGTGACAAACAACAGTTATACTTGCATGGTAAAACATTTTTTTAATGGAAAATCCGTTTTTTTAATTTATGTACTATTTTTTTAATAAAAATAACTTTAAAAAACTTACAAACAAATTATAATCGAGCTCTACGAAATTGACTTACAAAATAATAGTAAAAATGCACAAATTTGGAAAGTAGTATTCTACGGTATTTAATTTACTTTTATTTTAGATTAAAAAAAACGATTGTTAAAAAAACACAGCAAACCAGGAGAAGCTGATCCGCCATATGCAGTTTCCAAGGTGCATAAGCTTAGCTGGAATTATCCCAACCACATAAGTCCCATAAAATATTCCAAATACTCTGCGACTCAATTCATTTGAAGAACAAAAGAGGCTGCAATAAGCCGTTTTATTTCAGTAACTTTCGAATTACTAGATACGAGAAAGAAACCATCCATCCATTTTATTTATAAATCTA
This sequence comes from Drusus annulatus, assembly GCA_022651775.1. Lineage (NCBI taxonomy): Eukaryota > Metazoa > Arthropoda > Insecta > Trichoptera > Limnephilidae > Drusus > Drusus annulatus. The sequence goes on along the minus strand of JAGWCC010000106.1, from coordinate 421,368 downwards.
TTTTTAACCGTTTTTTTTTTTAATTATACTCTCTGATTTTTTTCGTAATGAACGTGTTTTCAAACGTATATTATTTTATTTTATATTTTGTGAATAAATAATGTTCAGGCTTTTGATAGAAAGGGTTTCTTGTTCTGTCCGTGTTTACTTACCGTATCAGAAAGCTCCAATATCAGAAAGCTTTCATAGATGGCATGTTTGAAAAGTCTTATTTAAAAAACATTTCTTTTTTTATTTTAATATCAGAGACAGTAGATAATATCTTGTTTTTTTTAAATAATTCAGAACAGTTATTTATTGGATATTATAATACCGTAGAAAGGCAATATACATCAAATCAAAGCTCCAAAAACATAAAGAAACTATATGTGTAGAACATATTAATGTGCCTTTTTACGTTTTCTATACGAATTTGGCTTAAGTATAACTTACAGCCAAGTTTGAGCATGTCTTTGCTGTAGTTAGATCGATAAAACGTCAGATTTAATTATTAAGAAATTGACGTAAAAACAAAGATTCAATTCCCACAGCTAAAAATTAATGTATCTACCTGCATAGATAATGAACAATTACTGTAAGCCACCATTTATTATAGATATTAAGCAATTGGTCGTGGATATAAAATATCGAACCGAATTCGACTTAAACAGTCCCACGTAGTTCAAACACACAAAATTGTGACCTAACGAGGTTAATATTTTTGGTTTTTGTTTGTTTTATTTATTGTTGTGTTTGAAAGAAAGAGAACGAGAACAGCGTGCAATATAGTTGTGAATGATGAATACTAGGAGAAAGTGGATGAGTTTCGTGTATTAAGAGAGTATGTTTACGAGAGACGGAAAGGCGGATAAGAATAATGAATGAAGGGTGAATGCAGGAAACTCCACTAATGGAGGCTTGAACGCCGTTGACGCAAATAAAAAATGTCCAAAGAAGCGAAGGTAGCAGTCTACAATAGAGTGCTTATACCAACCCTGGCGTGTGGCAGTGAGCCATGGAGCTGACAGAGGAAGGATGAAAGTAGAATGAATGCTGTAGCATGCTGAGTTATTGTGCTGTCGCTGAGGCGTGTTAAAAATGTGAAATAAGTCTAATAAATAGGATAAAAAAGGGTCGAAGAAAGGAGCGTGAAAAGAATATACGACGCGAAAGGGAAGGAAAGAAAAAGTCGAGGACGCCCGAGGAAGACATAGAAATCAAATACTTGAGTCGGGCCATGTCAAGAGTCAATAACAGAAAAGTATGTAAAAGACGATGTATGAATGTGAATAAAGCAAGAAGTATGTGCCGAGACAGAGTCGTATGGCAGTCCGTCCTCTCTGCCTACACCTGCGGGGAAACGGTGTGATGGTTAGTTAGTTAGCAAGTTATTTATTATTTTATTTGTTATGGAATCCCAGATATTAAATTATGCATTAACATGATAATCCAGAGAGTATTCAAGAAAAAGTCGTCACACTTTCTGAATTCGACACTCGTATGACTGATATTAAATAAATGAAAATACAACACTTTTTCGACTGCAAGGTGAATATTACTTTGACGGCCTTCGCGGTCGAGTGGTAGGACGCTTGACTACAAATCCAGAGGTCGCGGGTTTGAACCCGGCATGCGTGAATATTTTAAAATTAATTAATAAATATCATAACACATTTAAAATAATACGTATTTTATTTGCGGCACGTTCCAGAGTTATAGATACTAAGAGTATCGCCCTGGTGAAAGACCACAATTCAGAATTGATACTTGGCTTGAAAAACGAGAACAGAAACAGAAACGTTGACCGGTTGGTAGCTGAGTGGACAAACGCGTCGGATTCCCACCAGGGCATTGCGGGTTCAATTCCTCTGCTAGCTAAAGTCCTCCGCCATTGTACAAGCAACATCTTCCGCTAATTATGATAGCAGTAGAAGTTTTTCAAATGTACTCAGGTTCGTAACCCGTGTTTGATTACCAGATCTAAATAGCCAGGTACTTTCCAACCTTCCTCTTCCTCTTCTTCTTCCCCATCTCTTTCTCTTCTCACAACATACCCCAATTGGGGATGCTATAGTCTCACTGGCTCTGACGGTTGGGAGCAATTAGGACTCTTGTGTGATATTCACCATAAAAAATATGTTAAACAATGATCAAAGTTGTTGATCTCCAAAAGTAAAGCTAACAATAAAATGTGAATCGTTAATTCCGTGAAATTTATGCTGTCATATTAAGTGCGTGTAGAAAAATCTATTTTACTCCATCCGCTACAAAGGAATCCTTTCAACACAACTTCAGCGTACCTTTGTAAGCGCTGCAAAAACTCTCCCATTATTAAATTAAACAAACAAATGGGGGAGGATTTAAACGAAAACTAAAAAAAGAGGCGAAAGAATCAAAATTCTTTATCAATTAAATTTCTGAAAGCGTAGTTGTAGAGAGGCACGGTGGGCCCACGGAAAAGGGAAAAAACACGTCTAGGTAAGAGTACCTCGGAGCACAAACCGATCGGTGTACCACGTGAAAAGAAAAAAAGCTGTTTTTATATAGAGCACCCCCAAAACAATGAAAGCTTTTTTTGTTTGACGACAATAATTGAATATAAACTGATTGAATTTTTTCGAAAAGTTTTTTTAAAGACAAAACGTTTTGTTTCGAATCGTAAACTTTTTTTCTTCTCATTTGACTCTTATCGGAAGTCTGACAACATCTTTGACACCCGACGCCCTGAATACAGATGTAGTGCGTCATTCAAATAGCACCAACTGCAGTGTGCATTTTTTTAAAGTGCTGTTTGCTTACCGATGTTTGGACGTGATTAATATACCCTATAAATTTTTTTAAATCTCACTATGTGACAATGCATTTTAAAAGTGGTAGATACTCTTAGTATTGCCCTGGTGAAATACCACCATTCAGAATCGAAACCGTTTCTTCAAATGGCTTTGTTTGGTAACGAGATCTGAATAGACAGATACTTACAAACCTTCCTCTTCCTCATTTCCTTCCCCTTTCTAGTACCTTCAGCCTCACAACATATCTCAATTGGAGATGCCACTTTATCATTTCGCCATACTAGCACAACTTATACTGGGGTTCACTATAAAAATAATAAAATTGCACGATGAGATGTTTTCTATTTGAAACGATAACCATCTTAATTGTTCATTTTAGTATTTATAATTCGTCCTAAGTATTTTACTTGAATTTATTTCTTTTGTGGAATGAGGTTCTGATATAATAAGATCAAGTCTACAAATATAGACATTTTTGTCGATAATTTTTACAGCTTCAGAAAACATGTCCTGCATTGATTAAAATATGTAACAATGATTGGGCTGATTATATTATGTAACTTTTTGTGTATTTATCTAGTAGTGAATTTTGGGATTTTATATTTTGTGTGTTCCTTTGTCTGTGAATTTGTAGTTTTTTTTATAATTTATGTAAAATAACTGAGTTTTTATAAATGGATTTTAAACCCAGTACAATTTTTTATTTTATTTTTTAATTGTGAATACCGCACAAGAGTCCGAACTGCTCCCAGCCGTCTAGAGCCAGTGAGACTATGGCATAGACAAAGCCATTTCAAGCAACGTTTCGATTCTGAATAGCGTTATGAGTATCTTCCACTATGGAACGTGCCGAAAATATGCTGTATATTATTTTATATGAATTGAATATGTTATGACACATATTAATTAAACAAAATGTATTGTGTTGCACGCCGAGTATGAACCCGTGACCTCTAGATTCGTAGTCGAGCGTCTAACCACTCGACAGTAATTTAAAAAAGAGTGATGCATGCATAAAATATAGGTCGAGAGACTTTTGAAAGGATTAAAAATGTTATAAATAAGGTGATATGATTTTGATGAAACGACGTCTCCATTTTGTATTTCGATCCAGGTGGAATTCCGCAGGTAGAACAGACCGAAGTCACCTGAGATTGGGCATTATTAGGGAAGTCTCGTTCAGTTCGCACAAACAATAAGGCACCTCCAGACATCACTTTCGTGTTCCGCTGTTTGTTGTTTTCCTACAAACGTAGTGGCGTGCCTTTGGTGCGGCGCCATGTCATTTGCATACCGCCATTGCGATCCGAGCGGGGGCGTCCGCGACAGGGACGCCGCTAGCCAGGCGAGCGGGACGCCGCGCGGCGGGACAGGGATGGCGCGAGGCGGAAAACGCGCCGCGGGAGCGGGACGCCGCGCAGAAAGTGGGCGGAGGATTACATTATACCCTAGCGGCGAGCAGGGAAAGTAATCGATATTCTGTTTTATAGTAGGAGAGAGTTATGTATGTAGATACGCGTCTGTACTGGGGCATAAATAGACATCATCGAGTCGCGGTGTATTTACAGCGGTCTGCGAGGGCGGGGGTTGCGCTGCCTGGGCGGGGGGTGGGAGGGCGGCTGGGTGGGGGCGGGGGCGCTTATTAAACAACTTTGTAAACAACAATGTGTTTATGAGGTTATATTATGGTTAGCGTACCGCGGAGTGCTTTTGCTTGCCGGCCGAGCTTTCTTTGTATGGAAACTTTCTGTCTACTTCGGTGTCTGTGCCACGTGTAAGACTATCGGCCTCTGGGAATACATTTAAAAATGGACTTAATTGATCTCTGTTTCCGTCAGTCATTATTCCCATTGGGCTATTGGAACTCAGCCATTTAACCTTTATGTGGCTTAAAGGGTACCCTCGTCGGTTTTCAACATAGATTTTTTTAATAAAAAGTAGTAAGTCTAACCGGCTGAAACTTTCTTACTTCTCCACAAAATAGTGAAAATAAACAATTCAGCATAACCGTTCGATATGTGGAGGGTGGTGTTTAAGCAGAAAACGAATGAGTATAATTTACAACTTCTGATGATTGAAAGAGTACCCGGGTACCCCGGGTGTTTTATATGATTTTTTGAAGCTTGTCCGTATTTATTAATCATTTAAAATGATAAAAATGATGTACGTTTTTATTCACAGTATCACCTATTTAATCAAAAACCTTAATAAAATATGGTACTGGGTAACATTTCTATCCACTTCCTCAAGTCTTGAACTGAGTCGAAATATGTTAAGTCGAAAATGATGTACTGTAAAAGAAACCTTCATTTCAATTTTTAAAAAGGTATAATTTTTTTCAGTCACATGAGGGTTAAATAAAGGATTTGTTCGTATCAAAATTTAAACCACTCTACAAACCCACTCTAATTTTTTTTAATATATGATTTTCTAATTTTCTTCCACCCTCGAGTATCAAATGTTGGCTGTCGTCATTAAAATTAACCCTGCCTACTGCGCTACCAAACAACCCAGCATGACGTTACTCGTATAAGTCACGCATGTTTGAAAAATAAGTTGCAGCGTTTTCTTTCACTTCGTTGTCCATTAATCTTCCTCTGGATTTTAAGTTGGGCGACCTTGCATCTGGTACCTCTCTTGATGTATCCGAGATTTGCGGTTTTAGTAAATTAATGTTCTATTTTTCAAAACTGCATTTTTGGCTTCACTGCATTAGTCCCCTCATTTGTTTTAGGTATCTATATCGAGATTTTTCCCAAGATCCACATTTATATCTTGCTTTTTTATTGTTCAAGTTTCAATGACATACCTGTATCTAAAAGATTTAAAAAATCAAAACTTAGCAACCTATCATTCTAACCTTAGAGTATATAGAGTGGTATTTATCCAAGGCAGTGTAGTCAGTTTTTGATGATTTTTACCGGACTCGGCAGACCTGGGCGTGGCTAGACCAAGGCTAGGGTATTTATACATCCATTCATATCACATGTCGACATAATGTTTTTGTTTATTCGTATAACCACTTTTTCACAATATTGATATCAACAAAAATACAGCATCTAACCCAAAAAACCGTTTAGTTGTGTCAAGTTTAGTGTAATCATTGTGACAGTACGTAGAAGCGGAGTATTATATTTGTTGTCTCTTTCTCTTTCATGGTGTACGACGTAAAAACCCGGAGAAAGTGATTTATCGCAAGTTTGTATAGGTGGGGTTAAAATAATTAGCTCTCTCTCCATACATTGTTTCTCCAAGATTCTAACTATCATAATAATCTAATCTTAATTCAACGAAACCTGATTTTCATTTCTGCTAACGCTTCTTCGTATGAATGTTCCTTACAACAACTCTAGAGCCACTTTTTTTTTACTTACACCAATCTTAACAAACAACATCGGTTGATCGGTTAGTAGCTGAGTGGACAAACGCGTCAGATTGATGGGCGTCGTGAGTTCAATTCCGCTCAGTCCGCCATCATTGTACAAGCAACATCTTCCGCTTATTGACGATGTTAGAAGGAGTTTTTCAAATATTGTCTAATATCCGATATAATACGATAGCCAGATTTATTTTAAATTTTTATAGTGAATATCGTACAAAGTCCCAACTGCTCTCGACCGTCTGTAACCAGCGAGATTATGGCATCTCTATTTGGGGTGTATTGTTAGGCTAAAGGTAGTGGCAAGGGAAAGGAGATAGGGAAGAAGATGGTTAAAAATACCTGGCTATTCAGATCTGGTCACCAAATTCGAAAAATGCCATTTTAAGCAACGTTTCGATTCTGAATGGTGGTCTTTCACCAGGGTGATACTTAGAGTATCTACCAAAACTTGTTCATTAATAATAATGATAATTTTGCGTTTCTTTTCGATGGGAATCGAATCCGCGACTGTCAAATGCAGTACATTGTTACGGAAACCACAAAATTAAGTGATCCATTTTCAGAAAAAAGCCTTTTATTCGATTTAGATAACGTTACTTGACTGAAATATGTGTAATAAAGTGTTGCGAAATATCGTCTAAAGCTTGTACGAAAGTTTTTATTGCAGTAAATTATTACAAAGCTGTTTCTTCCAGCATACTTTCCGCGTATAAGGTATTCAAAGCTGCCTTTTCATGAAATTTCTCTTTTTTCACGGCCGTTTGCCTCTGTGAATAAAGTTTAGAGGATAACAAACTGAATTTTCCGTTATGAAAACATCAACAACGTTTTTATCCGAAAAACTGAAAAATTTATAATAAGTATTCATCGATGGTAAAAGAACACATCCCAGAATTTCTGTATCAGGCAAATATGTTTTCACAGACATTAAATAAACAAAATTCTTTTCCAAGAACATTGGTAAAAAAAAAGATCAACCTTGAACCTGAAAGGATAGCTTTTTTAAGCATTTTTTTCTGAATATTTTAATTATTTCTCTCAGGGTCAAATAATTAATTCATAATTAGCGGATCGCGATTGTCGCAGCACTAATGGCGAGGTGGTAAAGCTGGGTCCATTATATTGTATTTCTATGAAATGTGCTCTGAATAACTGGCATCAGCCCCCCATCAGCAGAAAAGCACAGTTGGCAGATACCAAGAATGCACGGTTAACTTTTTAACATTAGAGCGAGTTCTTTTCCAAGAACGTTATAAGTTTTCTAACAGAATTTCAACATGGATGTACTTCGTTATATTTATTTGATTAAATACCAAATTCTTCTAGTCCAGCAACTGCTTTCTTTTCAATGTTTTGATGACTTGCAAAAAATTCGTCTAAAACACCTGACAAAATCACAAATATGTTTATTAGCGGACATTCCGTTTGATTGGGAAATCTAACGGCTAATTAATTTTCATAATTAGCGGATCGCGATTGTCGCAGCACTAATGGCGAGGTGGTAAAGCTGGGTCCATTTTATTGTATTTCTATGAAATGTGCTCTGAATAACTGGCATCAGCCCCCCATCAGCAGAAAAGCACAGTTGGCAGATACCAAGAATGCACGGTTAACTTTTTAACATTAGAGCGAGTTCTTTTCCAGTAGGACAGTAATTATGTGTAGTTTATCTTAAAACACAGGTGTTTTTAAGACCCAAATTCACGTTTTCTCTTAGTAAAAGTACACTTAGGACAGTATTCCCGGAGATACCATCAGTCCTGAGGGAAATTTGTGAATTGAATTAAGTATTTTTATTTTGACATGAATTTTGTTTTAACTCGAAATGGCTTCAACCGTGTTTGGTGAGCAGATCTGAATAGCCAGGCTCTGCCCAACCTTCCTCTTTCCCATTTTTTTCCACTCCCAACAACCTTCAGCTCCACAACATACCCCGATTGGGGATGCCATAGTCGAACTGGCTCTAGACGGTTGGAAGCAGTTGGGACTCTTGTGAGGTATTCAGTATAAAAATTAATTTTTCAGACGTGATCTACTGCAAAATGAAAACCCCCACAGTGATTTTTTTTTATATCTTTCAAAAACTGCGATTTTATAAAATTTTAAAAATTTTGAAAAATCATTTTGCTGATTGCAAGAAATTAAATACAAACTTAAATGGATTTTTTTAAATTTCAGTTTTCAAGCAGTATGCAAGAAAAACACGTAACACGTATTAAGCTTTTGGAATGCACCTTTCCACTACCAACATCATGTCTTCGCAATAAATAGTATGAACTGGATGTCAAGTGCTTAGCAGCAGACATTAAGGGGTGAATGAAGATGGGTCACTGTTGGGAGCGCAGAGGAGAGGCAAGGGGAGAGGGAGTATCTCTCGCAGCATCTTCGCGGAGACTCGGACCCAATACTTAGCCACCTAATTATGATCCTTGGGGGTGGAAGAAAGGGAAAAGATGAGACCGTTGATCAAGGGTGGCACAGGACATTGCGCATCTTTGAATTGGACCACACAGAGCAGAACTGCGTAATTATATTCATAATAGAATGTACGAGTATATTTCCTATCAATAAAACCTCTGTGTGTAAGAATATCTTTCTGAATGTATTTGTGATGTTCAATTTATCTCTCTTTGTGAAAGTCCCTTTTTAATGTATTTACTCATTTAGTCCCGTTTCTTTTGTAAATCCCTTTTTAAATTTGTATGTCTTTGTAAACGTATTGATTTTATTGTTTTCCCCAGTGTTAGTTTTCTTAAGCACCTTGGGAAAAGTAAATTAAAAAATAAAATTTTATACTATATTATAACTAACTAACCATCATGCCGTTTCTCCACAGAAGAAGGCAGAGAAGACGGACCGCCATACAACTCTGTCTTCATTCACATTAAAATATCGTCTCATACATACTCTTCTGTTATTCTGACTCTTCACATGGTCCGACTCAAGTATTTGATTCACTGAATCGTGTCATGTTTTCCTCGGGTGTCGCCGACTTTTTCTTCAATCAACTTTTGCGACATATATTATTTTCACACTCTTTTCTTCGTCCATTCGCTCTACACGCCCAAACCATCTAATCGTCTATTTTTCATTATACTATTCATTAAGCTTACATCAATTTTGCATTTTTTACCATTTTATCATTTCAATAAATAAAATATTATGTTGGAAAGGTTGCCATTCAATCTTATAAGACAAAAAAATGTTGAGTTATGATGACAAAATAAAAGTTAAAAAAATAAAATAATTGATCCTTCATGAAAACATTCCTGCCAGTCCACTCTTGTTTCCAAATAGTTTTAAGTTTTCTGAATGAAAAATCCTGAATTATTTATCAATTACTTATGCATTATGTCAGACTTTGAGCACGTAACTTTTGAATCAAAAAACTCTGCCTTTTACAGCTCTGCAGTATAATTAATAATATTCATTGCAGTAAATATATTGCAGGGGGCGAATTTATTTTTCATGAACATTTAATAGTAAGACGTATCTAGTAAAATTTTAGATAGGCATATCAGTTTGTTTTATCTGTTTCAGTATTTTTAACCAGCATTGTTAGCATGTTAATGGCAAAAATAGCGAAATCGTAAATTTAAAAAATCATAAACATTTTTGGCTGTAAAAAAATGGGGTGTTTATTTCAGCGATAAATTGTTCACCATGTAAATAGCAACAATACAGTTTTTATTGGCCATAAACACAGAGCAACAAGTATGTGGTCGAAATAAGTAGGCAGTGCTATCTGACCAGAACTTGCTGGTCATTATACCGTGGTCTTTTTATTGCCAACACGGACTTTACAGGCAGCACCTTAACATTAGTTTTATTCACAGAAACGATTTTTTATATATTCATATTAATTACACTGCACTAAGGACACTTTGGTAAAAGATATGAAATCAATGAGAATTTAAATTTAAAAAAAATGATGGTTAAAACTACTCTTGCAAGGGTCAAAAAAAGCTTATCAAAAAGAGGCCATAAAATAATAACCACAATATCTGCATAGAATTTGGTGGAAAATTACTTTTTCACTGGCAATTTTTTTTTAAAGTACCTTGACAAGAGTCTCAACCGCTCCTAACCGTCTGAAGACACTGGGACTATGACATCTCCAATTGGAGTATGTTGTTAGGCTTAAGGGAGTGGGGAGAGAAAAGAGATGGAGAAGAGGATGGTTGGTTAGGATCAGGCTATTCAGATCTAGTCACCAAACACGGTAGAATGCCATTTCAAGCAACCTTTTGACCCTGAAAGGTGGTCTTTCACCAGGGAGATACGTAGTATCTACAACACTGAAAAATTTTTTGGGAACTTTTGTTCATAAATCAATGAAATTAGAAAAACAGATGCAAACTAGTACAAAAACTTTTTTTTTCGAATAAATATAAACAGTTTTCTCCGAGATGTGCGTACGAGATATCAAGCTTTACGGAGAGCCTTGTAAGATAACATTATTATTTAAATTTTCCCAAGAAAATTTTAACTGCTGTAACCTGAAAAACATTGATTTCGTTTGCAGCTAAGTAATGTATAATAATTATATCACTATTTTACTTTTACGTCACCTACCGTTTCAATCGAAGATTGAGATAAGATTTTGACATATCGTTGCCGGAAAGGTAAAAAGGCTGAAGCGACATTTTGGGAAACTTACACCAGACTACTTTAAAGTTATTTTTGTTTTAAAATAAAATTCATGAGTCTTCGGTACCTGGTTGGATTTTGAAAAAAAAAGTTTACTTAATGCTCTCACTGAGTGTTGCTAAATAAAAGTTCCACGCTTGTGTCGCTTGAGTCAAGCCTTCTCCCGAATGGTAAATATATTTTCTGGAAGGCCACAAATGTCTTCAGAATCAAATGAGAGTCAGAGCATTCGACGCAGAAAGGAAAACTGATAAAAACTGCATATTTAACAATAACGTCACAAATATGTAGACACGTAGTAACACTCTCAAAGTGGCAAGCAAAACCACGCTAGTTGGTGTGATCGGTGTTTAAGCCGATTTGGTACTAAACTGTCACGCGTCGCTAGAGGTCGTTTACTATATCTAATCAAATTACAAAAACAAGGGCCAAAATGGCCTCGTGTGTCATGAGAAAGTGTTTCAATTGCACTGCAAAGACTACTAAAAGCCAAGGAATAACGTTTCATTTCTAAGTACGCGCAAATCACTGCAAATTACTTATCATTTTAGACAACACAACTATTTCCATTGTTGCCCAAGATAATGACGTCTTCGTGTAAGCGAGTAAGCGAAGTACTATCTCATTCTTACCCGAGCATTCAACGCTACTAGCTGAAGTACGGAATGCTGTCCGATCTTACATCTATTTTGTTCATACACACATATTCTTTGAATGTCTATCTTTGTCGTACGTGACCGATATTTGAATGATTTACTGGTAACGTAAGTGTATTTGTTACTTGCCACATTTTGTGTTAATATCCTAAGGCTATAACGTGTCTATATATTTGTAGGGTCATTGATGTTTAACTATTTTTCGACCAAAGTGTCGCTTTAGCCCGTTTTGCCTTTCCAACGACGACATGTCGACTAATTATTTTTGAAGGTGTATTTAAATATTCACGAATAATTCAAGAGGCTGACTGAAAAAAACCCAGTATAATCAGAATCCAAATAATTTTAACACGCCGCCCGAAGAAATGTGATATACTTTAGTTATTATAATGAAAGCGGAGGGAAAAATAATAAACACGTCATGGAGCGGGAGCGTGTCTGGCGTGATGGAAAAACGTCACCGCCAGTTACCGTTCTTTTCACACAACATAATTTTTCCGTAACGGCGATGTTTGATGGAAATTCTCGACTTCTTTCCCATGCCGCAATCACGCGTGGTGTTGTTTTTGTAATTTTTCATAGGAATACGGCGCGTTCGAGCTTCGCCGAGAAAAACTATCCGCGCTCCAGGACGTGACGCGGATGATTGTGACCGAAAATATGTACGAAAAAAACTCTCCCACTTTTGGGAAAAAATATATTCTGTTAGAAACAAAACACTTTTTGGCGTGAACAACTCACTTTTGTGCTGGTTTTCATAACCACTTTTCAAAGAGAGCTTTCGGGATGAAACATCGACGCATGAATGCAGTATTGACTTCCATTTTTTTTTTCGTATGATTTTTTTTTTCTATTTAGCTTCATATCGTTTGAGCTTTAATAAACTTCATAATTTAAAAAATATATATAGTGAATACCGTTCAAGAGTCCCAAGTGCTCCCAACCGTCTAGAGCCAGTGGGACTCTGGCATTCCCAATTGTGGTATGTTGTGGGCTGAAAACAGTGGGATGAAGAAGGAGATGGAAAGAGAAAAGGTTAGAATTACCTAGATATTCAGATCTGATCATAAACGGCTAAAAGCCATTTCAATCAAGCAACGTTTCGATTCTGAATAGTGGTCTTTCATCAGGGCGATACTTAGAGTATCTACCACTCTGAAACGTGCCGAAAATATAAATAAAAAATACTTTTACCTAAAAAAAATACTAAAAGTAAAATTTAAGATACCGAAAATATAGTTTTTTATATGAATTAAATGTGTGATGACACATATTAATTAAATAAAAAATATAAGCGCTGACCGGGTTTGAACCCGCGACCTTTAGATTCGTAGCCGAGCGTCTTACCACTCGGCCGTGGAGGCCGTCAATGTGTGAATCTCTGCAATAAATTTCATTGAAGGTTGTGCGAAAATGTTAAATTCAAATAACATCAATACCGACCGGTCGGTAGCTGAGTAGCAAACGCGTCGGGTTCCCACCCGGGCGTCGTGCGTTCAATTCCTCTGATGGCTAAGTCCTCCATCATTACACAAGCATCATCTTCCGCTTCTTATGATGGTAGTAGGAGTTTTTGAAATATTGTCAGGTTATTCGTAACCCGGGAATGTTTGTCTTTCTTTCTAAAAAAAATGAATTAAAAATCTAAAACACAAATATAAACCGAAAAAAGACAGAATCTATAAATAACAATGGTCACGACTGAGACATGAACACAGAACCTCTACTCTATCCGGGAGTACTGCTCTGCCAACTGAACCATCAATACTTTATTAGAATGCAGCTTTTCTAAACGATCTCGTACTTCTATAAAAAAATATTTAATGTTTCAATTTCTTCCAATTTTAGGCTGGCATCTTTTTCGTCTCCGTCACGACCATTATTCTTTTTAGTTTTTGGCCTTTTTCTGTTTTAGATTAATTAAATTATCTTTATATTATTTAATAATCAATAAACGCTTATGCTTTAAAGTTTATTCCAATTTTAATAAAATAAAATACAAATCCGCTTAAATATTGCGACTTCAAGAACAAAGCTCATTAGAATAATCCAGGTTAGGGTAGGTAAGTGTATATTCTAAATAATAAATTCACGTAAAATTGTTTAATATCGCCAACGACTAACTTTATCAGAAACAGGTTTTGATTAGAATAGTTTTTTGTTCGCTTAAGATGGGTTCCATTTCGCTTAACTTTGGTCAATTTCCGGTAAAGTCTAGGTTAGATAACCTAACTACCTGTATAACATTGAAATTAAAAAGGATTAAGCTGGATTGTTTAAAAAGTTTTGTCTGTTATCCAGTTGCACTGGTTGAAACCGGCTGAAAGGGTTGTTTAAAGCCTCATTTAGGGCTGTTTGGAGTTCCCGAATTCGTCTCTGCCTCTTGCGGCCACAACGAGAGTAGTTTCGCTATCAAATTACCTTCGCATTTCCTCCGTTAGCACTACTATCTCTCGAGTGCGTGAAGGAAAATGGCTCTGGCTTACCCCTTGGGACCACCCTCCTCCCAGACCCTGCCCAGACCCTCTCCCTCCTGCCCACCCGGCCCCGAGAGGGATGAGAACGAGGTGTTTCTCACAATCGCGCCGTACTTAGTAAGAGCGTGTGATAGGTATTTATCTACGCCTCAAGTCTGCGGTTTGGGTACATTAAGTGTACGTAGATGGGAAACGCATACAGACAAACCTTAGAACTAGTCACCACTACACACAAACATAAGTAATTTCACGGAAATTTACAGATAATTAATACGTTTTTTATCACAAGTAAGGCAATTATGTTTTGCGATTATTTAATTTGGCTCAGATATTCACGACTATTGATTTGCCTTCTTGACTAAAAAATAAAAACTGCAGTGAACATTGTTTGGCTATAACTATGTAGAGAAAAGTGTACATTAATTTAAAAAAACTTGGTGTAGTTTAATTGCACGTCAAAAAATCATCACATTTGAATAAAATTAAAAAAAAAGATTAATTCAATAATAACAAATCAGCATTCATAAAGGGAGTTTACCAATAATAATAATAATAATTTTCTTTATTGAATTTTTTATACATGACAAACTGTTTTTAATTAAATACATGTGAGAAATAAGATTTTATATTTGTAAAATAAATACAAATAAAGGTACCATATAGATAAGCAAGACAAGAAAGTAAAAACCAAACAAAAAACCAATTTCAGGAAGTGGTGATGACCAGGTCAATGAGGAGAAATCATTTCGAGAATCAATGGGCTTTCACTTTTGAACCTTTCCTCACTGACGTGGAATATTTTGATATCGGAAAAGCTTTTGTATAATAAATTTCTTGCCTCCTGTTTGATACCTTTTTTTTAAATGTGAAGAAGCGCAACTGCTTGGAGCCAGTGGGACTATGTGATCTATAATTGGGGTATATGTTGTGGGGCAGAAGGGAGTCGGAAGGAGTAGGAGGTGAAGGAAAGGAATGTTCGAGAAGTACTTGGCCATTAGATCTGGTAACCAAACACAGCTAAAGCCATCTCGAGGAACGTTTCGATTCTGAATAATGGTCTTTCACCAGGGCGACTGTAAAAGTATCTACAGTTCTTGAACGTCCCACAATTATTCTTCAAATAATTATTATATTAATAATATGTAAAATATTACTTTTAATTAAATCAATTTGGCTTTCAAACTCTGGGATTTGAATCCGGGACTCCTTGATTCATAGCCGATAATCTTAATCGCTCGGTTATGGAGGTCCTTCTCTTTGTTTTGCGAAAGGAAAAGGCATACACATGCTACAACGCTTAAATCCTTTGGTTAAATTCACGTAATTTAACACTTTTTGCTTCTGATTCTGTACTATTTAATTAAAACATTTTTAAATTATTAAGAATTGTTTATGTGAGAATTTTTTTTAAAAGTAGTCTGGCAAAAAATGGTTATCTTGTTTCTATGTCGATAAATTATGTGAAGATTTAATACTGTGATTAAATTAAAGATTAACAGAATGCCACCCCCAGATAATAATTATTATGTGATTAAAAATGCCTTTAGAAGTGGTATCGCCCTGCTGCGAGAAAGAGTAAGTTGGTAAGACGATTTGCTCAAAAAGTCCAGTTCGAATAAGGACACGATGAATCATCTCGTTCTCGTGTGATCGACGTCAATCTGACGCAAAAAACACATAAATATTCAACAGGAACATAATAATGGCATATTATTCCCAGGGGCACATTGATTTATAGATAAAAAAACGAATTACGCCAGAGAAACCGCGAGAATGCGGATGAATAAAGGAGTTTGTGCCAAGATGAATATTCTTTCAGTATTAAACTGTTGAAAGACCACCATTCAGAATCAAAATGTAGCTTAAAATGGCTTTATTCGTGTTTGGTGACTAGATCTGAATAGCCAAGTAATTTCAATTTCCTCTTTTCCATCTGCCTTTCCTTTTCACTACCTTCAGCCTCACAATATACTTCAATTGGGGACGCCATAGTTCTACTGACTTCAGGCGGCTTAAAAAAATATTTTATACCGCACAAGAGTTCCAACTGCTCCCAACCGTCTAAAGCCAGTGAGACTATGGCATCTCTAATCAGGGTATATTTTAAGGCTGAAGATACTAGAAAAGGGAGGAACATTGGAAAGAGGAAGATTGGAAAGTACCTGGCTATTCAGATCTGGTCACCAAACACGGCTAAAGCCATTCCAACGTTTCGATTCTGAATGGTGGTCTTTCACCAGGGCGATACTCGGAGTATTTACCACTCTGGAAGGTGCCGCAAATATACTAAATGTTATTTTGTATGAATTTAATGTGTTATGACACATATAAATTAAAAACAATTTAATTGCGCATGTCGATATTTGAACCCGCGACCTCTGGATTCACAGTCGAGCGTCTTACCACTCGACCACGGAGGCCGTTAAGGTTGGCAACAGTTGGGACTGTTGTGCGGTATTCTACACTTAAAGAAAGAGTAGAATGAACGAAGAGAAGAGTGTGAAAATAATATATGAAGCCAAAGTGAATGGATGAAGAAGTCGGGGACGCCCGAGGAAGACATGGCACAATGGTGAATCAAATACTTTAACTGGGCCACGTGAAGAATCAGAATAACAGAAGAGTGTGTGTGAGACGATGTGTAAAAGTGAACGAAGCAAGGAGTGTATGCCAAGACTGTGCCAGAGTTGTATGGCGTTCCGTCCTCTCTGCCTACCGCTGCGGGGAGAAACGGCGTTATGGTTAGTTAATTAGAGAAGTAAGTGATTCTCTATTCGCTCTGCCCAATTCTGTGGTTAGAAGGTAAAATGAAAAATTAATTTCACTTCAATTTAAAAAAAATTGTCTTTCAGACCAAACAAGAAATGTAGTTTGTACAAACTGAGGGGCTTAGAAGCAAAGGCAGCTATTTACGAAAACGGTTCTGCAGCATTGTCAACTTTTTAATGATTATTATAAAGAAACAGAATATTGTGTATCAAAATGTTTGAATACATTCAACTTGGAACAATATAAAAAAAAATAATCATCTGAGTATCAACATATTAATGAAAAAGAAAAGTGTATAAAACGGTTAATCAACTTTTTAAGAAATACTTTAGGATGAAAAAAGATTGCTGCCTTTGCTTCTATACCCCTCAATTGAGAGTTGTTTCTAAACTATTTCTTTAAAAAAAAATAAGAACAAGCGTAAGTAATAGTTTTCAAATTTGTAAGATATTTCAGTGATGGCAGAAAATAAAACTAAATTTCAAAAGAACTTGAACTTATAATTTTATGAAAAAAATAAATTTTGTTAGTTTAAAAGTAAAACGTTAAGGGAAGGCGAGTGATGTAGTTTTCGCGATTTGTAAAGATATTTCAAAGTCACGCCGTTCAGAACAGAACTAAAGTTGTAATTTTAAAAAGGAACTTATCATAGTGTTTTTATAAATAAAAAGTTTAAGGATGGCGAAAGACGTAGTTTTCGTGAATTGTAAAGCGGAATAAGAGTGGAGGAAAGCAGTGGCGCCCGGCGGTGTCTTCCCCCATGTGACTGGTACTGGCACTGGCACTGGAACTGGAACTGTGGTGGGGATTATTCCAGTGCCGTCCCGCGGTACGCTGACCTTGCGAGAAGTGGAACACACTTAATTTACATATTTTGTGTTGCTAAGGGCGGGATCGATAGAAGCTTTGTCCGCCGCATGTTTTCCGCTGAGGTTTAGCGCCGCGACGCTGCCGGCAGAAACGACGGATTCACTCCTAATTCAATGTACGGGAAGAATCGAAGTGAATTTTGAATGTGAATTTTTTTATTTTTAATTTTACTGTGATTATTTTTACCTGCATGTATTTTTCAAAATTGCTTGCAATGATACATCCTCTAACACCTATAGGCTAACTAACTATCCATCACGCCGTTCATTGAAGGAGTAGGCAGAGAAGACGGACCGCCATACAATTTATTACTAATCTAGGCAACGATGAGTACCTACGATTTCATATTATGGTAGTTTGACGGCCTCCATGGTCGAGTGGTAAGACGCTCGACTACAAATCCAAAGGTCGCGGGTTCAAACCCGGCGTACGCCAAAACTTTTATTTTATTTTAAATTAATATGTATCACAACACATTTAATTCATTTAAAATAATAAAACGTATATTTATGGCGTTAAAATTGTGGATATCCGGAAATAATACATGGCTGATGTAAGCGTAATGAATAGGATTAAAAAAGGGATACTAAGATGGTTTAGGATTGAGAGCGAATGGACAAATAAAGTGAATGTATGAATAAGTCGGGGATGACCAAGGAAGACATTGTACGATCAAGTGAATCAGATACTTGAGTCGGCCCATGTTAAGAGTCAGAATAACAGAGCGGTATGAATGAATGTGAATGAAACAAGGAGTGTGTTCCAAGACAGGGTTGTACGGCATTTTATTCTACCGCCTACCCCTATGTGAAAAAGACGTGATGGTCAGTTAGTGAGTCACGTAAACTGAGCCGTAAAACAAACGATCATGTTAAGAAGAGTGCAACGAGTAAATTAATTAAACTATATATTCGTAAAAAGCATTAACTTTGTGGCTTGCCAAGAGTAGAACAGAATTTGTTTTTAACAGAGCGGTATGTATAAATTTGAATGACACGATCAAAAAATGTATGTTTTGAAGTATCTAAATATATATCTTGTGCAGAATTTATACTGTCTACCCCTATGTCTAAAGATTAATTTAATTGTCCCGATGAGTCAAGGGTACTGAAACCGGTAGACAAAATTAAATAAAAAGTGGTAAAAACAAATTGTATACTATTTATAATTAAACTATGTTTAACCTACTATGAATATATCATATGTATAGACTTGAAAATGAAATCTTATTTGACACTTATGTATGGGAACTATTTTTAATAATAGTTCTTTTATTTTTTTGCAATTTATTTCTCAAAACGTTTTACTGTATTATTTCATGCATATCGTTTTTAAACTGTACTCATGCACTCGCATATGTTAAATTACTGTATAAAAGTCCATCAGGGCATTAATAAATAAATAAAATAAATACATATATCTCGATATATCTATTATAAATGTAATTTATTGAAAGATATTCCTTAATTGTAACCGCCACTAATTGTATGCGCCAAAATGGGAACTGAAAAAAAAGGTATCAATCATTTGTAGCCGCAACGTCCCGAATGCTTTTACATTATTTTTTCCTACATCTGTATTGGTACGTTGATTTTGATCCTTTTGATGACTGGCTCTACTCCTTTTTTTTCTCTCTAATTTACAGGTATTATATGAAGAGTGCAAATAAAAGTAAATTTCAAGAGAGTTATTTTTTTCTTAATGTAATCAGTAAAGTCATTAGAAAAGTATTTCTACCTACAAATTTTACAGATACTCATTTTCGTTTTTGATATTGAGACATTGTGTTTATAATGCTGCCCTAGATAATGTTTTAAAGTTAGATTTTGACATGCTACCCCTTCATACAGATTTTTCAAATTTTTTTTTTATAATTAAAACTTTGCCTATTTTACTACATTATTCCCATGATATAATTAATAAATTTGAACTCTTAAGCAAATATTTGAAATTTATGTTGTTAGTTTTTTTTTCTTTCGTTAAACAGTATTTGACTTTAAAAAAAAGTTAATACCGTAGAAGAGTCCCAACTGCTCCCAATAGTCTAGAGATAGCAAGGCTATGGCATCTCCGATTGGGGTTGAAGGTAGTGGTGGAAGAGGAGTTCTGGAAGAGGAAGGTTAAGAGTACCTGGCTATTCAGATCTGGTCACCAAACACGGCTAAAGCCATTTCAAGCAACGTTTTGATTCTGAATGGTAGTCTTTCACCAGGGCGATACTATAGTATCTACCACTATAGAAGGGGAAGGATTGGAAGTACCTGGACATTCAGATCTGGTCACCAAAACACGGATAAAGCCATTTCAAGCAACGTTTTGATTCTGAATGGTGGTTTTTCACCAGGGCGATACTATAGTATCTACCACTATGGAAGAGGAAAGATTGGAAGTACCTGGACATTCAGATCTGGTCACCAAACACGGTTAAAGCCATTTCGAGCAACGTTTAGATTCTGAATGGTGGTCTTTCAACAGGGCGATACTATGAGCATCTACCACTCTGAAACGTGCCGCAAATATATTATTGAATATTAATTAGATGTGTTGTGACACATATTAATTAAATAAAGTTTATTTAGGTACGCTGGGTTCGAATCCGCAATCTCAATATGTTAACTTATGTTAATATTTAAGATCTTTTAAGAGGGTTTCACCCAAAAAAAATATATTTTAGCTTTTTAAAGCGCTCGTTGAGATGATTTTTATGATGGTGTTATATTAATTAACAAGTTAATTATTAAATACATAATTTACTGGCAAGTACCCAGCATGCTTTGCAATGCTTCTCAAATAAAGTTTTTTTTAGTTTTTTTTTTTTTTATTGTGTTTTTGAATTTATTTTATAAAGTAATGCATTTTGACCACATCACTATCTCTAAACAAAGAAACATCACTTTGAAAAAAAAATCATTCCAAACATATATTTTAAAAAATATATCCCAATTTGGTACTTAATTGTATTTTTCCACTTTGAAAATATTCTACCCAAACAAACCTTTTCTTTGGAATATGTATTCTGTGGCTAACGAGAGTGGTATATCTATGAGCTAGTTTTATGTTTTTCATACTAATTTTAAAACGTTATAGTTAAAGTTTTACACATTGGATTTCACCTTAACTACTCTCTTAACCTTTCCGTTACTCAAAAACAACAAACTGTGTTATTTTCAGCGTAACCGGTCGAATAATTTTTGAGAAAATCGAACACAAACAAAGAAATTTTTACTAGCAGATAAAAACCCGCTACCGCGTGGTTTAGTCACGACACACACATCAAAAGGAACATAGCGAGTAAATCGTGAAGAACCGTAATCGGAAGAGAATTTCAAACTTTTGTATGTGTGAGCAATTTTTTCCATCGAACGTGGCAGAAGACGGCTTACTGTATTAATACCATCAGATATATAGAGTTTGTTTAATTGCGTTAATTAATATTGAAAATTCAAACCTTTCAGATCACTCAAGCTAAGAAAATATGCACACTTGACCACATATTCGAGAAACAAAAATATATTCGTGGAACGAGTGAAGGGAGAGTTTCGTGCTGTAGTTATATGTATACAAACTTTATCAGCATTCTTTTCTAGCGTTTCAATTCGTTGGAAAGCATGTGCATAAGCTCTAGGGTTTATTGGAAGGGAGGTTGTACGGAAAGGCAACATGTGTCTAACTAAAATACCAACCACAAGTAATATGGAAATGGTTGGTGGAAGTAGGAATTTTACCGAAATCGAAATAAATAATGCAAGCAGCATAAAAAAGTACATTTAAAATGTTATTACTTTCAATAATTTGCAAAAGATTTTAATATGTTGTATTAAATATTTATGCTAATTTCTAATTTTGTATTTCTTTACTTGCCCTGAAGATTTTATAAAAAAGCAACATAAATAATTTGGCTACATTTTTTTTTACAAAACTTTTTTTTAAAGCGTATAAAAGTAATTTATCTAGTTAAAACGTTTAATAAACTTTCTTAAGATTATATAATAAATAATTTAATGTATGGTAAAGAGTACTAAAGCTTGTTATTTTGTCCTATTCTATTGTCTATGTGTGCTGCTATCATTACTTGTAGAGTCCCGACTGTTCCCAACCGTCTAGAAACAGTGAGACTATGGCATCCCCAAATGGGGTATGTTGTGAGGCTGAAGGGAGTGGAGAGGAAAAGGAGATGGTGGAAGAGGAAGCTTAAAAAGTAACTGGATATTCCAATCTAGTCAACAACCACGGCTAAAGCCATTTCTAGCAACGTTTCGATTCTGAATGGTGGTCTTTCACCAGGGCGATAATTAGAGTATCTATCACTCTAGAACGTGCCACAAATATGGTTTGTATGATTTTGTATGAATTTAATGTGTTGTGGCACGTATTAATTAAATAAAAGTTATTAGCGCACACTAGGCTTGAACCCGCGACCTTTGGATTCGTAGTCGAGCGTCTTACCACTCGACTATGGAGGCGGTCATATGAATTAAATGTGGAATAAAACGTTTTAATTAAATGAAAATAATTGGCGCACGCCGTGATTTGAACCCCACCTCTGAATTCGTAGCCGAGAGCCTTTACCACTCGATCACGGGGGCTGTCTTGGATGCATCACTCAACCCCTAATAACATTTTTTACTAATTACCTTTAGAAACGTTAATACTTATCAAGACAACCCATGCCTGACTGATATAAATTCACTCTACCGCAAAAATCATATAAAATACGTAGTACGTCTGAAAGGTACCAAAGTTGAGCACCCCGTGACGTTACGTCCACAAAATTCTAAATTCGAAATAAACCCAATTACCTCTAAACGTCTAATGACCGCATTCAGATCCTCGGCGAGAATTCCCGGCGAGCGACACCTGGTGTATACGAGCTCCCCAAATTTTCAAAGCAGGAAATTAAATTATCAAACCTTTAACGTTAAATAGTCCAATCAATTCATTCCTGGGATTCTCGTGGAGGGGGCGGGGGACGGGGCGGAGGGGGGACAGTACCTGCAGTTTGCAGTAAGACAGGAGGCAAAAATGCGACCAGTCCTCATAAGTCTGGATGGACAGGTTGCACCGTACATCCGACGCGAGAAGGTGCTCTCTTGAATTGATTATTTGTTTTTATCTCATAAATAGACAAACGAGATTAAATACAAGACACTTACTTATTAATTAAAATGATTTTGTAATTAATATGTGTCATAACAAATATATTTCATATATTTTAATTTAATTTTAATTTTATTAGGAACACAAACAAAATATTTACAGAAACATGTTTAAAGTATTATCAAATAAAGAGATGAGTGTAAATATTTTAAATGAATATGTTCGCAGCATATATTATAATATTGTAATTAACAAAGTATAATACACAAACGCTGCACTACGCGCAACATTGCGCCTAGGTAATTGACACCTGATGCACACAACAATAATGACATGGTGGCCAAACGAATAAAATATAATTATCAAAAACAACGTTGCAGGCAAATTTCACAAAATTATTTTTATTTTTCATTGTATTATATTTTTTTAAGTTAATCAATTTTACTATTATTATATTTATGTAAAAAAGTCATCAGATATAGCTGTTTGTATCATATTTCTAAACGAATTGAGTGAATTTGAGAAGATATCGATGTTGTGAAATTTGCCAATAACATTGTTTAAACGAGACATAAAATTAAAATATCCTGCATTATTTACGCGGACATCTGTCCAAAACATATCGAAATTTCTTGTGCATCTGGGTCTGATGTGAAACATAATTTTACTCACTGAATCGCTATCAACAAGGTTATTTACAATTTTAAAGGACATGGTTTAGTCTATTATTTTTCTTCTTTTGTGCAAGGTATCGAATTGAAAAAAATTGAGTCTCTGCTATATAAAATAATATATACTGTATTTGTAGTACGTTCTAGAGTGGTAGATACTCCAAGTATCGCCCTGGTGAAATACCACTATTCAGAATCGATTATCATTTAGAATTGAAACTTTTTCCCGTGTTTGGTGACCAGATCTGAATAGCCAGGTACTTTTAACTTTTTTCTCATCTCTCCTTCCCCTCCCCACTACCTTCAGCCTCACAACATACCCCGATTGGGGATGCCATAGTCCCACTGCCTACAGCCGGTTGATAGCAGTTGGGACTCTAGTGCGGTATTTCAAACGTAAAACAATTCGACAAAGATGCAAACATGGGGTAATGATAATTTATTGATAAAACTAATGCCAAATAAATTTTGAACTCTTATGCAAATATTGTAATTTTAAATTTGTCAGTTTTTTTTTCAATCGTTGAACAGTAAAGGACATTTAAAAAAAAGTGAATACCGTACAAGAGTTACAACTGCTCACAACCATCTAGAGTTTGTGTGACTATGCCATTTCCAATTTGGGTATATTAATAATAATAATATTTGGATAATTTGTATAGCGCCGTTTTTGTGAAAAATCACCTCAAGGGCGCTGTGTGCAATTGAGGCTGCAGGTAGTGAGGAGGAGAAGGAGATAGAAAAGTTAAAAGTACCTGGCTATTGAGATCTGGTCACCAAACACGGTTCAAGCCATTTCAAGCAACGTTTCAATTCTAAATGATAATCGATTCTTAATGATCAGTGCGATAATATGAATATTTACCACTATGGAACGTACCAAAAACATACTGTATATTATTTCATATGAATTAAACGTGAAATAAAACGTTTTAATTAAATAAAAATTATTTGCCCACGCTGAAATTTGAGCCAGCGACCTACGGATTCGTAGTCGAACATTTGAATAGGTAACATATAACAGATATGCATATAAACATCATTATTAAAAAGTGTGAATAAAGAAGAAATGGTGTCAAATAATATGAACCTGGACGAGACGGAAAGTGTTTAGCAAAACGGTTCTACTGGTAATTATACAAACAACCGGTTAGTAGCTGAGTGGACAATTGCTTTGTATTCCCAAGTCTTTCATCACTGCATCTTCCGCTTATTATGATGGCAGTAGGAGTTCGTTAAATGTTCAAGTTATTCGTAACCCGAGAACGTTTGTCTTTCTTTTAAAAAATATGAGAACAAAAGACATGAACACAACAATATGACAAAATCACAACGATAAAAAAAATATACTAGTCAGTTTAGTTTCAGCAATGACAATGAGAAGATTTTAAGTAGGCAATCTACATAAAACAGTTCAAAAAGGAAGTAACTGTGAGGTTATGTTAATTCATTGACATAACCAGTACTAAAAGTTAAAGTAAAGGTAATTTTATAAGAAGAAAGACCTCAACAATCTTAGACCGATATCAATATCCCGACCATAATACATTAACATCTTTGACTCAACTATACGAGTACATAATATTAAGTAAAAATCCATGACCCGACTGCACCCAAACTAGATCATTGAAACTAACCTTCTATCTGCTCCCGTTCTTCTTCCTTTATCCCATTTCCATGTTATATTCCACCTTCCTCTCCCCTCACCAACTGAGTTAAGTTACTAAATGAAAACTGTATACGAGTATATATTGTAACACTATATTTATAATATTTATCATCAGCAGAGGAAAAATTGTAATTCACATGATTTATTATTTTTATAATTATATGTGTATTAATAACTAACTAACCATCACACCGTTTCGCCGCAGGGGTAGGCAGAGATGACCGACAGCCATATAACTCTCTCTTAGCACACACTCCTTGCGTCATTCACATTCATACATCGTCTCACACATACTCTTCTGTTATTCTGACTCTTCACATAATCCGATTCAAGTAATTGATTTACTTGATCTGCCATGTCTTTCTCGGGCGTCCCCGACTTCTTCTTCCATTCACTCTCGCATCATATATTCTTTTCACACTCCTTTCTTCGTTCATTTGCTCTACATGCCCAAACCATTTGAGCGTCCCTTTCTTGATCCTATTCATTACGCTCACATCAGCCTTGCATTCTTTCCGGATATCCACGATATTTGTTAATTATTGTTAATTCTCCCAAATTAATAAATCCCCCCATTAAATAATAAAAAATAAATAAAAACAGGTTCCATATTTCGTAGCTGAAATAAAGTGGAAATATTTTTGTAAGAAAAAAGTATACTTCCATTGAAAAAATACAACCCACAGACACAAATATTATTTTTAGTTTTTGCCGCATAGCGGTCGATAAATTCTCACCAGTTACCTTACTCGAGATGTCTAAGAATAGGAGTCATTAGTTCCCCATAACTCCAAAAAATTGAAATTAATGAAAATGAAAGGTAAAGTTATTTGACGCGACGCGATGAGTTTTAAGGTGCGTCTGACTGCAGCGCGGCCGGGAGGGGCCCGTCCGCGACGTGACTCCGACGCATGATGAGCGCTGCCGCAAAACGACTAGCAAAAAGTGACCCGATCAAGCCGAACAAAAAGATCTCCAGCGCAGCGTCCTGTCTGGAATAACGTCAGGAATCAATCTCCAAGAGAATCATCTCCCGTCCGCATGCTCCATGCTCGATGCTGAAATGCATCAGGGCTGGCAACGGCCGAAACCACCTCAAATGTGACGAGAAATTAAATGACAAATGATTCATTCATTTTTCTTAGACTAACTGACCGTCGAGCCGTTTCTCCGCAGGGGTAGTTCTAGGCAGAGGGGACGGACCGCCATACAAATTTGTCTTGGCACACACTACTTGCTTCATTCACATTCATACATTGTCACACACATTCTTTTCTGTTATTCTGACTCTTCACATGGCTCTATTCAAGTAAGATATTTGATTCATTTGATCATGAATTCCATGTCTTCCTCGGGCGTGCCTAATTATTTTTCCATTCATTTGCGCGTCATATATTATTTTATTCGTTAATTCGTTAATCCCAAACAATCTAAGCGTCCCTTTCTTGATCCTATTCGTAACGCTCATATCAGCCTTGCATTATTTTCGGATATTCACATTTTTAACACGGTCGCACTTGGTTTTACCGAACATACCCCTCAGGGATCTCATTTCTACAGCATTAAATCTACTTTCATCCTTCTTCTGCCATGTTTTATGCCTGAATGCCATACATCAGGGATGGTATTAGCACTCCGTCTAATACCATCCCTGCTTCTTTGGACATTTTTTGTATTTGCGCCAACAGAGTTCGGTCTTTCATTAATGGAGTTTCCTGCATTCACTCTTCTTTCAATATCTTTATCAGCCTTCCCGTCTCTCTAGAACATACTTCCCAAATACACAAACTCATCCACTTGCTCCAAGTGTTCATCATTCACAACTATATCGCACGCTGTTTACTCTCTCTTT
The DNA here is from genome assembly GCA_022651775.1 of Drusus annulatus. NCBI lineage: Eukaryota > Metazoa > Arthropoda > Insecta > Trichoptera > Limnephilidae > Drusus > Drusus annulatus. The sequence continues at coordinate 394,504 of JAGWCC010000106.1, read as the reverse complement.
CAAACACCATGACTTTGGATTCACATTCATCATCAACTCATTCTGCATACATACTTGGTTCATCCTAGACGCGAGAAACTGTAGATCTTCCATACTGTCAGCAATCAGCGCCGCATCATGCGCATACACAATAGGCAACAAACCTTCAGATTGTCCATACAAAGTAATCGCGTAATATGTCAAAATGTGTATACAGCTGTGTGTTTTCCTAAAAAAAATAAATATAAGTTTCTTCCAAAGAGATGAAGAATAAAGAATATTTGTCCTGAAAAATCTTCTTATAAAGGGGGTGCACATCATGTGAAATTGATTTTTATAATTCATAAAATTTTCGTAATAGAATTATCTTGAGAAGAAGCAATTGTTTCTCCGAGGGACGATTTAAAAAGAGCTTTTTCGTGTATTTATTTAAATTTAAATAAATGAAATAAAATTGTCAGTGACAGCCTTGATCCCTTGTGCCGGGTGTACCGACGAAGTCCGTGATCCGCGCCCACCCCGCCTGCGTCTGTCTGGCGAATGTTCTCCTTTGTGCCCAAACATCGCTTTGTTTTTTCGTGCACCCGGTACGGTGAATTCCTGGACAATAATTATATTTCAGGACGGAATAGAAAAACATCCTCCACTTCTGAAGGGAGACAGTAACCCAATGAAAAGATATTCTTAGACCGGATTGCATGCAGCATTGTTTCCCGTCTTTCGAATTCTCCGTGAGTGCTAAATATTTTCTTGTATTTTGTACATGTTGCTTTTGTTTTGGCACAGGTTATTTTACATTAAGTGCCTGATTTTATAAACACGTCCAAGCTTTTATGAATAATGAAATTTTTACCACCACTATACAAATATGAATGTAATGATAACAATTTTTTTGCTGTTCTAGAAAGCAATACTTTGTGGTTTGACATATTCAATGAAACGAATAAATAACTTTAAAATATCAAAAATCAATATCAGGTATATTTCCTGTAAACTAGCAAAATTTCTCATTATTCCTTAATCACCTTCTCAGTTGACGTTTTGTCTTTTTTAATTCATATTATATGTCTCTTTCTTTCTACTCCTTTGTTATAATTTAAATGTTATACTTTTTTTTTCTTACTGATCTTTTATTTTATTTTATATTGTGTTCTCCCTTTGTACGAGTATGTATTTATAACCGCATACTATGTATTTTTATTTAGTTTAATTTAATACCCTGGTGAAGCTTAGGCTAAGCGAAACCGGTCGGTCATAAAAAATAAAATAAAATCTGTTTGTAAAACTGGTCTTAAACAAAATTATTTTTTCATTTCTTACAATTATTTTTCTTTGCTATTAAGAAAATATGCATAGAGTGCATTATAAAGCAATGAGAATAGTACGTAGGCGTAACATATACACGCGGATTATGTGTTAAAAGAACTACATTTTATGACAGTGAAGCAAATTATATAATTGGATGATCAATTTCGTCAACATAAAATTATTACAGGGATAATTTCTAAGGAGTTCAAAGTAGGGAAAATTTATAATCACGGGAAATACAAAATTGATTAGATTGCCAACAAGGAACAAATCAAGCAAACATAAATCTCTGTAACGTACCCGGCCGTCCAAGTACATAATAAAATTTCAACAGAAATTATTGCAATATCCCCACCGAAGATTTTGATAAATTACCAAAACAAGAGGAATATTCAGAAACTGAAAAATTTAAATATACCACGCGACGGTTTCATAATACCTTGAAATAATAGTTACCTTTCATCGCTATCACAATCTGATAAGAAGCATTAATACTTCGCGCAATAACGAATGACTTTGAGTCATTTGTCTGTTGAATTTGGCACACGTTCGATTTATTTTATAGGATTTTATTTATATGCATTGACCATCTCGCGGTGTCAACGCTCCATCAGTGTCACAGAAAGAGCACAAATGTCAACGCTCGGTGCAGCACGGCATCACGAAGAAACTATTCCCAAGAACACACTCCGTGCCCCGACACACCGAGAAAAATGCCTAATCATAAATGGGTCGCCGGGGTTATGCGACGGAATGATTTCGTGATTGCACCCCATAAGAATTAGGAAAACAGTCCCGAGGGTAAAATCTTCGATCCTAATGTGTAATAACGACGTCTCCGGTGGGTGGGTCATAAAGTTTATGTTTGTGTTTGGTTTCTGAATGAGGCTTGCCCTCACCAGCGCTCGAATCCCGTATATCACGGACTCCATACGTGACCGTGCGTTGGCGACCGCTTTCCCAGGCCAAATGGTACGCAACGCTATGTACTTTTGGCCACAAACTGTCCAGATTTAGTGATTTAGTTTGGGCGATGGTGGACAGGGCTCGTTACCGCCTCTTCTCTGACTGGAGCCCTGAGTAAATTTTACAAAAACAGTGGTGTTAGACGCTTCGTTTAGCTGTGTTTTACGGGAGATCGAATAGCTGCAATAGTACTATTTGATCCAAGAAAACCGCAATTAAGAAAATAGTCTACGCTCGTAGTATCTTTTAGCGATGCAGGTTGTGTTTTTATGCCACAAAAGTATTATCAAGGATTATTAGGTGCGGTAAGTCAAGGATATGAAAAAACGGAACTTTTGGCCAACTTCATTTTAGTCAATAGTTCCTCACAATTGATATTAACACTAACTTATTGAGTACCTACTTCTCCCTAAGTACAGGGTATTAGATTCTTCCGAACAGGCACAGTTGAAAGATTTTTAGAAACTCGCGTATTGTTTAAATTGGTAATGGAAATGATTAGGGCCTGTTAATAAATATTCACATACAAAGGCGTACACCCCATAAATGCACATAAGCACTGCCTACTCTACATTACTTGCATAAAAATATGTATAATATTGGATTAAATTATATGAAACCGACTTTCCTACTATAGCGTGTCATAAGCAGTAACTAAATATGCTCAAACGCCCCCAACGTCACAGTAGATTATTCTATGTTCACTAGACTACACAAAATATGTATGCTGTGAGCTGTTGCCCTTTCACATGGCTCGTTTGTGTTAGTATCTTAAGTTAGGAATTTAATTTAAATATAAATATTTTTATATATATACATATATATATATATCTGGTCACCAAACACGGGTAAAGCCATTTTTCGATTTCTAGACCATTTCCAACGTTCCGATTTTGAATTGTAAGTATTTCACTAAGGCGATTAAGTATCTACCACTATGGAACGTGCCGCATGTATAAAGTTTTTTGTTTATATTAATTGAATGTGTTAAGACACATTTTATTTAAATAAAATGAATACTGGAATTAATTAATGTTTTAAGTGCCAAAAAATTAACAACTTATTTTTTTTACAGAATCGTATTTTATGATGTAAATAAAATACGATTCTTTAAAAAAAAACAGTTTTTATTTTTTTGGTACTTAGAGCCTTAATTAATTCCAGTATTCAAATGTATTTGCGTACGTTCGAACCCGCGACCTCTAGAGTCGTAGTCGAACGCCTTAACACTTGACCACGAAGGCCATTAAAAGGGGGATGCTATTGTTCTAAACTAACCCATTGGCAACATTTACTAAGCACCGATACGAATACTTGCAGAACAAATGTAAAGTTTATCATATGTCAATTCTTCATTAAAAACAGACACAAATTAAAAGTATTATTTTTGATGTACGACATAAAAACTTGTGTCGAAAAAGCATTAGCTCCCACACCTTGAAGCTTCATAAAATAATGTTTCGAAAATTCGCCCCGAAATGAAAAACGGTTCATCCGCACGACAATTAACGCCCTGTCAATTCGGTGCTTCATTCTAGTTCAGGCTACAAAAATGTCCGCTGTTCAATTTTTTTGGCGTGTCGCCGACCCCTGACATGTTAACTTTTAATGGGATCGTTTTGTTTTTCGACACTGACAATGGTAATGCGACCTGTCGGACACTGCTTTTTGAAATCGTGTCGAACGGTCAACATTTTGTTAGCTTTTTCTACGGCCCTGTTGGGATTTGAGTTTAGTGTTTGGGAAATTCGCCACGGCCGGAATAAATACATATTACACAATATTGTGTACACCGTTATTAAGCTTTCATGTACCTCAACAGTTAATGAAGATTTTTTTAATTCATTTAAAAATGAAAATACCTAATTTCCAAATCAGTTTTCTTTTCCCGGTAGAGTAAAAACATCCTCATTTACGACACTTCAGGGTTTTTTATTTTTCTTTTTTTCCTCCGTTTGTTTGTTTGTTTTTTTTTATTATTATTAATATCTTGTTTACATATATGGCGATCCTGATAAGTTATAAAAACTCACTCTGGTAAAGAAGGGAAATTAAAGAAATACATGAGTTACAAATTTCTATTTATAATTAAGTTATATCTTAAATTAATATCAATTACCCCAATTTTTATACTGTATTTATTATATTTTTTGATTTATGTTAGTTCAATTACTCTGTATTTTGATGTAACTTACGTATTTTTTCCCTTGTACCAAAATAGAGCAATGAGAATTATACAGTAAAACAGATGCTAACATTAAACACATTGATGTTAATACATAAAATAAAGAACAAATTGTTACCAAAATATCTTTCTGACAGAATTATCTACAATGTTGATATTCACAAATGTAATACAAGGGCATGCAAAGAAATTAGACTACCAGAAAAAAATAAAGCCAACACACAAAATAACTTTCTATATAAAGGAATGAAATCTTATAATGCGCTGCCGGAAACCATCAAAATTATGCCAATCAATGAATTCAAAATAGACTGTAAAAATTATTTAAATGCATAAAAATCAAAATAATAAGTAGGACATAAGTTTAAAATATTATAAAGTCAAAAAGAAAATGAAATAATTAGCTACTTGTAAACTTGAATGTACTAAGTAACTAATATAAAATAAATAAAAATAAGTTTTTATGTATGTTAGCAAGATATTTATGAATAAATAAAAAAGTAAATAATAAAAAAAAACTGTTCATTTTTTACTTTTTAAACTGAATACCGAACAAGTGTTGTTGAACCTTTGTTTCCAAAACATGAATCTCATCTCAATCAACATCTCTTCAAGACGCAGGCTTACTCCTTCCTTTTCCCAAAAAGCACACATCTCAACACAGCATCCCAAAGATAATAAGAGAATGTCTTTCCCTAAGGGCCTCCTGTGTGGAGTTGAATATCAAAATAACAAACTACAACTAGTCTTCAACGCCGCGGCAAGACTTATTACCGGCGTATCAAAATATTCCCATATCTCAGAGTACCTCAAAAATCTTCACTGGCTTAAATGTCTCGAAAGAATCCAGTTTAAGCTTTGCTGGATGGTTTTCAAATCAATTAGCGGAATGGCTCCGGTTTATTTATCGGAATTGTGTGTTCCTGAAGATTCCAATTCGCGACAGTCAACCCTTAGATCGGCAATGTCATCGGCTATCGGAAGGTTGAAGGAAGCAAAGCGCACACCAGACACTAAGTTCGGAGAGCGCGCCTTTGGAGTGTCAGGTCCTTAAAGCCTGGAATGGACTACCACATGATCTGAGAGTAATAAAAGACTCGACAGAGTTCAAAGCCAAACTCAAAACCCATTTTTTCAGAAAATCATATCCATAATCAAAATGTGACAAACCCAATAGAATTTCTGTTCAAACTAAGACAACTTTTCAGACTCTCATTTCTTAAATTCATTAGAAGATTTTTACCATTATCTGGTCCTCACTACGAAAAATTAAAAAATACCTCCGATAAGCTAGGTAAGTATGTTGCTGTATATTTATATAAACTAAGAATTAATATTAAGTAGAAATTAAGATTGTACAGCGCCTTTGAGGTGATTTTTCACAAAAACGGCGCTATTCAAATTACTTAAATAATAATTATTTATATAAACAACAATGTTACAGAGTGGTAAATACTCTGAGTATCACCCTGATGAAAGACCACCATTCAATTTGAAAATGTTGCCAGAAAACCAATGTTTAGTGACCAGATCTGAATAGCCAGGTAATTCTGAACCTTATCTTCCCCATCTCTGTTCCCACCCTACCCCTGTCAGGTCTTACAACATACCCCAACTGGGGATAGCATATTTCCACTGACTACAAACAGTTGGGACTTTATCTGATTGTATTAACATTAAAAAAATAGGCTTCTATTCTTGGGGTTAGATGAACTTTGTCAAAATGAATCTCTGTCTTAAACAACATTGATATTAATATAAAACAATATTTAATACAAAAAAAAAATATGCTTCATCTTCTTTTGAGAAACGCGTAACGAAAACATTCCTGCCACTTGTTTGAGCGTATATTTAACACTTGCTAATAATATTTAAATAATTATTCGTAAGAATCCATTTCAGACCGCAGAATAATTCAATTGTTGTTTTTTTTAATACTGGGAACAATTATTAGAGGCGTGAAACAAGGTAGCGTCACGATTTCACATGCCGCATTTTTTTCAGATCCTTATAATAGGAATTGTGAATTATATTGGCACCAGGGTTACCGAACTCCTATATATGGAACTGAAGAAAAGTGTTGTCAAAAATAATACACGCTACGAAATGTAGAATACTTAATAAGTAGATATGATGATGCTTAGGCTAAGCGAAACCGGTCAGTCATAAAAAAAAATTAAAAAAATAGGTTGTCTTATTTTCATTATTTTATTTTTATTAGCTAAGCGAGACCGACCAGTTTCACTTAGCCTAAGCATCATCAAGGAAGAAATTAAACTAAACAAAAAAAATACAAAGTGTGCGGTTAAACGGTTAAGAGAGAGATTAAAATATAAAATATGATAACAGAACAATGAGAGAACAGTTGAATAACATTTAAATTATAACGAAGGAACAAAAAGAAAGATACAGATAATATCAATTGAGAGAGACAAAACGTCAAACGAGAAGGTGGTTAAAGAATAATGATGAATTTTATCAGAGTTTACTGGAAATATACCTAATATTAAACTACCGGACAAATTAATTAGCTGATTATCAAGAATATGACTCCTAATTTTAGTGGCTTTATTTCTAGTGCTTCTAAATTATTCAATCTGTTGCCACGATCAATTTTGTGAAGAATACTCGTATGAGCACTGGGGCTTTTAATGAAGCTGTGATCTTTATCAATAAGGTGATTAGCGAATTCACAAAAACCGTGGATATACTATATATTTTGTCATTCATCTAGTTTAAATCATTTTTGAGTTCAAATCCTACCGCTGACACCGGTTTGCTCCTCTATCAATATAACGCATGCTTTTATTGTAAAGGCGTTTCCTGCAATAAAACGATGAAGGATTTTTGATTTATTCACAAGCATTGCATGACGTCAGCAATCAACCGTGACATCGTAAAAAGGTGCAATCATCTCGAGTTTTATTATTATTTTGTTGACAAATTTTAAAATCATTATTGCTTTAATGATTTATTGTTTTGGTATTTAATTACAGTACTCCTGGCGAATGATGTATTGGTTTACCACTGGCAACCCTGCATTCCAACAAACCACGATGGGTGTGGACGAATTGCGGACAAATGGCAACACAATTGACAAGACATTTGTGTTTTTTTTCCTTGAACATTTGTGTAGGCAGTTAAAGGTGACTATCGAAAGTTGTACGGGACATAATGCCAAAGCGAGACTGCACAATCGTTTCAATTGACAATGATCATTTACTATTGAAGAAATTTTCATATGCGAGAGTTTTTTTTTATTACTTCTAATTGTATCGCTGTATCATTGTCACATATTGAAGTCGAGAATGTTCATTGTATGTATTTTAAATGTATCATATAGATGTTTGGCATATAATATAAGAGGTAATCTTAAAAAAGGTATTGGTCGACGATGAACTCATCCGAAATATAGATTATGTGCTTAGGAAAGTTTATTGCTAAGAATATAATATTTTATAAATATGAAAATCCAATTAGATTTCCATGTTTATTTTTTTGATGAAAAGAAAAATGCTCTTTAAATTGTACTGTAATTTTTCAATGATTTATTTTATGCTTTTTTCTAAATATATATTTTACTTGAACAAACATTTTTTTAATTAGTTGGTAAATTGCCCATCCCACAGGGCATAAGCCTGTGTTGAGATGGCAATTTGCAAAAGTGTTTTTTTTTAGCTAAATAGTAACATGTTAATATCGAAAATACAGTACATACATAATAAAATAATTTTTTTATAAGTAAATGACAAATTTGAAGATATAGAATCTACATATTAAGAACTAAATTTAACTTGGTTTTTAAGGTAAGTAATGATATTGCTTTTAAAGGAGCTTTTGTTTGTATGTTTCTGATGGTGCTAAGCAGAGAATTGAATTGCTTAGTGGCGTTGTACTTAAAACGTTTTTGTCCGTAAGCGGTTTTATAGGCTGGGAAATTAAAGAATTTTAAGCCTTAAGGTTCTAGAAGCTTTCCATTCTTCAAACATATGGACATTACTAAATTGGGGCAATTAGATATTTTTAGAGTAAAGTTGTTCAAAGGTACTTGTACCGTAAACCTATAAATACATAATTTGAACTGTAGCTTGCAGTTTAATTTCACAAGACATGCGGGGGTTTAAGTTAAAACCGTTTTTTTCTGGGATAAGCAATTGTTTTTAGACATAATAATGAAATGTTCCATTAAATGGATTAATTAACTGTTTTTTTATTAAGAATTCACTTGTATCTACATAACTGTTTGGTATTGACAGCGTGTTAAGATGGGCCAACACCTGGTACATGAACAATTTAATAAAGTGTGAAAAGTCGTAAATGATACGAATCGAAAGTCAAGGTTCCCTCTCTCGAGAGCGGTTCATTCATAAGCTTTTCATGAATGGTCGTAAATGTATGCTTACATATTCATAAGTGGTATTAGTGTTCGTGAATAAAATATGCCTTATTATTATTTTATTGCCTGTAAAAAGTGTTGAGCATTTTATCTGATTGTATATTATACAACGCAGTACACATCGAAACAGTGCTTATCGTTCAATCAGACAAACACTCACAAAATATTATAATACGAACGCGTTACGAGTTGCTAATTCGTTTCGACCTTCCTGGGAGTTCGCGTATTCTGCAAGATGCTAGCTAACCTGCATTACTTATAGTATTGGAACGTGGGAATAGGCGATGACCTCCGTGGCAGAATGGTAAGATTCTTGGAGTAAGAATATACATGGAGAGGTACCTTTGCGAAACAGTGAAGTCAGTATTATTGACGTTATACTGACTCGATAGAAAGAGACACGGGTATATTAATGGATGTCAGATAGCCCATCAGTTACCGCCCACATGGAATTCGGACATTTTTAATAAACATATTTTAACACATTAAACAACACAATATCAATACACCGTTAACATGATTTAATAAGTTAAAATATCACACAAACACTAATCACAGAAAATTTGCCAAAATAATGATGGAAGCATTTTGTTGATTTATGTCTTTATATCATAAGAATGTAAAAATTCTAAAGTTCGGTCAAAAATAATTAAAACTTAAAAATACTTCGGAAAAGTGTCGCTTAAGCCCTGTTGCCTTTCTATCCGTTACCAGGGTACAATTTTGTCGAAAATTAACAATAGGTCAAAAGTGAGGCCAAGGTGAAATTTTGTTAAATTCAACAAAGATAAAGCCCACAGCACTAAAACACTTAACCCATCTCTACAATGCTTGCTTAACTTCACTTGCTTTGTGATGTCTTATTCTTCAAGATGTTATTATAATTTCCACTGTGGCTAACTGAACAATCTTCTGTTCATGCGCTATATTTTAGCGATGTCTTACCTAAATCTTTCAATTTACGGAAGTCTGTTTGTGTTTCAAAAAACATGTTATGTCGAAGTACCTACTTTTTAATTTCACCCTTAAAGATTTTGAGCCCCTAACCTCTGTTATTTCCGCTCTCAGCACGGAGTACTTGCTGTAATATGTAATATCATATATTTAAAATTACCTTCAATGAAAAACTGATCGTTTTTTCCGTTTCAATGAAATCCTTAGCATCTAAAAGATCAATACACAATGGCCCAGCCTCTCAGGTTCAGATCTTGCCCAGAGAGCGGAGGAACAGAGCGCAGAGGATACGAGAGACTCGGCGGGTCCTGTCGCTACACCTCCCTACACGGGGTAGGCAGATAACATCTCAGGACCGACAACAAACCCTCCCACATCCGGGACGCGCGATGACAACCACAATTTTATAACGACATGGTCGCCAAGCTTGAAATAAATGATGTATTGTTTTTGTTTTGTGTTGGTGAACCTGTTCGAATGGGAGATTTTTAGTTCAACACAGGAATTGAAATTTAGTTCTACTTATGTTTCAGTTTTCGATTGAGTGTCAAATTAGTTTGCCCATCTGAAATTTCGTAAACGGTATAATGTATTATTAATATTTTTATATTTTCGCAGAAAGCAATCACTTTGTGGTTTGACATATTTAATGAAAATTAAATAATAACTTTGTGTAAGACCACAGATTCTGTGTGAGTTTTGTTAAGTTTAATTTTCTACTCTAATGATGTAGAACATCTGTGGTACAAAGTTATTATTTAATTTTCACTGGTTACAATTTAGTCAAAATTAAAAAATATTATTATTATTTGTAAATTCTATTTTTTGCAGATTTCCAGGTATTCTGAACGCTGTACGAGATTAATCATAAATGAAAAGTTGTTAAAAATATAAGCTGTTGTTATTAAATATATACGTTTATGCTTCAACATATATCTGTAAAACCAGATTGATAGGTACTCGCCCTCTCGCTAAGTATCGCCCTGGTGAAAGACCACCATTCAGAATCGAAAAATGGCTTTAGCCGTGTTTTGTGACCAGATATGAATACCCAAGTATCTCCCAATCTTCCTCTTCCCCATCTCCTTCCCATCCTTACTACCTGCAGCCTCACGACATACCTCAATTGGGGATGCCATAGTCTCACTGGCTCTATAGAATCAAAACGTATTTATACACCTTTGAGGCACTTACATCTGCAGATAAAGCTAACACTTTACTAAATGACTGCCTCTTGAAAAAAAAAATCATATGTCCCTAATATTGTTTTTATATTTGTAAAATTTAATATTAAACTTATATTTTTAAATTTATATTTATTTATTTTTTTAATTCATTTGAAAACACATTTTTTTAAACATTTTATATAAAATTACATATTTTGTAAATTTAAAATTAAATTATATCTTTTAAAATTTTAAATTAAATAATGCATTTTTTTAATATAAATTAAATTTTTATCTTTTTTAAATTTATTATTAAAATATATCTTTTCTAAAATTAAAATTAAGTTCCACTCGATTTAGTTACTATTTTTAATTACAATTTGATAATGGCTTTAGAACGTCGAAACACCTCTCACTAAAATGAATAACTAAGACTAGCCTGAATTCAAAGTAATAACGTTAAATTAGATCAAATTAAATTATTTTAAAAAAATGCAGCTCTACTAATTGAACATGAACAAATAAAAACCCATTTTACTTTTTTTCTTACGAATCCGCAACCACCAGTTAAGAGTTAGAGCACTGACCTACACTGTCTAATGATCTGAAGAATCATTACATTTTAAAAAAAGTAAAAACATAGGTACATTTACGCACATTTATATTTTGATTGGAAGTTTATTAATGCTCCACATTTTAATTGAAGTTTGAATGGTCACCCCACTCTTCTTGCGTGTGACGCTGAGCATTTAGTTTAATCAATGCCATCGGTCCATAATCGCTAAGCATATATTCCAGCCGACATAGTATTATTTTAATTATACGTTTGTAACGTATACCTGCAATCATGTTCCCGATGACAATTTTTGAACCAGTATATCTGTCTTTGCCTTTAATTCAACGGTCTCTCTCAAACCTCTGAATGATTGCCCGCCCACACGCGGCTGCATCCGCGCTGTTGCAAAAATGTGAGAACTTTTCAATTTGTTCGATATGCACAGATAACTCAAGCAATTCGTCAAATTGCCTATTTGAAATAATGTTTCACTTGTTGAGTTGAACATTGAAAAATCTCCCGGCCATGGGGAGGCATTATTTATGGCAATACAGCTCTCGGAACGAAAATCAGAATAATCTAGCCGTATCACTTATTTACAGTGTGTCCGTACCAAATAAGGTAGTGAATCTATCATTCCGGAACCGATAAGGATGTTAAAATGCTAATAAAATAACTAACATGATGGTGCTAAAAAGTGGTGAAGTACGAATCGTCTGATCGAAAGGCAGAACATTAGGAGAAGCCTGAAACAACATATTCTAATGAACAGCCTAGATAGATGACCTAATAAAGCTCTCAGCAACAATGATAATAATATTGACTTTATTTAGTTGGACGTTATATAATATAAACAGTTCGTATGCGGTAAGTACTTACGATTGTGTACATTAGTTTTTCTCTTGTGTCATATCTAGATAATGCATTAATATGCTCAAAAAGTTTTGTTTTGTTCGTGCAGTTTAAATTCAAATTTCAAAAGGTATTGACCGGTCTGTAGCTGAGTGGACAAACGCGTCGGATTCCCACCCAGACGCCAAGGGTTCAATTCCTCTGCTAGCTGAGTCCTCCATCATTGTGTAAGCAACATCTTTCGCTTTTATTATGATGGCAGTAGGAGTTTTGAAATATTCTCAGGTTATTCGTAAACCAGGAATTTACCTTTCATACAAAAAAAAATTGAAAAGACTACAGCATCCCTAAATGGGGTGTGTTGTGAGGCTGAAAGTAGTGGGGAAGAGAAGGACATGGATAGATGAAGGTTGGGAAGTACCTGGCTATTTGAATCTGGTCGACAAACACGGCTAAAGCCATTTCAAGTAACGTTTCGATTCTGAATGGTGATGTTTCACCAGGGCGACACTTAGAGTATCTACCACTCTGAAACGTGCCGCAAATATACCATGTATAATTTTATATGAATTAGGATGTTTTATGATATATAGTTATTTAGTATCATGAAAGTCTTGTTTTGAAATGGAGAATAAAAATTACGCGGATGATATTTCGAAACGTGTAACATTTTTACCGCGATGTCGAAATGGGTATTTTCCTTAACCAAAGGCTCTTAACGACTCTATAAAGAACTGGCTCCACAATCTCTATCGAGTTTATTTTATTATTTGGAATCCTCCGGGCTAACACCGCCTCTTATCACCGGTTTAACCTGAACACGCCGCACCGCGCGCTGCCCGCTACTGCGCACTACATCGCAGCCGCCACTGCGCACTTCGGTGGCACTTTCCCATGGCTTTATCTAAACACGCAGAGTGGGCGATATCTCCCCCGTAAGCCGGACAGGCTCATCCAGGATTATACGTAAATTACCATTAAATCTTTGTTGCAATTTTTTTTGTAAATCCAACTTTAAGACGCACCTAGACGGGGATACATGGATATGCTCACCAAATATAACGTCTCTACTCTCTCTAACCGGCGAATATATCTTGATTTAATGACCCTGTATAAAGTTTTGCAATGGCATAGTTGACTGTCCTACCTTAGTTAATCTAATCAATTTTAAAATACCACCCAGAACAACTAGACTTAACGACTTATTTCACATTAGCCAGACGCGATAAAAACAATTGTGGGACGAGCTTGTGTATGATACAAAACAATTTTATTAACAGTTAAGATGCAGACGACACAACTGGCGAAATAACAAAATTGGCAGTCATTTAGATTGTACGACGTTAAGTCTTAAGCTGCAAAATACTCAAATTCTTTAAAATAAACTTTGACATGAAGCACTCACTTTGTGGTTAGACATAATTACATTTTAAATAAACGTAACTTTGTTTTGACACCAGTTTATTAAACACATAAACCAACCGGTTTCGGGTCTAGCTGAACCTTCTGAATGGCTAAGGTTATCTTCTGTATCCTTCGAGTTAGTTAAAAGTTTGCCCAAATTGTTATTAGCGTAAAAAGCGGCTTTAATTTCTAATGGAAATTTAGACACACTCAAAGAGGAAAAGTTAGTGACATATATTATTAATTTCATAAGGATACAGAAGATAATCTAAGCCATTCAGAAGGTTCAGGTAGAGCCGAAACCGGTTGGTATATGTATCTAGTAAAGTGGTGTCAAAACAAAGTTACTTTTATTTAAAATTTCTTTAAAATACTTGAGAATAACGAGTCGTCACAGAAGAGCTGCTATAGAAGGAAAATGAAAAAGGGTACTGAATCAATAATACAGTTCTCCAGTATTGCAAACTATTCTGTGATTGGAAAGGTCTCAAGGACTTCGATAGGCTGGTTGTGTGGAAATAATGTCGAGATGATGTCCATGTTGCAGCATACTAAGAGCAGAGCGGGGAAGAGGTGGACTGACTGCGTGGACAAAGATTTGCCAAGAAACACGAACCGGTGGATAATTATTTTAGAGGAGGCTAAATCCCTCCCAGGGAGTGTTATAATGTAAATACATAAACAATGATACACATTGTAAATATACCTTCTATAAAATACACTACGCAAACAGAGATGGGAAAATCAAAGAGTAAATTCAAAAATAGCCAACTGTTAAAAATAAAGCTGACAACGATATACATTATATAAATTAAAAAAAAAACAAGTAATAATTTTAGAATAAAAAAAAACGCTTAGATGGTTTGGGCATGTGGAGCGGATTAACGAAGAAAAGAGTGCGAAAAGAATATATGACGCGAAAGTGAATGGAAAAAGAAGTCGGGGACGCCCGAGGAAGACATGGCACGATCAAGGGAACCAAATACTTGAGTCGGGTCATGTAAAGAGTCAGAATAACAGAAGAGTGTGTGCCAAGACAGAATTGTATGACAGTCCGTCTTTTTTGTCTACCTCTGCGGGGAAACAGCATGATGGTTAGTTAGTAAGCTAAGTAAAAAAAAACCCACAGACACATCTAACGCATCACTATCTAAGCCGTCTCTCAGAAGGTAATAAAACTAGTCGAAGGTATTTTTTGAATGCTATTGCAAAGCCGTCTCTGTCCATAGATGTCCATAGATTTACTCAAAATGGTTCAAGTCTGAAGATACCTGTCATTAGGTGAAACCGGTCAGGTCTTAATAAATAAAAGTGGAATTAAAGTGACAAATTTCGTATTATTAAATCATTGTGATAATAGTCGTGATATCAAATATAAATATTTCAATCAATAATCCGAACTTAGGCGTACGGACACGTAATAAGTGATACAACTTTTGAATGCATCGTAACATTGTATCAAGTGTTAGAGATTCGTGTACTCAAATCAATCCGATCGCTTTCAGAATGCTCCACAGATATGTAGATACCTGTTGCTTGAGTTATCGCTTATAGCTGGCTGTCGCATCATTCAGGACGGAAGCGCTGTCCGCCGTCCACTATCCAGCCAGCAGGGGCCGAGTGGACAGGGGCAGCGGGCGCACGGGGTGTGATTTAGTGGGACCCCGTATCAATTAACTCGTATCTCACACGGCGGCTAAATAATTATGTCCTCTCTCGCCAGTGGCCCCCTTAATTAGGAGCACCCGTCCTCGCGAGGGGGGCGCAGGGGGGGCGTCACGAAAAGGGAAAAGGCAGATAGCGCCCCCGTGAAGCGTGTTCTTGGAAGAGTGACCTTGGCTCACACTAATGAAGATCTTAATTGGCTTCCCTTCGGGTGAGCCAAGACTACAGGAGCGTACTCACAAATGTGACAAATTCAGATAGTTCACATCGAAGTCGCCGTACAACTCTTGATAGTTCATAAGAAAACCTACATCAACAGGATAACTTTGAAGTAATGCACATTGAAGCAAAACATTTTATAATCTCCAAATATATTTTTTTTTAATGAATACGCGCTTAATGGTCAGCACACAAAAATACACACTCTCTGGCTTTCCAATACAAAAGTAACACTACAAATTATTTATTTTTAAATACTATTCGGGTAGTTAGGAATATGTCCAAGGTTTCCTGTGAATACAATTTTTAAAGCAGTAATCTTTCAAATTGTCATGAAATGCGTACTAGGATTTTAGGTAAAACGTCTAAAAATGCCATCACTGGTTTTGAAAAGTGCACAAAAAATTATTAACATTTTGATATTTTTCAAAATATAATTTAAAAGATTTCATTTTTTTGTAATATTCATGGAAACCTTAGACATTTTTCTAACTACGCATAGAAAATTCACAAATAAATAATTTGTAGTATTGCTTGTATTAGAATGCTAAAAAGTGACGTTTTACTCCAGTTTTGGGTGTTGAAGCTTAAATTAAATGTTTAATATCATATGTAGGATATGTGTTGAATATCACATGGAACTGGTAGAAGAAGGACGAAGGTATAATTAATTCTGTAGAAATGAGATCCCCGAGGCGTATGTGGATAATACCATGTACGACCGTGCTAAAGATGTGGATATCAATAGAATCAACAAAGGGACGCTGACGAGGTGATAATATATAAATGTGGATATCCGAAAAGAATGCAAGGCTGATCAAGAAAGAGACGCTTAGATAGTTGGGGCATGTAGAGCGAATGAACGAAGAAAGGAGTGTAAAACGAATATACGACGTGAAAGTGAATGGAAAAATAAGTCGGGGACACCTAAGGAAGACATGGAACGATCGAGTGAATAAAAACAATCGGGCCATGTGAAGAGTCAGAATAACAGAAGAGTATGTATGATACGATGTAAGAATGTTACTAAAGGAAGGAGTGTGTGCCAAGACTGAGTTGTATGGCAGTCCGTCCTCTCTGCCTACCCCTGCGGGGTGGTTTCCTAGTTTGTTAGTTACTTACTTAATTAAATAAGATTATTTGTTAGTTCGAGTTCATGTAA
Source organism: Drusus annulatus (assembly GCA_022651775.1). Taxonomy (NCBI): domain Eukaryota; kingdom Metazoa; phylum Arthropoda; class Insecta; order Trichoptera; family Limnephilidae; genus Drusus; species Drusus annulatus. Next base: position 377,692 of record JAGWCC010000106.1, on the reverse strand, counting down.
TGATTTTAATTTGTATTTTTTTCATTTTAATGTTGGGTTATTAAGGCATAAAGTGACATGATCGTAAATAAATATAAAACAAAGGCATAATATTGTATTTTGATTTTTATCTATACAGATTGCTTTGACGGTGATTAAATAGATTGCCTTTAAAGCGCACTTGAGGTAAACTATCACAAAACTGCGCTATATAAATTCACTGTTATTATTATTGTGGTCTCGATTACTCAGTGATTTAGATCAGTCTTCCGGTTACCAGATAATCTGAGTTGCACCACTAACCCATTTACTCGTTGAGTAGCTATTTAGTATTGATGCATCTATTATAAGGAGAATCTCTTTTTTCATGCCAGACTTGAAAATACCACATTATATTTTTAAACTATAATCTATGCATTCAAAATGTGTTTCATTAGTATAAAGCACTGCTTGAAATAAAGCCCATTTTTATTCATAATGACAGTTTTTTTTTTGTAAATTTGAAAGTTGTTAACTAGTCAATAATGTCACAGAAATGTGATGTTTGAACGCAATTGGCCGGTTAGTAGCTGAGTAGACAAACACGTCGGATTCCCACCCGGGCGTCGTGGGTTCAATTCCTCTTCTAGCTAAGTCCTTCATCATTGCACAAGCAAAATCTTCCGCCTATTATGATGGTAGTAGGAGTTTTTCAAATATTGTCAGGTTATTCGTAACCCGGGAATGTTTATATTTCTTTAAGAAAATCTGAAATTAAAATTATATAATCATATCGTCGCGGGAAAGGCAAAAGGACTGAAGCGCTCACTGAGTCACCCGAAGCGATAAAATGCTAAAAAAGTACCAAACTCGTGTCGCTTGAGTCGAGCCTTCTCCCAAATGGTAAATATATTTTAGACGGTTTAAGGGCCACAAAAGTCTTCAGATTCAAACGAGAGTCAGAGTATTCGACGCAGAAAAAAAAATCTGATCAAAACTACATATTTAACTCATTTTGACCGAAGTGTCGCTTAAGCCTTTTTGCCTTTCCAGCGACGATATGTATTGCTCATAGAGTTGGTAGAGTAGTATCTATCCAAGGCAGTGAAGTTAGTTTTTGATGATTTTAAACTGACTCGGCGCACCTGGGCGTGGCTAAGATTGAGGCTACGGTATTTATACATCCATTCATATCACATATCGACATAACGTTTTTGTTTATTCGTAAAGCCACTTTTTCACAGTATTTTTATCAACAAAAATATAGCATTTAACCTAAAAAACCGTTTAGTTGTGTCAAGTTTAGTGGCATAATAAAAAATGTGGGCGGAGTCCCGCCGTGAACCAGAACCTTAAGATCATCCTTACAGTATATAGAAGCGGTCTATGAAATTTGTTGTCTCTTTCTCTCTCGCAAGTTAGTGTAGGTTGGATAAAAAGAATTAGCTCTCCCTCCATATATTGTTACTTCAAGGTATTGCTTTTATTTAATGTGTAGATGTTTTTGAGGGAATGATTATCAGCAAAGTGTTTTAAATATAGCAATTATTACATTTAGCGTATCCTTTTCCCAGTTTCAATATCATTTAAAAACACATGTTTTCATTGAATATGTTATGCGAAGAATACTCCCGTGACGCCACTCGGTGTCCCAGCAGTCTGTCAATTATTAGCAGTAACCTTTAATGGCGTCGCAGCGTCCAGCTCTGGACCAGTGTGATCCGTCCACCGGATACCGGGGCTCAAAACCAGTAGCGACCTGTGGGCAGCTAATGACCTCTGCAACTCTTCCTCTTTAACTGGATCCCTGTAGCTGGTGGCTGGTAGCCGCTTGCCTGTGTGTTGCCTGTTGCCCGTTGCCTGTGTATTGCCTGTAGCCTGTTGCCCGTTGCGTCCCCCCCTCCCCCCGCCCCCGCGCGAAGACAAGTGCACTCTGCCCACGACAAATGACAAGCACCATTAAAATGATCAGGCATGTAATCTGCCGCGTCCGTTCGATCCTTGAAAGGTTTTTAAATTATGTAGCAGGGAATGATAAGGAATATGCGGCGAGCTGCTATTAGAAATCTTCGGCATTGTTTTGATTCGGTTGTATCAAAATTACACGGAAACAGAAACGACTTTATTGAATTGGTGGTCAATGAATCACAGGTAGAATATCTATTTCAAAGTGCTTAAATGCTTACAGTAATGTTTTAATAAAAATGTTTTGGCAACCACTGTGGCTTTCTTACCTTAAAAATAAAGCAAAAAAGTCTTGGAGTAACAATATATGGAGAGAGAACTAATTCTTTTTTATCCAACCTATATGAATTTGGGATAAATCACTTTCTCCGGGTTTTTACGTCGTACACCATGAGAAAGAAAGAGACAGAAAATTTTCCCAAATTATCACACCGCTTTAAACTACTGTAAGGATATTCTTCGTGTTCCGCGTCTTTGTTGACTCTGCCCACACGTTTTCATATGCGACATAAATGGACATAAGTCACGGTTTTTTAGGTTATATGATATATTTTTGTTTATAACAATACTGTGAAAAAGTAGTTATACGAATAAACAAAAACATTATGTCGACATTGTGTGCCATGAATGGATGTATAGATACCCTAGCCCTAGTCCTAGCCACGCCCAGGTCTGCCGAGTCCGGCAAAAATCATAAAAAACCGACTGCGCTGCCTTGGATAGGCACCACTCTATGCACTCTATGGATAGATAGATAGACGGATGGTAGTATGGAGGTACAGAAGGCAGTGTGGGGCTGCTAGACCCTAGACCAGTCATCCTCTCCCGAGCAACAATCATCCGCTTTTACAATGAAATTCCTGAATTCCCCGCAAGAAGCGGCACAAAAGGATTGGCGGGTAAATTGCTCCCCGGTTTAATAAACTTTTCCCCGTGCGTTCATTTGAATACTTTACGAGGTATATTGTGAAAACATTTTCGTACGTCGGAGATTTTCTAAATTTTTGTGGATTTTTTAAAAAAGAATTCTCTCCTCTGGAAACGATTCTGTTAGCCTTTTGAAAAGAGGTTGTTGCCTTTGTTGGCGGTTGTAATCTGACATTTTCATATTTTTTAGCGCTGGGCAGTGAACGAAACTGTATTTTTTCGGCAATGCATTTGAAACATTTTTATTGTTAAAAAACAGCATCACATTTTGGGTGGGAAATCACTGAAATCACTGTTACCTGATTTTTCAGTTATGCTATGGAGCATAGATGAAAAAAATAATAAAAAAATTCTGGTTACAAATAACCTAACTTACTAATTAACTAAATAACCATCGCGCCGTTTTCCCGCAGGGGTAGGTAGAGAGGACGGACCGCCATACAACTCTGTTTTGGCACACATTCCTTGCTTCATTTACATTCACAGATCGTCTCATATGGTACATACTCTTCTGTTATTCTGACTCTTTACATGACCATATGCAAGTATTTGATTTGTTTGATCGTGCCATGTCTTTATCAGGCGTCCTAGAAAAAGATAACCTGATAATATTTGAAAAACTCCTACTGCCATCATAATTAGCGGAAATTTTTATTTGTGCAATGATGGCGGACATAGCCAGCAAAGGAATTAAACGCATGACGTACAGGTGGGAATCCGACGCGTTTGTCCACTCAACCACCGATTTGTCAAATTGATATTTTATTTGAATTCATTATCTGGAACACGGGCGTTTATTATGGTAAAATATTTTATAAAATATCTTGACTAATTTTTTAAAGTCAAACTAGCTTTTTACCGGCATATTTGAAAAGAATTTTCCCAATATAAAATTAGTACTGAAAGTTAAAACCTTTCCCAAGATGTTGTCAGAACTTGAAAATGACCTAAAACCTATTTCAAAGAAATTTAGAAGATATTTAGAACATGATTATATCACTATAGGCGCATCGTGAAATAAATTACAATTTAAAAAATAGTGTATTTTTACTTTAAATCACTTATTTATTTTACATATATATGTGTGAAGTAGTTTAAGTTGGAGCTAACCTTCTTCAAGACGATATAATATAAACTAATTTAAGTACAGATAATTACATTTATAAAGTAAAGGAAACAAGGTGAGAGATGACAAATTAGAGGGGAACAGAGCATTAAATAAGAGGAGGGAAGAGTAAAAGTAGGCATTACAAGGGGGTGAAAGGGAACAACTTTAAAATGGGACTTTTGAGTTAAAATCATTTTTAGTTTTTTTTTGTTTTCCAATGCTGTTTTTAATATAATGAATACCGCACAAGAGTCCCAAACTGCTCCCAACCGTCTAGAGACATTGAGACTATGGTATCCCCAATAGGGGTATGTTGTGAGGCTGAAGATATTTAGGAGGGAAAGTATATGAAGGTTGAGAAGTATCTGCCTATTCAGATCTGGTCACCAAACACGGCTAAGGCCATTTCAAGTTTCAATTCTGAATGGTGGTCGATAATTAGAGTATCTACCACTCTGGAACGTACCACTAATATACTGTCTTTGATTTTATATTAATTACAACAAACAATAATAATTAATTAAACCTCACACTTACAATAAACTCCACCACAGACTATAGCCATCACCAATATGTATTCCTTTAATTAAAACATTACTAAATGGCCAATGAGTAAGGACCGCAAGGAAATTGAAGATCTCCTAAAATAGCACTTGAAATTCTTCACCATGAAAAACTAGAACATTGTGTAACAAACTTCACCATTTTTTTCTTAAATACTCTACTTGTACTCACTGTCACTTACCTCAGAACAGGTTCTCACGACCTAGTGAGGTAGGTAATGTAAAAAAATAATGTAAGAAACAAAAAGTTAAACAAAAAAATTAAATAAAAATTATTGGCGCACGCCGGGTTCGAACCCGCGACCTTTCGATTCGAAGTCGAGCATCTTAACACTTGACTTCTAAATTATTAATTATTATTTGTTAAATACATTGTCAAACACCGAACACTACTAAACTACCCATTGTATTGATATAAACAAAAACAAAGACATGTAAAAGAATGTCCAATTCAAATTCCTAACGGGACATCCTTGGCGAAATAAAATATTCTCCGCCTTCCTCGTCTCCCCACCCTTTATACCTACCTTATATCGTAAAGCCAAATTCTTAGACAAAACGCGAGCCATAAATCTGCTCCTGTCTCCGTGTGTCTGCCACTGCCTCAGTGCCTATAGCGCCTACTGCCTACTGCCTCCTGCCTACTGCCTACCTGTCTCTGCCAAGCTTCCATACAACAAACAAAATGTTTTATTTCGCAAATACATTTTTTATTTCAATATCCACTAGCGAAACCGAAGAATGTGTTCTTGAATTTTAGAAAAGGCAAAATATATCATCACATCCACGCTTTTCGCGGTAACTTTGCCCAAGTAAAATGCCGCATTTCCGAGATATGGCAGTCGTGTACCAGAAATCTTTTGACAATATTATTTCATACTTTTCCAACAGATTTTATTTCGTTAAAATGGCAACACGGCTTTGCGACATTGAAAACTTTTAGAGATTTTGCGTTGATGGTCCCAGCTTCCAATGAAAAGGATAATATCATCATTTCTACGAATATCTGATATGAGTACACATAATGTCGTATAAGCGTTGAAACGCTCTGAAAAATTAACTTAACAAAGTCGGATTTAAACTGTTTGCTATCGATAGAGATTTTCATTTCACGAGTAATTTTGTGGAATTTAAACGCGATTGCATATTTTATCTGTTTATGAAAAAGGTAGACAAACATTCCCGTATATCCAATAACTCTACAATACTTGTACCTAGATTACATGTAGTTGGTAATACACTTGGAGTAACAATGTATGGAGAGAGAGCTAATTATTTTTACCCAACCTATGCAAACTTGCGATAAATCACTTTCTCCGGGTTTTTACGTCGTACACCATGAGAGAGAAAGAGACAACAAATATAATACACCGCTTTTATGTACTGTCACGATGATCTTTGGCTCCTGGGTCACCGCGGGACTCCGCCCACATTTTCTATTATGCCACTAAACTTGACACAACTAAACGGATTTTTGGGTTATATGCTATATTTTTGTCGATAACAATACTGTGAAAAAGTGGTTATGCGAATTAACAAAAACATAATGTCGATATGTGATATGAATGGATGTATAAATACCCTAGCCTTAGTCTTAGCCACGCCCAGGTCCGCCGAGTCCGGTAAAAATCATCAAAAACTGACTACACTGCCTTGGATAGATACCACTCTATATACTCTAAGGTAATACATACGCAGAGGTAGCTGTTCTATTGAACTGCACGGAATGTAGATAGAAGAAAGCTTTAACCTCATAGAACTTTGATCAATAGTATTTTTTTGCATTTATACACTATTTTTAACTACTCTATAACCATTTTTTATTTTTGTTTGTGCATATAATTCTTATTTTTTCAGTGTCAATTGTAAACCTTTAATGTAAAAGCCCTCTCGGGCGTATACAATAATATAAGTAAATATTTGAAAAACCTCTGTTTTCCAACCATTTTCACAATTAAAATTTATCAAATTAAATATTATTACTATCGAGTTTTAGTTTTCATGTTTAGTGAAAGTGTTCAATGTAATATAACACTCATGACGAAAAATACTAGAAAAATCTGAAATTTTTATCACGTTAAAAATAATATGACGCCTAATTTATTAGTTCCATAAATATGCTTCTAAAATGTTAATGTACCTTTATCTTAACTTCTAATCATGGGAAAGGCTATCAGTTAAGATACAAATACATTAGTTTTTAAGGAGCACATTTTTTTAAATTGTAAAATTCTGTGGCATATTAGTTTGCATGTGATAAAAAGATCTGATTTTTTTGTCATTTTTTTGTGTCCTCTGTAAAATTTGTATTATGTGAGATACAAGAGTTTTTTGTCATGAGCTATACATCGCATTATTCCACAAACCTGATAGTTTTGGAACAGCGTAATGCATAGCGTTTGAAAGATCTCCCGAGCAAGGAAATCCTATAATTTGAACTGAAGGCCTGAACTCCGTATCCTTAATTACTCACAGAACCATACTAGAAAGGAAAAGAAGGATAATGACTATAAGTATTAACGAAATCGAAAAAAAAAGCTATTGTTTTTGCTTTCTACAGACTATGGCATCCCCAATTTGGGTATATTGTGAAGAGGAAGGTTGATAAGTACCTGGCTATTCAGATCTGGTCACCAGACACGGCTAAAGCCATTTCAAGCAACGTTTCGATTCTGAATGGTGGTCTTTCACCAAGGCGATACTTAGAGTATCTACCACTCTGGAACGTGCCACAAATATACTTCTTATTATTTTATATGAATTAAATTTGCCATGACACATATTAATTAAATAAAAGTTATTGGCGCACGCCGGGCTTGAACCCGTGACCTTTGGATTCGGCGTCGAGCGTCTTACCACTCGACCATGGAAGCCGTCTTCTGTAAGTTTTGTACTATGTGGGATACAAAGTATTTTTTCGTCATGAGTGATACATTGCATTGTACTGAAAATCTGCTAGTTTCGTAATAATGCACTGTGGCTATAACGTTTGAAAGATCTCCCGAGCACAGAAAACCTCGTAGTTGCACTAAAGGTCTGAATTTTAGTTGATTAGTAGCCTAAATTAATTACTGAACCTTCTCTTGCCATACTAGAAAGAAAAAAAGCGTAATTACTATCATTAATAACAGTATCGAAAAAACAGCAATTTTTGTTTTTGCTTTCAATTCAATTCACATTTTCAAGGCATCATTAAGTGACTGCTGAGATGTATTTGCTGTGCAAACGTCGAATAAAAGTCGCTAGGCGCCGGTAGTAGAAAGCAGATAACAGAGAGTCGGGTCTATCAGATAAAAAGTGGCTAAATGAAGAAATGTAAATGGGTATTGACTGTGAGTGACACGTGTGGACAGGCAAACATGTTTGCCGTGCCATAGGAATAGTTGCGCGTGCCGGGGAATGATGAAATAACCGCAGACGATGTGTCAACCATTAACCTCTGGAATGCCGGATTCCCGAAAGGTACAATTTCCGTCGTACATTGTTGATTGTAATTTCGTAAAAACTCACTTGTGTTTTACGAATTGATGGTTTTGTCAAGTGCGCTATCTTTTCAGATAATTTGTTAATGTATTTTTTCAAATTGTATGTCAATGGCATGTGGTTTTTTTGAAATAGCTACTTATTATTTTTTTCTCTTTCATGTCACTTTCAGTTTGATTGATATATGTGAAGATTTTGTTGTCGTTTTATTGTGTTGTCGTGTGGGCAAATAGATTTCCTTTCAAATAAAAATAAAATTGCACGAAGCTTTCCTGTAAATTCAAGCAATGATGTTGCTTTGAAAATCGTTTTTTTCTTCCGCACCAACGTTAGCAAACTTCAAATATTTAATACCGAACTTAACGCAAGGCAAAATATTTTTATGGATTGATTATTTCGTTGACAAGCGATTATGGTTCATTTAAATAAGTGAACAACAGGTTTTAAAGAATAATAAACCCTGAACAGAGAGTGATAAATGCTCGGTGACTATTGGCACCTCCGACACACTAGAGGTTAAGACGGAATTAGCTTTGAGAATATTCTAAAATCAAATTATCAATTTTTCAGCAAGGATTTCTCTACTCATTTAAATGAATATACGACACAATTTACTAGTAGGTTGTTTTACAAAGTTGTCAATTAGTCTTTCATGCGTCAAATAATGTGGAGTACAAATATGTATGCAATAAATAATTTCTAAGCATATAAGCCTTCTAATCAATAAAATTGATTCAAAAGTTAAATAAATACCGCACAAGAGTCCCAACTGCTCGTAACCGTCAACAGCCAATGAGAGTGTGGCATTACCGATTGGGGTAAGGATATGGTAAAGATAAAGGTTGGAAAGCACCTGGTCATTCAGATCTGGTCACAAAACACGGTTAAAGCCTTGCAAGAAACGCTTCGATCATGAGTGGTCTTTCACCAGGGCGATACTTCGAATATCTACCACTTTGGAACGTGCTATTATTTTATATTAACGAAATGTCAAACTCTTGCTTATAATTTTTAATCCAGTTAAGACCTTTTCCCTAAGAACTCGCATAATGTAAACTTAAATTAAGTCAAGTAAATGAAACCGTCAGATGATGATAGTAGTAAAGCATATGAGCCGCAGTACTTGTTAGATAGAACATATTTATTCACAACACATTTATTCGTAGTTGTATAAGCCCTAGATAGTCAGAGGAATACGAAAAATCCATTAAATCAAAAAAAAAAATGTTAAAAAACACTGAATTTATTTCCACACGTCAGGATTTGAGCCCGTGACCTCTGGATTCGTAGTAGAGTGTCTTAAACACTCTACCATGGATATTATGAAGAAAATTCTGAATATAGCTGATTTTAACCATCATTTTTTTACTGTCTAAACTTGATTGAAGCTTATGTCTATATTCAATCAAGGTATATTATTTTTACTGTACGACAAATACAAAAAGTTATTTTTTTTAATCTCGCTTCCCATGCCCTAAATCAGAAAAAAAAAAAATTTTTTTTTTAAGTAAACAAGTGTGTCTATCTGATAGGATCTGCCAGGTAAGTATGTTCCTGTATATTTTCTTATTTAAACTAGCAATTAATATGCGATAATAGAAAATAAGATCTGTACAGCGCCCTTGAGGTGATTTTTTACAAAAACGGCGCTATACAAATCATCCAAATAGTATTATTATTATTAAAATGGGGGCTAGACTAATACCAAATGATTTAATTTGCCATATAAATGCATGGTATGTCATTTTAATGTATTATTCGCAAAGAACTGAAAATAGAACTGTTTCGTTTACACTTGTATAATAACAGCGCTGTATCCTTATTGATAATTCGATCTCAGTTGGCTCCTCTCCTCACACTTAGCTATCTGCGATCCTCCGGAAATGGTAGCGACTGGTGCACTTGCACGTTGGACAGACTTTACGTGCGCCACCTTTCTGTCCACTGTTCGCAGGCACTGTTCACTGTCCAAGTCATAAAGCAAACATTCCAGCGATTAAGCTAACTAATCCTGGTGAAAGACAACCAATCAGAATAGAAACGTTGCTTGAAATGGCTTTAGCCGTGTTTGGTGACCAGATCTTGATAACCAGGTACTTCCTGACCTTTCTATTCCCATATCATTCCCCTCTCCACTACCTTCAACCTCACAACATACCCCGATTAGCGATACCAAAGTCTCACTCCAGACGGTTAGGAGCAGTTGGGACTCCTGTACGGTATTCACTATATATATATTTTTTAAAACCAACTAAACATCACGCCGTTTTTCCGCAGGGTTAGGCAGAGAGAACTGACCGTCATACATCTCTCTCTTAGAATACACTCCTCGTTTCATTTACATCCATACTTCGTCTCAAACATACTCTACTTTTATTCTGACTCTTGACATGAACCGACTCAAGTATTTGATTCACTTGATCGTGTCATGTCTTCCTCGAGCGTCCCCGACTTCTTCTTCCATTCACTTTCGCGTCATATATTATTTTCACACTAATTTCTGCGTTCATTCGCTCAATATGCCCAAACCATCTAAGCGTCCCTTTCTTGATCAGCCTTGCTTGATTCCGGATATCCACATTTTTAACTCATACGTGGTTTTACTACACATAGGCCTCAGGGATTTCATTTCTACAGCATTAAGTCTACTTTTATCTTTCCTCTGTCAGTTACATGTCTCACTGCCAAACTTCAGAGTTGGTAGAATCACTCCATTGAGGACTGCTAGCTTCACTTCTTTGAACGTTTTTTTAAATTTTATTTGCGCCAACAGCGTTCAGTTCTCCATTTATGGAGTTTCCTCCATTCACTTTTCTTTGAATATCCTCATCAGTCTTTCCGTCTCTTTTAAACGTACTTCCTAAATACACAAATTCATGCTCTATCTCCAAGTATTCATCATTCAGAACTATGTTGCACGCTGTTCTCGTTTTCTCTATTACTAACACCGTGACTTTGGACTTACTTACATTCATTACTAACTCATTCTGCACATAGATACTCCATGTAACGTCCTGGTAAAATATGATTTTTTAGAATGAAAACCTTGCTTGAAATGGCTTTAGCCGTGTTTGGGGACCATGTCTGAATAGCCAGGTACTTCCTAACCTTCCCCATCCTTTCCCTTCTTAATACCTTCAGATTTACAACATACTCTAATTGAAGATGCCATATACCCACTGGCTCCGGGACGTTTGGTAGCATTTGAGAAAAAAAAAAAAAATCTTTAAAATAAATAAATAGTTACTCAACAAGATTTCACGGTAAGAAGCATTGCCCTAAAACGACACATAAAACTTTTCACGTTCTACGGAATATGCTCATAAATTATTTTCTTAGCTCGAATCGTTCATCATGTTGTCATCCCCATAAAGTTTGCGTTTCAACCCCATTTAAATTACCTCAATCATAAACTATTCTGCCGAAAACGAAAGCTGCCATGCGAGAACGATTTTATATTTCGTTTTTATGTCCCATTCGAGGCCGTATTAAACCAATTTGTCATTACTAGTCGAATAAATAAAAAAAAGTATTGTATTTACTACAATATTGGATATTTGATGCGTTCCCCGCCTGACGACCAAATGACCTAATTAATTAAAGCTTCCCCATCAACTCTTTTGTTATTCATACAGACATTCTGCCAAGCTGAAAGAATAATACAAATCAGTTATGAGTATAACCGACATTCACGATATAATATATATTACTCTGATGTAATCCACAATCAGTAAGTTCGTAGGATGACATATAGTTGGCGCCACTATTGACAAATCCATATGCTTTTTACAAAGTACCCACCTTCAAATAATACGCGTCGAAATTTGACAACAATCTGACGTTTATTTCACAAGTATTTTATATTTCTATACCGTTTATATTCAGCATACTGAATCCGTACAACATCGCTTCTTACGCGGTATTACATGGAGATTAGGGCGAGAAAGAGGCGATTATTCATATGATGAAATTGAATAATTATTGAAAATGTCTTCATTAGAAAAGCGCAGGATAGACTTTGATTTAATTTTCATTTACAAAATTATTAATTGTTTTATTGACTCACCTTCTCTGTTACAACTTATCCAGTTTAACATTCCTTGCCGTAGACTCAGAAACAATGAATTGCTATTCCTTATTCATCACTATACTAATTATGGGTATAATTCTCTAATGTCCAGAATGTCAAGACTTGTTAACTCAAGCCGTGGTCTTGAAATTTTTTGTAGCAGTCATAAAACTTTGACTAGACCATGGCTTAAATATTCTCTCTTATGTTTATTTTGTCCTATTTTTGACATCACTTAATTTATTATCATGTATGTGCTATTCTTTCTTTGTTACTTCTTTTCCATTATTGTTTTACTTGTCTTTTTTTGGAATTGGACTTTAGTCCGTTAATATATAAATAAATAAAGTTGCAGTGGTTTTAGTGACGCTACTTGTGTAATTTACAGCACAATGAAAAAATCTGAATTTCGTGTGTTAATAAAGCATTGCTTTTTAATAAGAAAAAATACCGCTTAAGCAAAGCGATGGCTTGACAAGTGTTGTTAGGACTCTGCTCTATTGAGACAAATGGTAGAGAAGTGGTTTGCTGATTGATGATGTTGAACGCTAATTCGCCCAAATTCGGCAGTTGTTTGAGAAAACAAAAAAGTCCACAAAACAGTTTTTCGTACATTGAAGTTGCGTGAGATATCTGACACCTTCAAGATATCATAAAGCAATGTATTTATCGTTTGGCATCAACATTTCTCCATGAGAAGGCTGTGTTTGAAGTGGGTACTGCGTTTGCTCACAGTCGATCAAAAACAACAACGCGTCGACGATTCAGAGCGTCACAAGTCGATCGCAACTATGGAAAAATTGCACGAATTGCTTCCCCACCCACCACATTCTTCGGATCTGGCTTCCAGTGACTACTACCTGAAAGTGAAGCCTACTTTGAGGCCAAAGATAAATAATCGTTCAACAAAAAAGGCATTGAAATGTTAGAGAAGCGTTAGAATGAATGTATCACTCTTGAAGGAGACTATGTTGATGAATAAAATCAAATGTTGTCTACAAGTTGTTGTTTTATCAGTCCTACAAACTTCGTGAGTGATGTATACACTTGGAGAAACAATGTATGGATAGAGAGCTAATTATTTTTACCCAACCGATACAAACTTGCTATAAATCACTTTCTCTGGGTTTTTACGTCGTACACCATGAGAGAGAAAGATACAACAAATTTAATACTCCGCTTCTACGTACTGTCACAATGATTTCGGGCTCCTGGGTCACCGCGGGACTCCGTCCACATTTTTTATTATGCCACTAAACTTGACACAACTAAACGGTTTTTAGGTTAGATGTCATATTTTTGTTGATATCAATACTGCGAAATGGTGGTTATACGAATAAACAAAAACATTATGTCGATATGTGATATAAATGGATGTATAAATACCCTAGCCTTGGTCTTGGCCACGCCCAGGTTCGCCGAGTCAGGTAAAATCATCAAAAACTGACTGCACTGCCTTGGATTGATACCATTCTATATACTCTAAGTGTATACATGATTTGTTGAATGATTTGTTTTTAATACTAACAGAATTAATTTTTGGTAGTAGTTTGTGATGAGAAATGCTGTAAAAAGCTTTTTAAAGATTTTGTTTGATTGTTAATAATTATTTTAATTTTATTGGCTTTATTTATTATATTTATCTTTTTTGAAAATCATTACGCTCATTGAATATGGCAGATTGGGTGTTGCACCAACTACTTAATTCGGCCGGTATAAAAAACTTAAAACAATAAATAAATAAAATCCGCTGTTTATAAAATAAATAACAACTATCTATATTTTATAAAATATTTTTATCAATTTAGAAAAAAATCGTAATATTTCCTGTCCGTCACAATGCCTATTGACAATTTATAGCGAATAACAGAATTCACCCCGGCTACGCGGCTTCCACGGGCGCTTAGGATGTGAGGGCTCTTCGTTAGCCGCGCGCGCCCGCCGACGTAGGCCCCCGCACCGGCCCAGTCTAAGCGCGCCCTACGTTTGAATGAAGGGTGCATCTATTGAATATGTATGAAGGCATGCACCCTCCTTGGCTCTTTGCGGAGAAAGTGAAAGGTGTTCAGAAAAGTTCACGCAATTTTTTTAATAAAGTTGTACAACTTTAGTCGTTATATCAACCCTGATGTATTAATGATTAAGGGTGTGGTGTGATGTGAGTACGTAACATTCTAAAATTAAAAAATACACAACTCTTATTTTCAATACATAAAAGGGTTTTTACCAACCCTGATGCATTTATGATTTTGTATGTGGTGTGATGTGAGTACGTAACATTCTAAAATTAAAAAATACATAACTCTTATTTTCAATACATAAAAGGGTTTTTACCAACCCTGATGCATTTATGATTTTGTATGTGGTGTGATGTGAGTACGTAACATTCTAAAATTTAATAATACATCATTCTTATTGTCAGTACATGAATGGCTTATACCAACCCTGATGCATTTATGATTTTGTATGTGGTGTGATGTGAGTTCGTAACATTCTAAAATCTAATAATACACCATTCTTATTGCCAGTACATAGAATGGCTTTTACCAACCCTGATGTATTTATGATATTTATGTGGTGTGATGTAAGTACGTAACATTCTAAAATTTAATAATACATAATTCTTTTTGTCAGTACATAGAATGGCTTATACCAACCCTGATGCATTTATGATTTTGTATGTGGTGTGTTGTGAGTACGTAACATTCTAAATTAAAAAAAAAACGGTTCTCTTATTTTCAGTGAATTTAATGGCTTATACCAACACCGATGTATGGCAGTGAGGGAAGAAGGCAGAAAAATGATGAAAGTAGACTTAATGCTGTAGAAATGAGATCCCTAAAGCGTATGTGCGGTAAAACTATGTAAGACCGTGTTAAAAATGTGGATATCTAATGTAAACGTAATGGATAGGATTAAGAAAAGGATGCTTAGATGGTTTGATATATATTATGATCGAAGAAAGGAGTGAAAAGGCAAAAGGGCTTAAGCGATACTTTGAATAAAAATGAGTTAAATATGCAGTTTTGATCGGTTACTCTCTTTTGATTCTGAAGGCTTTTGTTGCCCTTCAACCATCTAAAATATATTTACCATTTGAGAGAAGTATTAACTCAAGCAACACAAGTTTGGGATATTTTATAGCTTTTTTTCGCTTCAGGTAACTCAGTGAAAGCCCTGAGTTATCTAAGTTAACTTTAATCAAACTACTGGACTTATGAATTTTATTGTTCAACAAAAAAACTTTAAAATGCTCCGGTTTAAACTACTCAAAATGACGCTTCAGCCTTTTCGCCTTTCCGGCGACGATATATGATTTAAGCTGGATTCACACCAACGTTCGGATCCGCTCTTCAGGTAACTCAGTGAGAGCGTTGAGTTAACTTTTTCTTTCAAAATCCAACCAGGTACTGAAAACTTACGAATTTTATTGTAAAACAAAAATAGCTTCAAAGTGCTCTGGTGTAAACATCCCAAAATGGCGCTTCAGTTCTTTTACCTTTCCGGCGACGATATAACGCGAAAGTGAATAAGCATTATTAAAATGTTTATGTATTTCCCTAAGAACTTGCTAATGTAAAACTTAAATTGAGTCAAATAAATTAAATCATCAGATGGTGATAGTAGTAATAAGGCCTATGATCTGTAGTACTAGTTAGATAAATTTTAGGTATTTCTATAAGCCCTAGCTAGTTAGAGGATTACGAAAGAATCCATAAAATCAAAAAATATCAAGTTTTGGATGGTATTATAATAATACTTGGATTCTCACGAAATATCAAAGTTCAATGGTAAAACACAGACCAATAAATCATCGGTCCTTAAAAATACTAACTACTTTGGTAATTTAAAATAAAGGCGACATTTTCCACAACATGAGAAAGCAACAAAGGGATGTATTTAAAACGCACACCAATCACCGGGAGAATATTTTGAACGGAAACGCGAATATTTTGTAACCGCCCTGTCTTTATTTTATCTCGCTAACAGGGTTATATGGCGTCTATACCTATTTGAGTTTACTACATAACTACACTTTAATACAACCGGGACGATACTCATCTACGGGAGGGGGGAGAGGTAGGAGTTCGGGAGGCGGAAGGAAGTATAAAGTAAACAAAATATGCACGGGGCATTGTGACGTCATTAGGCAGCCTTTGTTTGGGCGCCATGACATGCGCACAAATAATGCAATCCGTCTTTATCGCGGATCGCCAGACGACGTAGAACGTACCACGTACCGCGTACAAGGAAACTACGGTGATACGTTTTGTGGGACGTTTACATTGTAATTCGATTCGTTCTGATATTGATTGGATGAGTTGATGACACCGTTAACATGCTCGTAATAAGTTAACGTTACTTTTATATGTGTCTGCGAAGATTTCGTTTGAGGGTTTGCCTTCGTTAAAGCTTGCTGTTATTGGCAAATGAAACCTTGAAAGCGTTTTACTACTTTCTTGTGAATTTAACATTAATAAAAACACTTTTATTCTTCGACCTCGTCTAATAATATATTATATTATACATTTGTCCCAATATCAAATATATCTTCAATTAATGTAAATTCTTGGATAGTGGAAACACACTTATCAATACCAAAGAACTGGAAAATAATAGTATTTAACCACGAAACAAATATTAAATGTTAATTTTATCAAGCTTTAATGCTGATAAGTACCAAATAATTTGAAATTAAGTTGCGACGAATAAACTAGCAACTGAGTTGGGAATTTTTTACAATAAACCTAAAATATATCAGTAAACTCCAAATTTTCTTTACATAACCTTAATATATAATAATCTCTTTAAAAATACAATGTTATATAAATTACATTGAGTACATAATACATATAGGTATATTGAGTTAAATTATTAGTAATTTATTTATTTATTCTTTAAAATAAGTTACTTTATACATTCAAGTTTACAAGTAGATCATTATTTCATTTTCTTTTTTATTATATAATCTTTTAACTTATATCCTGATCACTATTTTGATTTATATGCATTTTAAATATTTTTACATGCTATTTTGAATTTATTGATATTGATTTATTAATTTAATGTGAATGCAGCATAAGATTCCCAACTATTCCTAACCGTCTGGAACCAGCGGGACTATGACTTGGTTCAAGGTAATGGAGAGGAGGAAGGAGATAGGAAAGTGGAAGTTTGGAAAGTACCTAGCTATTTGGGTCTGGTCACCGTAAGGGAAATTGATAATACAAATCGTAATAAAATTTCAAATGAATCCATAAAGCTCTTCACCGTATCGGGGGTGCGTCCATATGGCCAACTGGAACGCGGTGACACACGGCCACCGCCGAATCACCGCCGGCGTCACGGCCGATAAAATACAGGGCAACAAACGGCGAATCGTGGAAAAAATCCGCACACAAAAAGACTAGATGAATGGACCAGATCCAATCAATTTTGTAATAAGCCCATAACCCCGTGCTCCGAGCGGCGGTGATGGGGTGACAGCGGATGAGTTAGTCGGAGTACGTCCACCGGTGCAGGCCGACAAGAGATGCGTGCAAAACGCAAACAATGGACATAGCTTAAAAAAAACACCAAGGAAAAAAATAAATATATTCTTTGACTTTCGAGAAAAACTTGAGGCAGTCACTTGCTTTTGTTTTGTTTTGTTTTGTAGTGAATACCCCACAAGAGTCCCAACTGCTCCCGACCGTCTAGAGCCAGTGAGACTATGGCATCCCCAATCGGGGTATGTTGCGAGGCTGCAAATAGGGTAGAGGGGAAGGAGATGGGAAAGATGGAGGTTGGAGAGTATCTGGCTATTCAGATCTGGTCACAAACGGCTAGAGCCATTTCAATCAAGCAACGTTTCGATTCTGAATGCTGGTCTTTCACCAGAGCGATTCTCTGATCTACCACTCTCGAACATGTCGCAAATATACTTTATATTAATTTATTTGATTGAAATGTGTTATGACACACATTATTTAAATAAAAGTTTTTTGCGCACGCCAGGTTTGAATCCGCGACCTTTGGATGCGAAGTCGAGCGTCTTACCACTCGACCATGGAGGCCGTGATATAACATGGACAAATAACACATACGTGTAACAATGCATGTGTACATGCACTGTTATTTATTAATATTCCACTACTTTCTTTGCGAATTTTCGCCTTTCCAGCGACGATATTTATTTATAAATTAACGGACTAATTAAAGTCCAATTACAATAAAGATATAAAACACGAAATGGAAAAAAAGAACAACAGAGAAGGAATAGCACATACATAATAATAAATGAAGCGATGACAAAAATAGGACAAAATAAACATAAGAGAGAACATTCAAGCCGTGATTTTTTATTTATTTATTATCAAACATAATACATAGTAGTGTTATATCAATATATATATTTTTAAATCTAACATTTCATTATAAATTATAAAGGTGTACCCTCATAAAAAAGCAATGCTTGTGTGTATGAGGGGGTGTTATTTATTTAGTTACTAATAATTTGCCGTAATGATTTTTCAAAGATATTTATTTTAAGTTTTCAGTGTAGTTTTTTAATTGTGTTTTGAATTCTTTAAGATCATCATTAATTAATCTTATTTTTTCTGGTAAACTATTAAAGAATTTTATTCCTAGATATTTATAACTTTGCTGGCCTATTGTTGTTTTACATATCGGGATTGGTAATGTGCATTTTTGTCTAAGATTTTTTGTATTATTGAATGGTTCGGTTTTATTTAAAATGATCTAGTCAAAGTTTTGGTAGAGTCGTAAAGAATGAGAAAAATCATTTAGATATGTAGTTAGTTCTAAGATGGAGCCTAGGAAATAAGTTTGGTACAGCGCCCTTGTGGTGATTTTTCGCAAAATATACATATATTTAAATATCCATTTATTATTATTTATTAAAGTCAAATCTCTTCGCTATAAACGAGGTTGATAAAATGAAGGCACTTGCAACGAATATAATTTAACTTCACACAAAACCTTCTCTTCCCCGTATTAGCTTTAATGGGTCTCTTTGAAATATAATGGTCGAGAGGTCATTGAAAAAGTGCCATAATGCCAACAAAATGCCGCAGGCCATTTCGTAATTGGCTTCTGCACTAAGCACCCTTTCAAACTATTATGTAATATTTTCATGGTTCATTGATGTTCCATTCACGGCGACTGGGACTTGGAAGTCGCGCCGCTGGAGTATTTGTGAGCTTATTTAAAACGAAATGTCCTTTGTGATAATTCACCCCGAAGGACTTCACAAGTTGTTGATTTTTTAATGTTGCAAAGTTGTTGAAAATGCTTGACTGTGGAATTTAATTAATACATTTTCGATTGATTGTTGCAACACGATTGTGAGAATTTAGTTTTATCCGAAAACAAAGTTTTTAGTAAATTGTTTTCTTTTTCGATTACATTTTACTAAAAAAATATATTTAAATGTTAACGGCCTCCGTGGTTAAGTGGTTGAGAGGCTTGACTACGAACCCTGAGGTCGTGGGTTCAAATAATAAAAATATTTACTTTTTTTTTCATATGAAGCAATTACTTTATAGTTGGACATTATATTAAATAAAATAACACTTTGTTTTGAAATACGAATTTATTATGTTGAATGCCAACCGGTTTCACTTCGATTAAGCTTTGTCAGGTCACATACAAGAGTGACCGTTAGGTACATAACGATCTACATAATCTTAAGTAAAATATATTTTTTTTTACACACCTTTTTACACTTGCCAATTCAACAATTATCTCATTAGATGTGTATGAGAATGAACCTCTCTTATATCTTATCTTTTTTTTTTCATTGCTATCCTTATTTGCGTTATTAGATCATATATTGTGCGACACACTACTTCAGTTGGTACTAATATAACTCCTTTGGATATACAATACCTTGTCTATATGTGAGTTGTACATAAATGTTTAATTTCTTTTTTCACACTATGCATGTATCTATAATATTTTTTATATCATTCATCTCTTAATGTATTTGGTGAACAACTGTTTTTATGAGGTCTGGTAAATAAATAAATAAACATATAATAATTAATTATTATATGTGACCTGACGAAGCTTGATCGAAGCGAAACCGGTTGGCGTTCAACATAATAAAGTCGTAGTTTAAAACAAAGTGTTATTTTGTTTAATATAAATTTAGTTTTATTAATTCGTCTTATTTCACATTTCATTAAAATAACGTAATATATAGTCTATTTGCGGCGCATTTCAGAGTGGTAGGTACTCTAGGTATCGCACTGGTGAAAGACCACCATTCAGAATCGAAACGCTGCTTGAAATAGCTTTAGCCGTATTTGGTTACCAGATTTTAATGGTCAGAGACTTTCCAATTCTCTTCTTCCCCGTCTTTTTTCTTTCCCCACTCACTTCAGTCTCAAAATTGTGTATGCCAGTTTGGATCACTGTATGATATTCACAGAAAAAAACGTTATTTCGGATACAATTAAAAAAATGGACGGATAAATCTACTATATCAATATTCTCTTTCAATCCTCAATAATTCTTAGTTTTCCAAACCTCCATAGCTGCTGATTTACGCTAGCTGCTAACTATACTCTCATTTTGTTTTGTATAACTCACATACGCTTCCCTAAACACTGCGATAATATGATTTTAAGTCTGTATACGTTTTCTCCTTTTTTGTTTTATTTCTACCGAATCGGTTTCATCTTATTTTACAGTTGACAAAGTGTGTTATTAATAACGTCTAGGTCAGTGGATGAATCAAAAACGATATGAAATGACGTTAAAGTGAATGGAAGAAGAAGAAGTCGGGGACCCCCGAGGAAGACATGGCACTATCAAGTGAATCAAATACTTGAATAGGGCCATGTGAAGAGTCATAATTTAATTACTTATTTTATTTTGCAAAAACAGTTTCATACAAATCACAATGCAAAATCGATAAAAAACACACAAAAATGGTAATCATAATTGTAAAATTATAAAAATACAAAATAAAGTTAAAACTGAAAAGTTAGTTCTTGCTTAAACTTGTTGCGGCTCGCGTGAAAAATATCCAAATTTCCTGCGAGGCAGTTAATTAACCTGGTTTTTCTTCCCAGAGGCATCACCATTGGTAAGTTAGTTCTGCATCTACAAAGAAACAGAAGCCTGTGCTGGCGGCTTCGCTTGAAATTATCAGGGACATAAAATAACAGAAGAGTACGTATGAGACGGTGTATAAATGTGAATGAAGCAAGGAGTGTGTACCAAGACAGAGTTGTATGGCGGTTCGTCCTCTGCCTAATCCTGCGGGAAAACGGGGTGATGGTTAGTTAGTTAGTTAGTTCAGTGGTAAAAACATACGAGATTAAAAAAAAATCTACCAGCCAACTTACTTTAAAAAATAATATGAAAAATTAACACCCGCCCGTGTAAGCTATTTTGTTAAAGTTGAAATATTATTTTGCTTCTTCGGATTCAGTCCCTCGCGAGTTTTGCCCAACTACAAAAGCTTCTTGTTTAAAATCGTAATAAAGCCTTGTGGATGTAATCAGAGACTGATTCAGCCACAAAAAATCATTCCGACCAAAAAATCCGATAACAATTTCACAGCGTCGTGCGCGCGCACAATCGACACTGCCCCTCGAAAGAGCGGATTAATTCGTATCTGCCCGAGAATCGGCAATCGCACAAAGCTCTGCAGCGTCGAATCATCGCGGGGAGATGGTTATCCGATCGCATCACACGAAGTGACGCCTTTCACCCAAAACATCTCCATTCGGCACCACAGCCACCCTCCCCTGCATCCCCGGCGCCCGCCCCCCCAGCCGCATTAAAAATGCAAAGACCTGCAGGTTTAGGGTTGCAACGTCGACGCTGCGCAAGTGTCATTGAGTGTTTGCAACGAGATTCAAATTTATTTACAACACGCGTAATTGCTTGATAATGACATCAACGTATGAAAGCGCCGGTCATCGCGTAAAGCGTAGGCTTTTTAATCCGGCGTATATATTCTTTTAAGTGTGTGATTGAAAACTATTGGAGACAAAATGATTTTGGATGTGGTGTGATGTGAGTACGTAACATTCTAAAATACAAAAGTCTTATTAATTCATATTATTTACGCCCTAATGCGCTTTAATAACAACATTTTACATTGTATTTATATTGATAAAGGTAAAACGTATAATGCTACATTACATATAGGGTTTTTTTTACAGTCAATACCGCACAATAGTCCCAACTGCTTCCAACCGCCTAGAGCCAGTGAGACTATGGCATCCCCAATCGGGGCATGTCATTAGGATGAAGGCAGTGGGGAGGGGAAGGAGATGAAACAGAGAAACTTCTCTCCTTGGGAGTACCTGGCTATTCAGATCTGGTCACCAAACACGACTTAATCCATTTCAAGTAACGTTTCGATTCCGAATGGTTGTCTTTGAGCAAAGCGATACTTAAGAGTATCTACCACTCTAGCTTATAACAACCCTGGTGTATGGTAGTAAAGCGTGGAACTGGCAGAAGAAGGATGAAAGTAAGCGGAATGCTGCACAAATGAGATCCCTGAGGCATATGTGCGGTAAAACCTTGGAATGACCATGTTAAAAATGTGGACATTCGAAAATAATGTAAGGCTGATCAAGAAAGGGACGCTTAAATAGTTTGGGCATTTCGAGCGAATGAATTTAAAAATTTCAGGCAGTGGTGATGATCAGGTCAATGAGGAGAAATTCTTTCAAGAATCAATTGGATTTCACTTCTGAATCTCTCCTCACTGACATGAAATAAGTCGATATCGGAAGAGATTTTGTTCAGGAGCAAAATACTCCTCCCCACCGGCAGAACCACTGGCAGGTTGGTCCTACAGGCAGGAAGATAGAATAACAGTAAATAAAAGAAGAAGTCGGTGACGCCTGAAGAAGACAAGGCACGATCAAGTGAATCAAATACTTAAATCAGGCCATGTCAAGAGTCAAGTCAAGACAAGTCAGAACAACAGAAGAGTATGTATGAAACGATGTAAGAATGCGAAAAAAATAGACTGAACCAAGTAGTGTGTGCCAAGATAGAATTGTATGGCGGTTCAACCTTTCTGCTTTTCCCTGTGCGAAAAAACGTGATACTCAGTTAGTTTTAAAAAAACTCATTTTCAATGCCCATAATGAATCTAGTCGTGCGCCGCCATTCTTACAATATTTGGTAGTGTAATGGTCATTACAATATCACCTCAGATTTGAAGATTGTTATTTATTTATGTGCTCTCAAATGTGCACATCTTGGAGTAACAATGTATGGAGAGAGAGCTAATTATTTTTACCCAACCTCTACAAACTTGGGATTAATCACTTTCTTCGGGTTTTTACGTCGTAAACCATGAGAGAGAAAGAGACGACAAAATTTCCCAAATTATCACACCGCTTTAAAGTATTGTCATGTCCCGCGTCTCCGTTGATTCCGCCCACACGTTTTGATATTCGAGATAAATTGACATAACTTAACGGTTTTTTAGGTTTTTTAGGTTATATGCTATATTTCTGTTTATAATAATAGTGGCGACGTGTGCTATGAATGGACGTATAAATACCCTAGCCCTAGTCCTAGCCATGCCCAGGCCTAGTCGAGTCCGGCAAAACTCATAAAAACTGACTACAGCAGCGCTCTCTCTTGTATATTATTGCTCTGAGGTGCACATTATAGCGATACTGGCATAAACAGTTTTATCATACGAGCAGCAAATACGAGATTTAAAGTAATGAACATGATTTTTTTAATAAGTCATATCAATCAACATTGATTGAAAAGTTATGATATTTTAGCCTTATTGTATCCCCATTCCGCGAAGTTAAATACATCAACCACCTCCGCGTATGTATTACCAACTACGAGCGTTTCATGTGCCTGAATGATTTGGAAGAAGCCGGAAATGGAAGGTTGAAAGTGCCTGGCTATTCAGATCTGGTCACTCAAATCGGATAGTTCCATTTCAAGCAACGTTTCAATGTTGAATGCTGCAAATATATATTTTTTTAAACTGTATTCGAAATGGGTAGCATATATAAATTAAACAACGAAAAAAAATGGCTTTCGAACCCGCTATCTCTGGACCCCCAACAAAAGAGTTTAGCCTCTCCGCCACAAAGGTCCTCAAATACAAATCGGAAAAACCACGGATATTTATTGATTTATTCTGAGTCTTAACAGATATTCTAACTATAATAAATAATAATATAAATAAAAGCAAGATACAGAAAGAGAGACAAAAGTGATACATTACATCGCTGTGCTAGTTCAATACTATAATAAGTCCAAAGTATTTTTTTTGAGTTATTGGTGTTTTATGTAATTGGTGTATAATGAGTCAAAAAAATGCTTTTGACTTGTTATAGTATTGAACTAGCACAGCGATATAGTCAGCCCAATCATTTTTACATATTTTTAAGTAAAAGTATGACATGTTTTCTGAAACTGTAGAAATTACCTACAAAAATGTCTACATTTGTACACTCTATCTATATACGAGTAAAGTCGACAAATTTCAGACAGAGGGTTAGAGTAGGTAATGTTATTTCTGAATGACTCGGGTGGAATGTACTATGGTCTCTTAAACAATAAAAATTAGGTACGTTCTCAGAGCAATAATATACAGGAGGGAGCACTTCTGTAGTCAGTATTGATGATTTTCGCCTGACTCGGGTGTGGCTAGGACTAGGGCTAGAGTATTCATACATCCATTCATAGCACATATCGACATAACGTTTTTGTTTATTTGTATAACCACTTTTTCACAGTTTTGTCATAAACAAAAATACAGGATATAACCATAAAAACCGTTGAATTATGTCCTGTTATGTCGCATAATAAAACGTAGTGGGCGAAGTCACCGGAGAAGCGAGAGACGGAAAACCTGCTGACACACCTAAAAGTGGTGCGATACCATGTGACAACCTATCTTGTTTCTTTCTCTCTCACGGTTTACGACGTAAAAGCCCGGAGAAAGTGATTTATCGTAAATTTGTACAAGTTGGGTAAAAATATTTGGCGGTCTCTTTATATATATTCTTGCTCTGAGGATACATTATATATTCCCACATTCCATAACGACACAAAAAATACATTTAAAAATAAAACTGAACAATCTTTTCAATGTAACAGATGGATATTAACTAAAGTTTTCCTCGTTGGAAAATTTTCGTTTGAAATAACCGTTCCTGCACCCCCACCCCCTCGGGAAGGCATGACCGACAGCAAGTAAGCAGAAGTGTTCGAATTTAGAATAGATTGTTTCATTTCATTTCGCCCGCCAAAGGTGTCGGCGTGGAATGGAGTTCTTTTGAATTCAAAATGCCCCAGGGGCGTTCCTGGTTGGGGCATTAAGGGCACACTAGGGTAAACCCGAGAGGGGCAGACCCTATCAGCGTTAGATCAGACCCTGGGGACATATGGATTAAAAGTGGCGTAGCTTTTTGAAGCTTTCCCGAACCCCCATTCTCGCCGGTGCCTATTAAGCTAAACAGCTCGCTCAGGATTCGGAACGGGCCAGAGAGCTTGTCTCGTCTCGTGCTTTTCCTCACGTTTGCGCTTTTGCAAACCTAATTACACTTCAGAGGGAAAGTAATGTTTTCCTGATAACTGAATAAAACTCGGCAGAGGCGTGCTCTCCATAAATACACATAAACAATGCATACCTTGCCGTACTCGCACAAAAATATGTACCAAAAATATTTTTAGTATTGTAAAAGAATGACCAACTTTCCAGGGTTAAAAAAAAAAAAAAAAATGGAAAAAGTGAAAAAAAAAAGCTGGGTAAAACTCTTACTACCATTTAAAAAAGCGGAAAATGATACTTGCGCATTGGTGGATGACTTAGCTAGCAGAGGAATTGAACCCACGACGCCCGGGTGGGAATCTTACCCGTTTGTCCACTCAGCTACCGACCGGTCAAAATTGTAATAAATAATATGAAATTATTGAAAAAATATTGGGTGTACAACTTTCCTTCCGCTGTTTTTTTTTCGAAATTCGAGTCTTTATTTAAAAAAAAAAACTGGTTTTACATTTATGCTTCAAAGTATTGTCCGTTGCTAGCCCCGCGTCAAGAAAAAACTGATTATCTTTTGAAGCGATTTACGAATCGATTCAATTTTTTACTTCTTCATGAGACCGGAAGTGCTTGTCAGCCAGGTCGTGTGCCATTGATCGAAAAAAGTGATATTCAGAGAGAACAACGTCTAAAGAATACGGTGGGTGTGGTAGGACTTCCAATTTCAAAGTTTCCAAGTATGTCTTGACCACTTTCGCAACCTCGGGTCGAGCATTGTCATTTATAACCTGCAAATGACGAGAATTTGGCTCGCTAATTGACATTTTCAATCGAGAATAACTTTATGATGCAGACACAAATCTACTAATGTTTCTATGGAATTATGTTGACAGATGCATGATGTTGTGGACGCAAAATTGTACACTTAATAAATCTACACTTTCTAAAATACGTGGGAAATTTAGCTAATCGCAACGGTGCGAGCGCCCCACCGATCTTCCTACTATAACGTGTCAAAAGCAGTAACTGCATATACTCAAACGTTGCCTACGTCGGAGTAGATTATTCTAGTAGAATATGCTTACTAGACTACACGAAATATGTATGCTGTGAGCTGTTGTGCGTTCAAGTAGCTCGTTTGTTTTAGTATATTTATTATTGTCTAAGGCAGTGCTTTTACAAAATCAAACAAATCTACTAGCAATCAGTGACGTTTGCTGGTACCTGTCTCTATTATTAATTAATTCACTGTTTTTTCTACTGCCTACCTCGAATAAAAACTCCATGCACGCCTCTGAAACTCTGTATATCATTTTGTTGTCGGATGCAACAAAATAAATCAGTCTGTTGATAATGTTACTACAAATAATACATCTAGTTCTCGATAACAAAATGTATTTCGGCAAAAGTATTATTATTATTTTACATCGCAATTATTTTACTTTGGAAATGGAGATTGACAGCCTATAAGTTTTTCCAAGAGAACTTTTTGTAATCATTGTTTTAATTTTGTCAATCGTGCATTTTTCAAATGTGCATTAAGTGTTCATCATTATAAGTGGGGCCAGTGATTTTATTCTCATAAGTTTTTCCAGTGACGGTAAGGTTTGTAAATAAAACTTATCTGATTCAGAATCCGGTTATTACGTATTTATGTAAATAACACCGACTGAGAAATCTGATTAATCTGATTCAATCATTAAAATGCCCACCAGCGTTACAAGCACATAATGCACATGTCATATTTCATTGCGGTTTGTTGTTTTGCGGAATGTCGAGTCGTGTGAATTTGTCTCTGAAGAAAATTGACGGTGTCCATCTTTGGGCATTGAAAGCGTTCTGCTGCGCATATAAGGAGAAAATCCCAGTTGCCAACCGTCTATGTCTGGCGCCCGTCCGAACTGGAAACTAGCTAACTATAGTACGCTTCGCTTTGTCGATAATCCCAATTGATTTACTGTGTCTGTCTGACATAAATGTTGCGAAATTAACATTAAACTTTACTAAATTCCAACAGTTTTAAAATAAGTTTCACGTGGGTACTGAATGTTTTATTGAACTCATAATTTACTGATTAAGATTAAGAGAAGGCATAGTAACAAGGAATCTTCATTTTAACATGGTTAGTATAAGGCTAGGTGATATGATTGACCATAGCCTTTTTTGAGTTTTACCACTTTTATATTATTTCTAATTTTGTAACTGTTATAAATTTGTTTTATTAAATAACTTTTATATTCTTTTTTTTTTACATTAACCTTACACAGTCATGTTACATGTCATCTTTGAGGATGCTGTGAGAAGGGTTTATTTTTTAGGAAAGGAAGGAGTGAACCTAGGTCTTGAATAGGCCCATATTGAAGGAGGAAGGAAATACAGAGGCCGGCAAATCGTTCCACAGCCGAACTGTTGAACATAAAATCAAGTCTTAAAATCAACCTATTCTCACATATCAAATAAAAATGTTGGGCGCGCATTTGGCGAGTTTCCTGACGATGCACTGGTGCCGAAGGGATCAACGGCGTAAGTTCCTCGGAGCATCTTCCATTGAAATACCGGTAGAACAAGTGATGATGGAAACCACAGAATCTTATCAAAGATTATAAGGCTACAATCAAGTTGGAAAATAACAAGGGATCAAGTGAAAAGTACGTTTTTACATGGAGTCAAAGGTTCTTTTGCAGATTTTGAGAGTCTTCATACCAGATTGGGCTACCAAACTTAAAAGTAAGGTACACAACTCAGTGCAATAATATACCAGGAGGGATAGTTTTGCAAAACAGTGTAGTCAGGCCATACATAGGACATGTTGACATAATATTTTGTTTATTTGTATAACCACTTTTTCACAGTATTGTTATCAACAAAAATATAAGATATAACCTCGAAAACCGTTTAGTTATGTTGCATAACAAAACGTAGTGGGTGGAGTCGCCGGAGACGCGGGAGATGGAAAACATGCTTACGTACCTTAAAGTGATGCAATATTATGTGACAACTTGCCTTGTCTCTTTCTCTCTCACGGTTTACGACGTAAAAACCCGGAGAAAGTGATTTGTCGTAAATTTGTATAGGTTGGGTAAATTCAGTGCTCGTCCTTAAAGTTCCTTTTAAGACGAGCCCTGAATTTATTTTTAAGGAACTAGACGTCCTAAGCTTGAAACAACTGTACTCAAAAAATATCCTATTGCACCAATTTAATAATGTCCATATGTTTGAAGAAAGCAAAATTTCTAGAACCTTAAGGCTGTCACACCTAAAATTATTTAATATCCCAGCCTATAAAACGTCTTACGGACAAAAAAGTTTTGAGTACAACGCCATTAAGCAATACAATTCTCTGCCCAGCACCATTAGAAACATACAAACCAAAAGCTCATTTAAAAGCAATACATTACTCACCTTAAAAATCAAGTTTAATTTAGTTCTTAATGTGTAGATTCCATATCTTCAAATTTGTCATTTACTTATATTATTTATTTTTTATTATGTACTTACTATATTTTCGAAATTAACATGTTACCATGTAGCTAAAAAACCACTTTTGCAAATTGCCATCCCAACACAGGTTTATGTTTAGTGGAATGGGCAATTATACCAACCATCAAAAAAATGTATTGTTAAGTAAAATAAAAAATAAATAAAATTAAAATATTTAGCTCTTTTCAAATGTATTTTTGCTATGGGGTACACGAGGATGCCTCTCGAAAATATCAAGAATTGTATCGTTGTTCGTGAGAACCTACTTCTGCGAACCGTAAGAGTAGCTTGGCACTGACCTCCTGTGTATTTTAAAGGTTGAATTTGGTATTTCTCGAGTTGAGTCTTCGTTCACAAAGTCTTTAGAGACAGCAGAAACATTTTCGTTTTAAAAAAGTGTACATAATGCGCTATGTGTTATACGAGGCTGGCAATTTGATATTTGATAAACGCGGGGAGTGGAGCCGGGAGGGAGAGCGAGAGTGAGAAAGCGCGTCTGCCGAGGGACGTTGGGAATTAACACGAGTGTGAAACTTTAATTGGACCCTTGCAGGGGATAGGGTTGTTATAAATTATTCGTACCGTTTGATGTTATCTCTTTATGACGGGAATATTTATTACACACTTTGTTTGTGATGTGTTTCTAATAGTCCGTGAGGTTTCATTACGCCTCCACTGCTTGCAGAGAATATGCTATGATGCGTAAATCACAGCACAATCACCGCAGCGCATGGCGGGTGCATGAGACCTTCATGAATCTCAATGAACGTGGTGGTGTTCCTTTAAAACTGACTATTGACTTTACCAATATTCCGAATATCACTAATTATTTCTTTGTCACTGCTTTAATAGACACTTGTGTATCTTCTATACTTGGAGTAAGAGTATACATCGAGAGGCGCCTTTTGCGAAACAGTGTAGTCAGTATTGTTGATTTTATACTGACTCGGATAGAAAGAGACAAAGATATGTTAAAGGAAGTTGAATAGCCTATCAGTTACCGCTTACATGAAATTTGGACATTAAAAAAAAAACATATTTCTTTTATTTAGAAAAAAAAGAAATACAAACATTCCCGGGTTACGAATAACCTGACAATATTTGAAAAACTCCTACTGCCATCATAAGAAGCGGAAGATGTTGCTTGTGCAATGATGGAGAACTTGGCCAGCAGAGGAATTGAACGCGCGACGCCCGGTTGGGAATCCGACGCGTTTGTCCACTCAGCTACCGACCGGTCGATGTTTTTTTTATGTTTAATGTGTTTGAACACATATTAGAAGTGTTGCAATATTATGTGACGACTTTTCTTGTCTCTTTATCGCTCATGGTTTACAACATAAAAAAACATTTAACAAAGCGTGGTAGATGCTCTGAGTATCGCCCTGATGAAAGACCACCATTCAGAATCGAAAAGTTGCTTGAAATGGCTTTAGCCGTGTTTGTTGACCAAATCTACATAGCGAGGTACTTTCAACCTTCCTCTTTCCCATCTTCTTCTCTTTCCCGCTACCTTAAGCCTCACAACATATCCCAATTAAGGATTTCATAGTCTCACTAGACGGTTAGAAGTAGTTGAGACTCTTGTGCGGTATTCACTATATATATTTTTTTAAATCACAATATTTATCTAAAAATAAATTTAAAAAAACTACATAACTATCACGCCGTTTCTCCGCAGGGGTAGGCAGAAAGGACGGACCGCCATATAACTCTGTCTTGGCACACACTTCTTGCTTCATTCACATTCATACATCGTCTCACACATACTCTTATGTTATTCTGACTCTTCACATTACTCGATTCAAGTATTTGATTCAGTTGATCGTGCCATGTCTTTCTCGGGCGCCCTCAACTTCTTCTTCCATTCACTTTCGCATCATATATTCTTTTCACACTATTTACTTAAATTTAACAAAATATGTCGATTTTTAGATTGCTGAAAAACAAAACATCAAGGCATCAAGGACATTACGAACTAATATTAGTTCAAAATAAATACAAGCAGGAAGCTTTTAATTGTAGTTAGTAAATGTTCTTTTTAGAAATATAATATTTACTCGAACAAAATGCAGCAATGATACAATATCACACACGATACAATTAATCTTTCCCTTTTGAGCGGCCAACTGCCTCAGACACATTTCATTAGATATTTCAAAGGCTTCCCGAACAAATGGTTACATGAACTCTGCTACTCCGTCAAGTCTAGAAGCCGGTGGAATGTTCACTAGATTAACACTGCGGACTGCAAACCTGATCGAGGCAGTCAGTGGTCAGGGCTGCTTTATCACCAAGGTAGTCGATAAATTATTGTTATATTAATAATTGAAATAATAGGACTGAACGCTGTTGGCGCAAATAAGAAATTGTCTAAAGAAGCGAAGCTAACAGTTCGCAATGGAGTGCTTATACCAACCATGATGTATGGCAGTGAGGCATGGAACTGGCAGAGGAAGAATGAAAGTAGACTGAATGCTGTGGAAATGAGATCCTTGAGATGTATGTGTGGTAAAACCATGTTAGACCGTATTAAAAATGTAAATATCTGGAAATAATGTAAGGCTGATGTAAGCGTAATGAATAGGATAAATAAAGGGACGCTTTGATTGCTCGGGCATGTAGAGTGAATGAATGAAGGCAGAAGTATAAAAAGAATACATGATGCGAAAGTGTATGGAAGAAGAAGTTGAGGACGCCTGAGGAAGACATAAGTAAATCAAATACTTGAATCGGGTCATGTGAAGAGTCAGAATAACAGAAGAGTTTGTATGAGACAATGTATGAATGTGAAAGAAACGAGTGTGTGCCAAGACAGAATTGTCTGGTGATCCGTCCACTCTGCCTACCTATGCGGGGAAAGAGCGTGATGGTTAGTTAGTTAGAAATAATATCAATAATCTTCAACGTAAACACGAATCAGAAAAAATGACGGTCGCGACCGAGACTCGAACTTTGAACGTCAACTCTAACAATTAAGCCATCTAGACCTTATAAAAAATCGGCATTTTCAATCGATCTCATTCTTCATTAGAAAATTATTAATAACATTGTTTTCATTTTTTCTTTGGATTTGGCTGCCATCTATGTATGGTATACAAAGCTCTACCCGAGCACATATTATATACCTAAATGGTGCCTTGACTTTTTACCAAGTTGCGACCAATATTTTTTTCTGCTTCATATTTACATTGAAGATTATTGATATTATTTCGAGTATTTATAAAAATAATAAGCATCAACGCTTTAAATAATTGTGCTAACGATTGATATTTTTTTATAACCTTCTGCTACAGTTACATAGGAAGAAACATAATCGTTGCGTCCCTAAATCATTTTTTAAACTTTGATTAAGATTTGTTATTTGACAGCGTTCCGTCCGATAGCATTTAACGGCATCAGAGGAGAGGGTAGAATGGTGAATAGAAATTATAAATCATATTAAAAGATAAGGAAATCAATGATACCAGAAGGGTTGCAATAATTACAGCAGATTCTATCTAACATTCGGGTGACTAAAATAGTTATGTTTTGAATGGTGTTCCACGTTCGAATGTAGTTAAAGAGATTGATTGAACAAAGATAATTAAAGAATGAATTAATATACTCGAACGTTTTATGTTTATAAATGCCGCATTTAACTTTAGACTTTCTCCAATTTTATAGTCTGTAGTAGTAAGGAGATGGTGAAGAAGAAGGTTGATAAGCACCTGGCTATTCAGATCTGTTAAAAAAACATGGCTAAAGCCATTTCAAGCAATGTTTCGATTCTTAATGGTGGTTTTTGTGAGGGTGAAGGTATCTAGATTCTGAACGGAAAAAATGAGATATTTTATATGTACAATGTATTTGCGCACGCTGTGTTTGAACTCGCGACCTGGCTATTCAGATCTGTTAAAAACCATGGCTATCACTATCTTCAGCAGCTTTGGGCTCGGTATGGTGGTTTTCACCAGGGTGATATTTCTTTTTATAAACGGTTGTTTTCTTTATTTTTCTATTGTTTTTATTATGTAATTCAGTGTATTTGCGCACTGCATGATGTGTGAACATTTTGGAAATGGATTGAAGTGACGTCTACCATTTATTTTGTATCTGTCAGTATGTATGTAATGTTGTCACTCTGTCGGATGCTCCAAATAAATAAATAAATTTTCGGTTGTCAACTTTATTATATCAACAGTTAGTCGCCATGTACCGCCTACACGTCTAACACTGTTAGGTTCCCAGTGAAAAAATCAAACGGTTCGCTGATTTTCATGACCTATATTATGTCTCACTAGATCACTATTCTGATCACCTGTTGTTCTTGCGGCAAAGCATCGAGGATTCAGCCACACCAAGGGCAGAATTACCATTTCTTTATTATTATTAACATTTTTAAGAGTGTGTTATTTTATGATATAGGACGAGATTTGCACCACCCTTATATTTATACAGCCCTGCTGCAGGTAGGAAGGGAGGGTGCCTTAATCGGATTACTGGCGGGCAGGGCGCACGTGCATTCAATCGCGGGCATTGCGCATTAAAGAAATACTCCCGCATTTCCTGATGCCTCTAAAAACAAATGTTGCAAATTATAACGGCGGCCGCCAAATTGCGACAACAGCGCTGCACGGGCCGCAGGAATTGCATCTACCCACTAATAAAAACACTGACTCAAAAGTTACAATGGCCAAAGAAATAGAAAAAGGAGTTTGCACGCATGTACAAGTAAAACTAAAATATTATCAATTACTCATGATTCTGAATGAAAAGGTTAGAATTCCGATACCTTAGAAAGTCTAAATTTTGGATGTTAGCAAGTAGTTTAATAACTGTACGATGTTACCTGTACGCACCCAAGTGTCGAATGAAATCGACAAATCAAAAAAACCTAATTGCAATTTATTTTTATTTTTTATAGTCAATACTTCACAAGAGTCCCAACTGCTCCAAACCGTCTAGAGCCAGTGAAACTATGGCATCCCCGATTGGGGTATGTTGTGAGGCTGGAGGTAGCAGGGAGGGAAGATGATGAGACATACGAACGTTGTTATTTTTATTAGATAATACATAGATATATTATCGCTGTGCTAGTTCAATATTATAACAAATCAAAAAATTCTATAGTCGAGTGGTAATGTTTTATTTATTTATTTATTGTATGTTAGTTACTTTGTACATTCAAGTTGACAAGTAGCTAATTATGTATTTCATTTTGCTTTTTAACTTTATAATATTTTAACCTATATACTACTTATTATTTTGATTTAAATGCATTTTAAATAATTTTTACAGGCTATTTTGAATTTATTAATAGGCATAATTTTGATGGTTTCCGGCAGAGCATTATAAGATTTCATCCCTTTATATAGTAAGGTATTTTGTGTGTTGGCTTTATTTTTTTCTGGTAGTCTAATTTCTTTGCGTGCCCTTGTATTATATTTGTGAATATCAACATTGTAGATAATTTTGTCAGAAAAATATTTTGGTAACAAGTTGTTCTTCATTTTATGTATAAACATCAATGTGTTTAATGTTAGCATTTGTATTACTGTTAGCCAATTTAGTTCCTCTGAAATTTTAGTTACTTTTGAGTATCTATTTTGCCTAAGTATAATTCACATTGCTCTATTTTGGAAGACGCTCCACTACGAATTCAAAGATCGCGGGTTCAAACCCGGCGCGCGCCTATAACTTGTATTTAAATAATATGTGTCATAACACATTTGATTCACATAAAATAATAAAAAGGATATTTGCGGCACGCTCCAGGGTGGTAGATACGCCCTGGTGAAAGACTACCATTCAGAATCGAAACACTGCTTGAAATGGCTTTCGCTGTGTTTGGTGACCAGATCTGAATAGCCATGTACTTCCATACCTTCCTCTTCTCCATCTCCTTCCCCTCCCTACTACCTTCAACCTCACAACATACCCCAATGGGGATGCCATAGTCTCACTGGCTCTATACAGTTGGGAGCAGTTGGGACCCTTGTGCAGTACATAAGCTATATGACCAGTTTCATAGCTAGCATTTTTTTTTCCTTTAAAGAAGATAACATAGTATTTTGCAATAAAATCGTTTGCAGTTACGAATACAATAAAATTTAAATTCTTGTTTAATTTTTTTCACCTATTTAATAAATCTTGTGCGGTAATGACTATGAAAAAAACAATTGTATTATATGCAATATTAGATGATTCTCATAATACCGTATGGGGATATTGGGGATGCCATAGTCTCACTGGCCCTAGACGGTTGGGAGCGATTGGGACTCTTGTGCGGTATTCACCGATATAAATAAAAGAAACCGCCATTTTGATCGATCTCATACAAAGATGGCAGCCTAATCGGAAGAAAAATTGAAAAAATAATATCAATAATTTCCAATTAAAAAATGAGATCGATTGAAATATTATTTGAAAGCTCGGCATGCCTGAGACATTAAAGTATTTTCCATTAGTATTATTATTTGGTGAACATTTCCCGACACCGGGCACTGGGAGAGGGCATCCGAGCAGCCGCGGGTGCCAGGAGCACACGCCTGGCCGGGGGTGTCGGCGGTGCCGGCATCGTCAGGTCCAGCGGGCTGGCAATCAATACGAGGTGCGTACGAGGGAGGAATGCTAAGTTATCCGTTCCGGCTGACGCGCGCCACGTGACGCCGGAAGATTTTCACCTCCTCGCCGCTCTGCCGCCCCGATACGCGGAGCAACGGACTTTAAAAAAAACTAATTATTGTTTTACGCGCTTCACCATTACGTTGGCTCTCTACAACAGATACGATTATTTATTATTATTACCTACTTAAATGGCAGACAGCTTACATTGAGGTCAGCAGATGTTGATACTACTGATCGATTAATTGAACCATCTCGATCAATTAAACCTGTCTACTATGATCGCGCTTTTGGTGTATCTGGTCCAGTCATCTGGAATTAGCTTCCCCCAAAACTTGCCAACATACAGAATCTAGCAGAGTTCAAACAGGTCTTAAAAACCAAATTCTTTAAAAATCCAACATACAGAATGTAACTTATTCAAATTTAATTTCTTTGAAAACGTCCCTAATTTGCTTTGTTTCGGTTTTCTCCTTACTTCTATCATTACAACTCAATGTCTTCACTATCTACTGAAAACCATATACACACTGTCATAAAATATTTATTGTTTTTTTGTTACTTGTTATATTTACTGTTTGTATTTTTAGAATTTATTACTTTTAATACTTGAATAATAATGTTTTAAGTACCAACATATTTAATTTCCTCAATCTAATTTCCTTTTCTTTGATTTCACAAATATGTCAATATGAATTCATACGTTCCATCTGGATTTTTATACCCTTGGCTTCTGGTAAATTGTTTTTTCAATTTGTTGATGTACACATCCACGGTTATACCCATATCTGAACCTTTTTCTCTCAGATTTATGAAAACGATCATGATTTTGAATTAGTTAGTTAGTCTTCTAGCATAATTAATTTAGTATGAAGTGCACTTGAGGTGAAATATCACAAAAACTGCGCTATACAAGCTCACTGTTATTATTATTACTTACTAATTTTTAATGTTTTACTATTGTTTTTATCTGAGGTATGTGCCAAATGTTCCAATTCGAATAACTTTTAGACATATCATTTTATATATTTTAGACAAATGTGCATTGATTAAAGACATTTGTATCTATTTCAGTTGGAGTGATGTTTTCATACATAATTTGGTACATTTGAAAAATTCAATATTCCCATAGATAAATTAATAAAATATCTCAAATTCAAACATGTTTAAAGCAGAAAATCGGTAAGCCGAGGCATTAAATTCTCTAACGGTGAGGTTAGGCTGAAATTTGAACAGACTTTTTTCATTAGTCAACGAATCGAAGACATTTTCATCACAAACGATGAAGTTTTTATAATATTCAGTCTATGAAAAGGATTAGACCACACGATGATTTATTGGATTTTTTTTATTTATTTAAAACTTAAATGTGGGTAGTAAAAGTATAACCTTTATTATCTCATGTGTATAAGTGGCGCGTAATAACGACGTAATAGTGCTCAAGGAATAGACATGTCAATGCGTTTGGGTAGACTTTCATAATAGAATAGTTGTTAGATCGATGCATTGAAAGGGCGACAGACATTATCTGCTTAAAGATAATGACTGGCACATAATGAAAGGGCCTTCGCAGCAAACCTATAGTTATCTTAATAGCTCTACTTGATGGTGACCCTTGCAATTAAGTTACTACCCTCCTTCAATAGCGCCAAAGCTCGCAGATAATAACCGTCTTGAAAGCTTTGTCATAATAATAATTCGGCCGAACGTCTGTTCTCGTAGACAGACAGAGTGGCGATAATTGATTTAACAAACTCGCTGCGTTGTAACATTCTTCTTTGTGGGTAGATAACGTTGGAAAAAGAACTCGATTTGATTAAAAAGATGCGTGAAAATATGGTTTAGATTTGCTCACGTAGTGTTAACTCGAGATGAACCAAAATCAGATGTGAACGATTCATAAATGAAGATTTTAATTACTTTAAATAAGACTAGGAATATTATATTATTTTTTGTAACCCATCGGTTTTGCTAAGCCTAAGCATCATCAGGATACAAAATTAAACTAAACAAAAAATACTAAGTGTGCAGTTATATATAAATACAGAGGGAGAACAAATTAATTAAATTCCTTTGTTATAATTTAAATGTTATTCTTTTGTTTTCTCATTGTTTTGTTATTTCATTTTATAATTTATTCTACCTCTCTATGTTTATATATTTAAGTGCACACTTTGCATTTTGTGTTAAGTTTAATTTTGTACCCTGATGATGCTTAGGCTAAGCGAAACCAGTCGGTCATAAAAAAATAAATTAATATTCGTGGTCTTATTACAAAGTTTTTTTTTTCTTTTATTTAAATGTGAAGAAACAAACTACAAAGTGATAGCTTTCTACGAACATATTAATTTTGTTTGATAACATCTTAGATAATAATGGAACACACTTAATAAAATTCATCGGACAAATGCTTTCTTTTAGAGTTATGCATCTTAGTAATTTAACTTGGCATAAAATAAAGAAAATAACTAGAAATTAAACCACAAAACTATAAATAAATAAAATCACCCTTGCATAAGTTTTATGCATACGGATTCATAGAGATCAAAACATATATATTATAACATATTCATTATACATAATAAATTAATCATTTCATACTTTGGACTTAAAGTTTTGCGTTAACACTTATTATTGGATATTACACGTACTTGTCTTATTAAAGTGTTTATATTATGGATACTAGCGTTGTGACCGCTTTGAAATAACTATTTCAAAGAACTACTTCTTTTGGCAACAGTTCCTACTTCATTCATTGTTCATTGAACAAATACTTCAATTGAAGTCGGTAGTTTATTTTAGCGTTCTTTCATCTCAATAACTTCATTTCATTGAACAAATATTTCAATTGAAGGTGGTAGTTCATTTTAGCCTTCATTCATTTCATTAACTTCATTCCATTGAACAAATTTTCAATTGAAGTTGGTAGTTCATTTTAGCCTTCATTCATTTGATTAACTTCATTTCATTGAAAAAATACTTTAATTGTAGTCGGTAGTTCATTTTAGCGTTCATTCATATCATTGAAAAAAGTACTTCAATTTGTAGCAGTACAGTTGCGAAGGCATTAAAAACTAAGGAATCAGTTCCAGTTCCTTTGGTTATTAAATCTCTACCGACCAGTACGTGATTTTTGTGGCGAGGAACCGGGTTTGGTTTTGGTTTTCAAATCTCTACCGACTAGTACTATTTATTGTGGCAAGGAACCGGTTCCAGTTCTTTTCACTTTCCAAACTCTACCGACTAGCATTAACCGGTTCCAGTTAAAAATCTCTACCGACACTAGCATGTGCTTTTTCGGCGAGGAACCGGTTCCAAAAAGAACTGAATAAATAAGCGGATAAATTCAAATCTCTTTTGTGCGAGTTCGACTTCAATTGAAGTGTTCACTTCGAAGGGTTCATTTTAAAGAACTAACAATTCGTGAAGCATTCTCAAAACATTGAAGTTTTTCCCAACGCTAATGGATACGAATAGCGTTGTGACAGTTTTGAAAGAACTGTTTCAAAGAAGTACTTCTTTTGACAGCAGTCCCAACTTCATTCATTTTTCATTGAACAAATACTTCAATTGAAGTTGGTTAAGTTGGTACTTCCGATTGAACAATCTATGGCATCTACTTCGAACTTCAATTTTTCATTCGTTCGAAAGACTGAAATATTGCATCATCCACAGTTCAATTGTTCATTCCCTTCTTCCTTCGATTTTAGTTCGAAGAATGAATGAAGCAATGAAGTATCTTTTTAGTTATCCGTTCCCTCGCACGTACTCGTGACATTTGCTTATGATTTCTTTGCATGTTTTGTCTATACGACACTAGTTTTTCCGAGTGTTTTTGGTGATTTTGAATTGTGAACGAATTATTTTGTTGAACTTTTATAATATCTCAGCTTACAAACATACCTTTCAATCTCTACCTAAAATTATGACTGGCCGTTCAACGAGAGAGAAAAGTGAAATATGGGTTTATTTTAAGGAAGATGAGGTTTACCAGGCTAAATGCAACTTTTGTTCTGAAGTTATATCCATAAAGGGGGGAAATGCCTTTAATATGAATCGTCATTTGCGCAATATTCAGCCTATTGCTAACCAAACTGTCAAACTGAGTACTGTACAGTAAGAATATTCAAATCGTATCTCAAGCCCTGAAAGAAGTTTATATCGCTCTTACAGAAACTGGAAATTTTGCTAGTACTTCATTTGCTTTTTGCAAGTTCCTTGTGCATACTCATTGTAGATCATCCCTTTTAAGTCATGCTACACTTAACAATTCAAACCTTGAATACTCTCAGCTGTCATCCCGTAAACCATAGAAGAGAAACCAGTAATAGACAAGCTATAATTTTTGCCATAGAATAATGCACATACATACATCAATTTATGTGGTTGGGAGGCCCCGAAAATATTATTTAAACCCCCCCTCCCCCCGACGAGGAATGTTGTGATTAATATGTTACTTCAATTGAAGGGTTCATCGTGAAGGGTTCATTTTGAAGAAGCATCAATTCGTGAAGCATTCACAAATCTGTGAAGCTTTTCCCATCGCTAGATACGAAGCAAGCATCTAATAGTAGTAATACCGTAAAACGTCTGTCGTACACACTCGCTATGGAAACATCTTCTTGCTAGCTACGAACGAAAGTGCTGCCATCTTCAATATCCAAAAACAACTATCAATTTACAAGACGAAATATTAAAAATTATTAATTGCTTGCGTTATTCTTTAGTTGTAATATTTCTACATGTTTTGGACATAATCACATCTCCCTCTAGTAAAGATATAAGAAAATGATTCCTGAAATGAAAAAGAAAATACGTGTTGTACTATTCAGCCATGTACATGTCCATTGTACGGTCACTTGTTTATAATATTTGATACCATGGCTGCCAGGGGTACAAAATGGCGAGAAGGCACGTGTTAGGCGACGCTCCGAGTAATTCTTCCTTTTAGGATGGCGTCCAGCCCTCATTACGGTGGGCGTCGAAATGATCCCGAATCAGGCCTTGTAAACCTAGAATATGGTTTGTTTTGTATTATTTAAAAACAATGCTTTTATTCTTCATAATAGAATCAAGAAAGAGACGCTTAGATGGTTTGGGCATGTAGAAGAATATTTGACGCGAAGTCAGGGACGACCAAGAAAGACACCGAGTGAATCAAATACTTTAGTCAAGCGATGTGAAGAGTCAGAATAACGGTAGGGTATTTATGAGACGATGCTTGAATGTGAATGAAGCAAGGAGTGTGTGTCAAGACCGAGTCATTTAATGGTTCGTCCTCTCTGCCTACCCCCACGGGGAAACGGTGTGATGGTTACTTAGTTACTTTTTTTGTTGTAAATATTTGTAAAACTGTTTATGATTGTTACAAATATAATATAAAAATGATTATAATTTAAAAAAGTTTATGGTTATGGTGTGTAAAAAGAGTGGCGCTATATGAAGTAAGCATTTAGGGCGAACGAAGTTCAAAAAAATTTTTTTTTTGAAAGTGGTTAATACCACACGAGAGTCCAAACTGCTTCCAACTGTCTAGAACCAATGAGACTATGGCATCCCAAATTGGGGTATGATATGAAGCTGAAAGTAGTGGGTAGGGAAAAAAGATGAAGAAGAAGAAGGTTAAGAAGTACCTGGCTATTCAAATCTGGTCACCAAACACGGCTAAAGCCATTTCAGGCAAAGTTTCGATTCTGAATGGTGGTATTTCACCAGGGCGACACTTAGAGTATCTACCACTCCGGAAGGTGCCGCAAATATGCTGTATATTTTAGAAAAGATGAATTTAATGTGTTATGACACATATCAATCGAATTAATGAGTGGTTAGTAGCTGATCGGACCAAGATCAAATCAGATTCCCACCCAGACGTCCTGGGTTCAACTCATCTGCTAGCTAGGTCCTTTATTATTGCAGAAGCAACATCTTCCGCTTATTATGATAGAAGTAGGAGATTTTAAAATATTTTCTGGTTATTCGTAACCCGGGAATGGTTTGTCTTTCTTATAAAAATAAATAAATAATTTATTCACGCACGCCGGGTTTGAACCCTCGACCTCTACGTACGATGCTTTTGACATTAAATGCCGATGGTCAAAATGTTTAACAGATGAATCTTTATAACATCATACTTAAACGAACAAATCTTTACATATGTACATAATTAATGATGTTACCACGTTGTGAGTTGCATTTTTTTGTTGTTAATTGTTGAAATAAAAAATATATATGTTTTAGCGGCGGAAGAAAAGACAGATGAATAGAAAAAAAAACAACAAAGAAATGATATAATAATTTAGTATAAGACCTCGGATATTATTTTAATTTTTATGACCGATCGGTTTCGCTTAGCCTAAGCATCATCAGGGTACAAAATTAAGTAAACAAATACATAGTGTGTGGTTTTGTCATATATACTCATGCATACAGAGGGAAAACACAATATAAAATAAAGTAAGAGAACAGTAATAAAGCGAAAGAATAGCATTTAAGTTATAATAAAGGAACAGAGAGAAAGAGACGGAATTACTATTATTATTATTTATTTTATTTTTTTCGTAAGAAGCAATCACATGGTGGTTGGACATTATATTAAATAAAAGAATACTTTGTTTTAAAAACCACAGAATTTATTATGATGGAGGCCAACCGGTTTCGCTTGGATCAAGCTAAGGGCAGAAAAAATACAAATACAAAATACAATTATATGTGCCCTGACGAAGCTTGATCCAAGCGAAACCGGTTGGCCTTCATCATAATAAATTCGGTGGTTTTTAAAACAAAGTACTCTTTTATTTAATACTATTATTTTATTTTATATTGTGTTTACCCTCTGTACGTATGAGAATAAATAACCACACACTATGATTTTTTTATTTAGTTTAATGTTTTACCCTGATGATGCTTAGGCTAAGCGAAAATTAAATAAATAATAATTTGTAATCAATGTTATACAGAAAGCATCACTTTGTGGTTTGACAACTTTTCACAAATGTTATTGCAATATTGCAGCCAACCGGTTTCGCTCATACCTACGCCTGGCAGTATTGTAAAACAGTATTTTTTCATTATTATTCCTAACCTTACGTAACATCACGAATAGAAAAACGGTCAAGTACAAATAAGCCTTCTGCAAGGCCTAGCAGGAATTAGCATTTTGCAGGGGGTTGCGAGGCTTTTAGTCTCAACAATAATATCTCTGTATTTAAGAAACCTATGAGTTGTACAAATATTCTTGAATCCAAAAACAGAATTTTCGTCCCTCTGAATACTATAAAGGGAGTTCCTAAGTAATAATTTGAGAGTTTAATCAAGAATTCCATGATTACATTTTGAAACTGAGCGAATTTATTCAGTAAAGAAAATAATGCTGCCTGCCCCGGTTGAATACCCCTTCCCTTGGAATAGTTTTGTTGTGGAATCGTCAAATGAAATCTAGCCAACCGATAAGCGCAAGCCGCTTACAATTTAGCAATTCTATTTTGTATTTGGTTTTAACGGGGAGATTATTTTTTTTATTAAAATTGGTACCCGTATTTGTGATTTTAAACTGATATTAGACATGTAGCACTAATGTCGCAACCTTTTCGTGACAAGAATAAATATGATTCTATTCGAAAGATTATTAAAATTTTAATTAGTAAATTTAATTTAACCATCAATAATTTATTAAGAGAAATGAAAAAATATCTTTGTAAAAGATCACGGATATTATTTTATTTTTTATGACTCATTGGTTTCGCTTAGCTTAAGCATCACCAGGGTACAAAATTAAACTCAACAAAAATACAAAATGTGCGGTTATACATGCAGAGGGAGAATAAAATATAAAATAAAATAACAAAACAATGAGAAAACAACAGGATAACCTTTAAATTATAACAAAGGAACAGAGAAAAACACACAGATAATATTAATTAAAAGAGACAAAACGTCAACTGAGAAGGTGAGTTTGCTGGAAATTTACTTAATAATGGACTACTGGACAAATTAACCTGAATATTAAGAATATGACTTTTAATTTTAATGTCACTTTTTATTTCCAGTGCTTCTAAATTATTAAATCTGGTGCCATGATCATTTTTGTGGAGAATATGAGCTCCGGTGCTTTTATTGATGGTATGATCTTTATCAATAAAATATACGTTTATTTATATATAACCGCAGACTCTGTATTTGTTTTTAATTTAATTTTGTACCCTGATAATTGTAAGGTTAAGCGAAACCGGTTGGTCATAAAAATTCAAATAAAATCTGTCCAAAAATGTCATGCAAAGTTATTATTTAATTTTTATTAATAATTTATTAGGTTACATAATTATTATTTTCTGAAAAAATCTAATGATTTTTTTTTATTCTTACTAGCTATGGATATAAGAATCCATTAAGTACATTGAAAGGCTCAGACAAACCCCCTTTATATTTGTTATATAGATTTCAGATAATTTGGGAAAATACCACCCCCGGGAATTCGTTTGCACGGTTTATGCAATCATTTTTATTAATATTTCTCTCTGGAACAATTGGAGATACGTGGACCCTCCGCTTTTCGGACCAAGGGAAACAATAATGTATTTTTGCAATGGCTGTATTTTGTATTATGATACCATAAATATCGGATACTAACATCGGAAGTGATGAAAGTAAGAACGAATTGCAAATACGACAGTAAAAAGTAAACTATCAAAATCGTTTTAGCATAATAAGCTTTAAGCCCTTTTCGATACAAATTAATTTATGTAGCTCAATATCAATAAGAAACAGTTACAAAAAATTTTTTTGAACAATTTTCTGTTTTTTCTTCTTAGTTTTAAAAAGTTTTGGATATTTCAGAAATGCAAAAGTTCAGACGCCAAAAATATAAATGCAATAAAAAATCAAAACTATTTATGAAAAAATATATCAAATATAAAACAAATATACATTAAAGAACGGGT
The DNA here is from genome assembly GCA_022651775.1 of Drusus annulatus. Taxonomy (NCBI): domain Eukaryota; kingdom Metazoa; phylum Arthropoda; class Insecta; order Trichoptera; family Limnephilidae; genus Drusus; species Drusus annulatus. The sequence goes on along the minus strand of JAGWCC010000106.1, from coordinate 333,096 downwards.
ATTCATGGGTGCCATTTACAATTATTATTTATTTATTTATTAACTTTTTATTTCTAACATTATTTTTTTATATTATCTACCTCACTAGGTCATTAGAACCTGTTCTGAGGTAGGTGACAGTGAGTACAAGTAGAATAATATTTTTAAAAAAATTATGATATTTGTTACACAATTTTAGATGATGCAACAGATACTGACCGTAAAACTCTCTTGATACCATATAAGATAAATTGACAGTAGCTAATGTTGCAAGGCACTAAATCTATTAAGATTATTATATTATTTATTGAAATAATATAATAATCTTTAACGAAATAAATAAATTTACAAGGTGACATTGGTAATAGATATAATTTTTCATTGCACATTGACTATGGCATCCCCAATTAGGATATGTTGTGAGGCTGCAGGTAGTGAGGAAGGGAGATGGGGAAGAGCAAGGTTGCTGCAACTGCTACCAAACGTCTCTAGCCAGTGAGACTATGACACCCTCAATCGGGGTATGTTGTGAGGCTGAAGATAGTGGGAAGGAGAATGAGATAGAGAAGAGGAAGGTTGGGAAGTACCTGGCTATTTAGAACTGGTTACCAAACACGACTAAAGCCATTTCAAGTGACGTTTCAATTCTGAATGGTGGTCTTTTACCAGAGCGATACTTAGAGTATCTACCACTCTGGAACGTGCCCCAAATAAAGTATACATTATTTTTTATAAATTGAAGGTGTTATTTTTTAAATTTATTTGTTTATATGAATACCGCACAAAAGTCTCTTACTGCTCCCAACCGTCTAGAGCCAGTGAGACTATGGCATACCCAATCGCGGTATGTTGTGAGATTGAAGGTAGTGGGGAGGAGAAGGAGATAGGAAAGAGGAAGGTTGGGAAGCCTGGCTGTTCAGAGCCAGTCACCAAACACAGCTTAAGCCATTTCAAGCGACGTTTCAATTCTGAATGGTGGTCTTTCACCAGGGCGATACTTATACGTATTTACCACTCTGTTATGACACATATTAATTGAATTTTAAAAAATTGCGCACGCCGGGTTCGAACACGCTGTCTCTGGATTCGTAGACAAGCGTCTTACCACTCGACCACGGAGGCAGCGAAAAGCAGAGCGCAAGTTACATTTCTTACTCGATAAGTCCTCCGTCAAACACTCGCAAAATAAATCGCACTTTCAATGAAACGCACCCGCAGTGAAAGTCCTTACTCAGCTTTATAGAGTGCAATAAAAACATAACTGCTGGTCATTTGTTAAACAACACTGACGGTACATATCAATTTATGCGGCATAATGCTCTGCGTGAAGGGCCCTCTGCGCATTCTCTCCTCTTTGCTCTCCGTGTGTGCGACTGGTTGACTCTTAATTTCATTCATTCATAGTAATAATAACCTTTTCATCGGTACCCCATTTAGCATACAATATCATACGCGCATGCATTATGACGGACCACACTGAACAAGCACGAACAAAATTAAGACACTCACTAGAAAGGGGAGAAAAATATTTAAAAAATCAATAACAGTAAAGGGTTTATGTTAAATACTCTTTTGTGCTGTGCACGGAGCTTTTTGTGCAGTTGTTTATTAGCAGATCAATGAGCTTTATATCGGGTCTATAAATAATATCCTACTTAGTAGGAGAGAGCTAAGAGACAGGGGTGAATTATTCAGCGGCGCCGCGGGGGGCCTTTGTGCCAGTTTATTGGTTGGTGTCGGAGCCCCGGAGCCCGTGGGGCCGCATTGTTGGTATTGTTACAAGTGCAGCGCCGCCGGGCTCATGCATCGAACCCGGGGCGTGGGGATAGTTGAGGTGACTTAGCAATTAAAATAAAGCATTTTTCACGCACATAATAACACTACTTGTATATTTAACTCACCTGCTAGCTCTGGCATTCTATAATCCAGAGTCAAAGAAATAGCTGCTCTGCTACGAGGGTCACATCCAATAAAAACACGAGACTTAGACATAAATTTAACACTTTCAAGGAATTTCACTATAGAATCCTTACTTAGATTGGCTTTAGCCGTGTTTGGTGACCAGATCTGAATAGCCAGATGCTTTCCCAACCTTTCAAAAATCTACATATATTATACTACATCAATTAAATGTGTACATGTGGCACAAATGAGTTGAATCAAATGTATTTGTGCACGCCGTGTTTAAACCCGCGACCTCTAGATTCGTAGCCGAGCGTCTAAAATACCGGGCCGTTAATGAAAAATTGAGAAGAATAGGCACAATTTTAAAGAAAGACAGGCATTCTCAGGTTACGAATAACCTGACTATATTTGAAAAAGTCCTACTACCATAAAAATATTACCCTTGCAATGATGGAGGACTTAACTAAAAGAGGAATTAACATTTAGACTGGTACCAAAACTTTCAAAACCATGGCTTAAGTTAACAAGTCTCGACATTCGAGACAGTGGAGAATGGTACCCATTATTTGTAAAGTGATGATTGAGCAACAGCAAATCAATGTTTCTATGTTTACGGCAAGGAATGTTGAAAAACGCCAAAAGTGGCTGAACCAGATTGATAACAAAAATCGTTTGTACATAGATGTTTAAAAATATAAAACTAAGTATTTTAAAACTACAAACCTAGTAAGCATGTGAAATTGCTACAATAAATCAAAACAAAGACAAAGTTTTTGTTTGCTAAGATTGATTTATCAAATGGTAATCGTTAAACAAATTATAAAATGGTTTGCCGACAAAAAAATATTTGAAAACCAGATAAAAATTATAATATATAAAAACAATAATTACGATATGACATCTAAAGATTGGTGAAAAATAGGTACTTTGTAATATTTTTGATTTTAAAAATATATTCTATACCAGAATCTGTAACACTTTGTACCCTATTTAGCCCGCTAACTTTTGGAGACTAGGTAAATTGGCCCATCTACTAAAAAGGTTATTCATTACCGCTTTGTACAAACCACTCAATATTAAGTAATTTGTTGTTAAAACAAGTGTATAATTTCAATGGCGTGTGTGTTTTTTAATAAGCTAACCTAACCCAACCTAACCCAACGCATTAATCAACTAGACTACTAACTGGTCTAATTGCATTAACACATTACTTCAGTGACAAGTTTTTTAGTATTTTTTTTACCGTATTTCCACTATCAGAAAAAAAACGTTTTCCTGCGGTGTCGTAAATTTTCACATTTGAATAGTGGATGACATAATATTCCTACTGATTTAAGGCAATAAGGAAGGACACTTGTGAACTAGTTTTGACTATGGGTCTTCTCCAATTCATCGACAGATTGGCCATCGCGTTGAAGTTGCCCCACACAGCTGAAGTATTCCTAGTCCTCCTATCCCTTGCCATGTTAGCAGCCAGAGGCGCCTCCGCGGTAATCGGCCGGAATTGACAAACGAAGCGGTCTTGTGTTAAATTCAACTTAAATTCGGCAATAATAATAAAGTAATATGGGTCCCTTGTTATGATAATGCGCTTGCCCCGGGGCTGGGTAGGGGTGCAGCGGAACACTGAGCACGTTAGTCACCACTCTACGGGCTTTAAACAGGGCCTTAAGGCTGTATACTGTACACTGTACAGTGTAGAGGTGTATACAGTAGATATAAAGTAAGATTCACCATAAAATATTACCTGAGAGAACACTTGCCCAGTTACCGGCAACATTTATTTGCAGCATCACATCTTTTGACTGTCAGACAGTTTTAAATACCTTCGGAAATCAAAACAGCTACCATGCTTCCCTGGCTTAACTAAAAAAATATAGTTGTCAATAGTAATCAAACATTATAAATATTATGTACAGCAAAATTACCACTCAACAGTAATGCATTCAAAAAAATAATAATAAAAGTGAATTTATGTAGTGCGTTTTGTGATAGTTCATCTCAAGTGCGCCTCACACTAAATTACCTAACAACGAGAAAATAATATGCGACAGATATATATGCATTTTAAAACTTTCTAAAAACATGATCGCTATCATAAATCATGAAAAAATGGTTTAACAGTGAATGTGTACATTTTAGCCACCAATTTCCTGAAACATAAATATAATGGATCATTTTGCACGCATAAGAGAGAAAATATGTTTGTGGAATTCAATGTGGATTGATTTATGCCAATTATTTCATAAAAGCTAAACAAACACCTCTTCTGCTAGCCTACTGTTTGGTTTAGTCGCAACTACAGGTCTTGAAAACTTTAATTTCTACGTAATAACGAACAACTTTTCTGATTCTATAGTGAACAGCATTATTTGTTTATTTTGGCAGTGATGTGAAGAGAGTTTTTGATCAGACGAGGAAAAACAGCGATCTTATTGATAATAGAGATTGGTAAAAGCACTGCCTTAGACACTAACAAAGATATTAACGCAAACGATCCAAAAAACAATTGCCTAAACAATGGCAATTCTATTGATGAAATAATGTTCTTATTTCTAATTTTGAAACTGTTAAATCGTAGTGAAACTTCATTTAAAATGATTTTAATAATACCGATTCTTTTAAACTATATTCCACTATTTTTCTATTCCCAGAAGTTAATACAACTACCCAAATGTATTTTTGAGTGTAACTGTAAAGCTGCCTCTGTCAGCAATACCACGAAACCTAAAGTCACAGATGTTCTCTATGAAACTCAACAAGCGTCCATTCCGGAAACTAATAGTATATATGCCATATATTTACTTAAAATTGTACTAGTCTGAAGATGGCCGTCATAAGGTAACACCGGTCAGGTCTTAAATAAAAAATAGTGGAACAAAGTAAAAAAATGGTATTATTAAAATCATTAAATAATTTTCTCTTAGGTTTTTTTCTGGTTCTCCAAGAATTCACAGTTACCAGCTTTCGCATTTTACTCCCCATACCTGTAAATAGATAATTTTCAATAAGCTGAACAAAACACATTCAATTTCTCAAATTAAACGCGCATAAAACATCGTCATCCGATACGACCACGGCGTCTTGCTCAGTATATCAAAGTCATTTATTTCCTGTAGGGGGGGACGGGAGGGTGGCTGGCAGGATCGGAGAAAGCTGGTAATAAACACATTAAAGGGCAGTTAGCGCCGCCGGTACAGTTGCAACCCTCGGACCGCTGACTAATACACAACTGATGAAGAGAGGAATTAAAACAGAAGCGATTCGCAGAAATGTAGCACATCCATCACTCTAGAGCCAGCTGAAGGGGTTAAGTAAAGTTGGGGTGACCGCGGCTTTTAAATCAAAGGATTACAACAGTCGCATCTGTATAATAATACATTTATTTCTCTTGACGAGAATGAAGTCCGTTGGAGTCGAGGCTAATAAATACAAAACAAGGATTGTTAGATCCAAAAACTGCGATAAACACCGAATGCGTTTCAGTTTATAATGGACTGTAAAACGAAGACTACTTGATGGAAGTTTCGATTGTTTATTGTGGATAAAATGAGGATTTAAGCCAATTCACTCACCGATGTTTTCGACCGCTTGAAATCTTGTATTCTTTTTGAACACTATGTTGCAATCAACACAATCTCTCACGACCGACGACAAAACCAGAAGAAAGCAGCAACCCGCGACACGACGATCACCAACAAAGTCTTCTTCTTCCTTTTTTTTGCAAGGTTGTTCAAAAATAAACCGAATGGCAAATTGGCGGAATAGGCAAGGACTGGATGATAAACAAAAGGTGAGAACCTTACAAGTTGTCTTTTGAAATCCAACAAGGATGGAATAAAAAAAATGATAAAAAGGAAAGGAGACTCTTTGTTTTTTTTAATTTTTTTATAGTGAATAGCGCACAAGAGTCCAACAGCTCCTGACCGTCTAGAGCCAGTGAGACAATGGCATCCCCAATTTGGATATTTTTTGAGGCTGAAGGCTGGTAAGAATGAAAGAAGATGGGGAAGAGGAAGGTTGGTGAGTACCTGGCTTTACAGATCTGGTCACCAAACAAGACTAAAACCATTTTAAGCAACGTTTCAATTCTGAATGTTGGTCTACCACTCTGGAACGTGCCGCAAATATATTTTTAATATTTTATATCAATAAAATGTGTTATGACAAATATTAATTAAATAAAATTCCCAATTATCTAGAGCCAGTGAGACTATGGCATCCCCAATTGGGGTATGTTGTGAGCCTGAAGGTAATGGAGAGGGGAAGGAGATAGATAAGAAGAATGTTGTTCGCTACACTATATTTAACGATGTAGTGTAGCGAAATTCGCAATTGAATAATATAATTGGAAATCGTATGAATAATGATAACATTGCATTTATATAAATGCAATGTTATGTTTATACTATAGCACAGTTTTATGATATTTCACCTCAAGCGCGCTAAACAAAATGGAAAATACGGAAGGAGTGTGTACCAGTACAGAGTTGTGTGGTGTAACATTATCTCTACCTACCCTTGTGGAGAAAAAAAGTGATGGTACTAACCATAAACTATTTTTTTTTTTTTTTACATGAATACCGCACAAGAGTCTCAACTGCTCCCAACCGTCTAGAGCCAGTGAGACTATGGCATCCCCAAATTGGGTATGTTGTGAGGCTGAAGGTAGTGGGGAGGGGAAGGAGATCGGGAAGAGGAAGGTTGGGAAGTACCTGGCTATTCAGATCTGGTCACCAAACACGGCTTAAGCCATTTCAAGCAACGTTTCGATTCTGAATGGTGGTTTTTCACCAGGGCGATACTTAGAGTATCTACCACTCTGGAACGTGCCGCAAATATACTTGTTTTTATTTTTATATGAATTAAATGTGTTATGACACATATTAATTAAATAAAAGTTATTGGCGCGCGCCGGGTTTGAACCCGCGACCTTTGGATTCGTAGTCGAGCGTCTTACCACTCGACCATGGAGGCCGTCAAATGATGGCCGTCATGGAAGCCGTCACATGTTATTTTTAATTATATAGGTTATAATGTTACTCATTTCAACAACAACTTATTATGATATTAATGCATTTGTTTCTTCAGATTTCAAGTAAGTAAATCGTCGAGATAGTAATAGGAAATCGATTATCAAAACATGAATTTAGAAATAATGCATCAAAGGGATGTGTTCCTTGAGGCGTTTCTGTTTTTGGTCACCCTTAATGGCGGGATTCCGGCAACCCTTCCCGGCCGCGCTGATTTGGGGGTGCGGAGCGGAGCCAGGGGCAGAGGCCGGGACTGGCTGGAGGCTGCGACGTAATTTACGGGTATGAAGGAGGAATGTTTCCGTCGAGCGCGATAATCTCTCGCGAATTACCCGACTGTCTGTAGGCCATATTGGATAGATTCACTTATCTATTGCTTACCGCCATGACGATTGTTTTGCGGAAACTACTGTTTTCACTGAAATATTGCATTTTGTTAACTCAAATATTGCCTTACTGATTTTTGTATTCAAAGGCACGGTGTCAATTTTTAAACAACATATTTTTAAACTCATACAAGTGATAAATACGTCTTGAGAAAAGTTCAGAAAAAAGTTTCAATTTAAATATATTCTTTTTTATTTTTTTTTTTTTATACGAGATTTATTTTTTGTACTAGTTTTAAGACTTTAATTTAATTGGTCTTTTTCTGGTTTCCTATTTAATATTTTTTGTCAAAAAAATCTTTTCATCTCTTTTTCTATTTGTTTTTCTTAAAATATGTTAAGTTATGATGTCTGTTAATAAAATAATAGTGTTATTAATTACTAAAAAAATATTCTATTGTTTTCTCACTGTTTCTTTATTTTATTTTTTATTGTGTTGTCCCTCTGTATGTATATATATAACTGCAAAATTTGTATTTTTTGTTTAGTTTAATGTTGTACCCCGATGATGCTTAGGCTAAGCGAAACCAGTTGGTAATAAAAAATAAAATTAAGTCTGTGATCTTATACAAAGTTATTATTTCATTTTCATTAATAATGTTATATAATCGTATATGTGTACGAGTATATCGTTGTCAACGCAAAAATAAATCCTATGTGTTAAAAGCGTAATTATTCAGGAGGTAATTAAAAACTGATTTTTGTGAGTTACAGATTGTTTTTTGAGACATCAAAAATACGCTTTGTAGTTTTAGATGCAATAATGTATTTTCACCAATAAAAACATTGAAACTTGAAGTACAAATTGAAACTCTACGCAATGTCATATTTAACTCATTCTTCTAGAGTTGACCACATGGGAGGTATTTTCGCGTTGATGACGATATTATGTACCTTTATGAAATATAATGCGGTAGATTTGTAAAAATAAGAACCTGTGGACAAACTGCAATACAGTTAATACAATCTGCTAATACAATATGTATGTAACGTTTTAAATAATAAAAAATAAGATTGACTTTTCATTTGTCACCCTCATACAAAACTTCAAACAAAAACAATAGGTTTTGTTCATATTCATTTGTTTTAATCATATTTTTTTGGATTAACAATGTTTCAGGATCAACTGAAAGAATTGTTTGTCCAACAATGACCCGATAAATGAATGTCATCCTATTGATTCCTTGCAAAATCCTATTATTTATACAAAAGCAATCTATCATGTCATAATTGAGGCCAGATGAATTGCATTGAGATATATCTTCAGTAATAAAGGACGTGTTCCAGCTCATGGGGCGGGGGCGCGAGTAGGCGGGGGCTGGGTCGCGAGGGGAGGAAACGGGAGAAATCCGAATTAATCCCATCGCAACCCGCTCTGCTAAAGGGTAAATATTTTTCCCATAACTCATATCCCATCTACACGTCAAGAAATCGCAAAGCATTTCATTACAGCCCCCTTTAATGATCTGCGGTATTTAGTGAAACGAAAGGGGAACAGATAATAATCTAAATTATCTGGCTTTCTATTTAGGAGATATTTTATCTTCTTGTTCCTTCAACCCCTTCATATAATTCATTTTGTATTTATCTTAGATTAGGTTCTCGAGCGATTTTTGTAATAATTGCTGAAAAGATATTTGAAAAACTAATAATTTTGTGCTATTATATTAATTTTCCAAACAGGAATGGAAAGGAAAATGAATAATTCCTCAAGAGATATAAAAAAGCAAAGAAATGCTCTACGTGTTTTATCCAACCTAACTACATATACGTTGACGGCCTCCATTTTCGAGTGGTAAGACGCTTTACCACGAATCCAAAGGTCACGGGTTCAAACCCGGCGTGCGCCAATAACTTTTATTTAATTATTAAGTGTCACAACACATTTAATTCATATAAAATAAAAATAAATATATATTTGCGGCACGTTCCAGAGTGGTAGATACTTTAAATATCGCCCTGGTGAAAGACCACTATTCAGAATCAAAAGTTCCTTGAAATGGGTTTTGCCGTGTTTGGTGACCAGATCTATTTAAAAAACATATGTTGTGAAAATGCAAAACATTTTTCATTGAAATATACATTTTCAAATATTAATTGTAAATTTATCTAGGTTGAATTTGTACAATCATTTTCGCTTTGACAGTTTCACAGTATTTAAAAAAAGGGAATGATAACAACAAAACAAAGATTAGAACTAAGATAGATTTAGAGAAGTTTTCAAACATTATTCTTACTAGTAAATTCTTTTATTTTATTTGTCTTGATACAAATAAAATCTGAATATCCAGGAACTTTCTTAAATTCCTCTACCCATTTTCCTATCTCATCGATAATTATTTCCGCATCACATTATTTCAAATTAGTGTAAATTATGTTGACACAAATAAATAAAAAACTATGTTTTCATCAACAACAAAAAAATTATATGAAATTTTTGGATTAATAAGTTTGGTATTACATGTACATTAAAATATCTCTCTAATCCTCTAAAGACTAGTTGAATATTAATTTGTTCAATTTGTGTTCCCGCTCCATTAAAATAATATTTCTTTGAACCCATATTCATATAATATACTTGTAATGAGTGAAAAAAAAAAAAATTATCTTCTAAATTAGTAGTTTTCTTTGAATATTAAAGATCGCAGCACTTTCGTTTGTAGCTAGCACGCAGATGTTTCAATAGCAAGTGTGTACGACAGACGTTTTACGGTATTAATACTATCAGATAACTGATTTAATATGTTTACATAAAATAATTTACGGTCATCTCGATACTACAGTATGTCTTAGCCGTATTGAAATAAATGTACTTATTTCTTACTGTTTAAGACGCTAAAGTACATTTCACCCGATCACATTCAGAAATAATATTGCCTAATTTAGCCCTCTGTCTCAAATAAGCCGGACTGTATAATAGAATATGGTGTGCTGATGTAGACATTTTTTGTTGATGATTTGTACAGTTTCAGAAAAAATGTCCTGCTATTGCTTAAAGGTGTGTAACAACGATTGGGCTAATTATATTGTATATGTTTTTGACTCTCTTTTGTGTGTCTTCTTTTGTTTGTATTATTTATAATTCATTGAGTTTTTGTAATTTTTATATTTGATGTACCCTTTCTATTTGTAATTTATTTAACAATGACTGTACACTAACTGGGTGTTTATAACTGAATGTTTTCACTTACGTGAGAACATCTGTTGAAACCCAGTATAAATAAATTAATTAATTAAATAAATAAATCAGCTTGTTTGATTTCCTGAAAATATTTATAGTTAAAATCTGTTTCACAGTGCAACGCTGGGCATAATGACGTGTTTTCAAAAGGTTGGATAAACGTTTAAACAGTGAACGCAGAACTTAAACTCGATAAGAATTCAGGATAATACCCTTGAAGTAACAATATATGGAGAAGAGCTAATTCTTAAGAGCTTTTTACCCGACCTATACAAATTTGGGATAAATCACTTTCTCCGGGTTTTTACGTCGTACACCTTGAAAAAAGAAAGAGACAACAAAATCTCCCAAATTATCACACCGCTTTAAAGTATTGTTAGAATGTTCTTCTTGTCCCGCGTCTCCGTTGAATCCGCCCACACGTTTTGATACGCAAAATAAATTAACATAACTCAACGGTTTATTAGGTTACATGCCATATTTTTGTTTTATACAATACTGTGAAAAAGTGGTTATACAAATAAACAAAAACATCCTGTCGACATGTGCTATGAATGCGTCCGGCAAACCTCATAAAAACGGACTACAGCAGTGCTCTCTCTTGTATATCATTGTTCTGAGATAATACCCCTTTAAGTTAAAACAGCACGGCATTGTCAAGGTGAGGCCAGAATTGGGCCAGGCGAATGCTTAACCTCCATACAGCGTAGAGAGCGTACCAGCGGAATGCCCAATTTCTATGCAAAAGTAATGTAAATCACCACCGCCAGAGGCCCGCCATTTGAATATCCGGTGACGTAGCGGGGACCTGCACCCGCCGCGTCACGACGCCGTGACGTCACCGGAGCAGTGCCTCCCGCTCCCACCCCGGAGCTAGTACTAGCTCCAGCCAACAGAGTGGAGTACGGGCTGCCGGCTGCCGGCTTCAGCGCCCTTGAAACTTTTCATGACAAATATATGCAGAGTTGGCGGTGCTTACTCGCCTGCATAATGAGATGTTCAGTCTCTCTGTCTGCGTATTTCGGGTGCTGGGAACAAACATTTTCCGCTGCTTCCGTCTGCAAATTAGGCAAGGTCGCGTAGATTACATCGAATTCAACACTCGCAACTTTGAATCGCCAAAGTGCCAACATTTTCAATAATTCAAATTATCTTTCGTGGAGGATTTTCACTTTAAAGCAGAATATCTGTTTACGAAGCAGCTTAAACTCTCAAAGGTTTGGCTTTAGCGTCATTTAATTTGTACAGATATTTTTCACTGAAATTTTTAGGTCAACACAACCCGAAACTTCATTGTTATCAGCTGCGGACTTCCTAAATGTTAGTTTGATCAAAAAGTACAAGAAAGACTAAAGATTTTTCACCGTCTCCGTGATCGAGTGGTTAAAACGCTCAAATACGATTTAGAGGTCGCGAGTTCAAATCCCGGCGTGCACAAATAAATGTAATTAAATTGGGTTAATTCACATTTAATTAATATAATTAACTTTCGTAACGTTCCAGAGTGGTATATACTTTTAATTGTTGCCTTGGTGACAGACCACCATTCAGAATCGAAACGTTAAATAGCTTTATCCATGTTTGGTGACCAGATATGAATAGCCAAGTACTTCCTAACCTTCTTTTTTTCCATTACCTTTAGCCTCACAATAAAACCCAATTGGGGATGCCATAGACTTTATAAAGACAAACATTAGCAGGTTACAAATAACCTGACAATACATAAAAAAAAAATTACTACTTTTATCATAGTAAGCGGAAGATGTTGCTTGTGCAATGACGGACTTACCTGGCAGAATAATTGAAATCACGATACCCGGGTGGGAATTCGATACGTTTGTCCACTCAGCTACTAACCGGTCAAGACTAGGGATGCTTAAATCATTATAAGGTACACGACAAGATATCGGAATCAATACGTTTTTTTATTGTAAGGATTACAAATTCTGAGACTTGCTGAAGTTGTTTTAATGTGAATCAAAGAATTATCTATAGTTATTTTATTTGGGATTCTAATGTTAATTTTGGACAAATGGGCTGGACCATTAAAAAAACCACTCAAAATATTGTACAGGTATGCCATACTTGCAATGTTTTTCCCGCTTTTTGTGTTTTTAATCCATAGTTCATTTTTTATCAATATCAATAGTATTTCAAGGAGCGGCGATCACGTTTAAATGCGTAAAACCACCACCCATTTTTTGGAAATATTTATCATCTATAAGTTGACACTATTCCAAAGCTCTCTCCTAGCTTTTGAAAATGTGAAAAATAATTTATTACTAATTTTCTTCAATTTATTTCGATCATCTCAAGGGCCAAACAAAATTCAGCCGAAGTACTGAAACATCTAAATTATATTTAATTGTACCATAATTTACGAACAATATTTAAATATATTAGTCATGTACTCGTATAGTATATGTAATTTTTACCATTGGATCAATATTCAATGAATTTTATTTATTATCGATGTGTTATTAAAAAAGACATTAATTTGCGATTTTTTTTTAAATATGTTTTCAGTATTTTCTTTTTACCCTATTTGTGATTCTTTGAAGTATATATTCAAAAAAGTTCTTAAAAAAATTATAAAAACGTTGAAAAATGTAAATTCATATATTTTATATTATAATACCCATGTTTTAATACAACTCATTAATCAATATTCCTTAGCAAAAATTTTCAAACGTATTTTCTCAACAGAACTTTTACTCTTAATATTTTCTTATAATTTTATATCTTTTCGAAATTCGTCAAATATCTTTAATGGTCCCTACATCAATGACTTTTGATGTTTTTCTGAGAGTTTTTTTAATCTTTTTTCCTCGTCTCACGTTTGTGTCTAGGCTGGCAGTTTATCAAAAAAAAATGTTGTTTAAAAAATATAGTGTTGAATGATTATTTTTTTTTAAATCAATTGATATTAGTAAATCATGTATTTGTATTATACATATATTCCATTTATATGATGATACTTTGTTGCACTTTTCTTTAAATTAAACAAATTGAATGGTAAAAGTTCAATCAAAACATGAGGCAATCCAAACATGAAAACTTGTTCAATTCTGTACAATTTTGTGATAAATATCATTGTGCTTTAATCAAAATCAATGCACAATTCACAATGCATATGTTTATTTAGGTGTTCCCAATATTTTAAAGCTTTAATCAAGACTGTTCGGCATAAATGCTGCACAATCTGTAAACACCTCCTCCCAGCATCCCTTCGATAGTCTAGGCACACAGAACACGAGAGGGAATGCGTGTGTATACTACCTCCACAACCACATCTACTAAACTACACGCACACCACCTCGACTCCCACTATACTAACATGTAACGGGTGTAGATATCACGTGCAAACCTACCGAAATACAAACACACTGACACAATACGTATGCATATAACTTGCACACCAGCACGACTATATACGTATATCCGTGTTATCTCGTAAGCTTATCTCGGGATTCGGGGTGCATCTCATTATGTCGGAGATCGGTCCATACTTTCTTCCTTGTTCCGAGTCCGCTCGCTCTTCCCAGGAAACTAACGAAACACGCATTTTTCTCTGGTACTTCGACTGACTTTTTTCTAGCCGAGATTCTCCTCGGTTCACTGGTGAAATTTACAGATTTATTCAGTGGTGAAATTTTCCATTTTCACAAATTTACGTCACGTTCTCGATATATTATCTAGACGCTTTGGTATTTTATCGCCAGCATTTGCTTTTCTATATCAAATAAAATATTATTATAATAATATTTGGGTAATGTGTATAGCGCCGTGTTTGTGAAAAATCACTTCAAGGGCGCTGTGCGAATCTTAATTCGTGGGCTCCATTTTATTACTAACTACATATAACCCATGGCATATTGATATTAATTTACAGAAATAATATACAAATGCATTCACTTCAGATAAACACAACTATTATATGTTTTCGTAGAAAGCAATCACTTTGTGGTTTAACATATTCAAAGAAATGAAAAAAAATAATTTTTGTATAAGACCACGGATATTATTTTAATTTTTATGACCGACCGGTTATCATCAGAGTACAAAATTAAATTAAACCAAAAAATACAAAGTGTGCGGTTATATATACATACAAAGGGAGAACAAATTATAAATTAAAATAACAAAACAATGAGAAACAATAGAATAACATTTAAATTATGACAAAGGGATAGAGAAAAAGAGACAAATGATATGAATTGAATGAGACAACACGTCAACTGAGAAGGTGATTAAAGAATAATGATAAGCTTTTATGAGTTTACAGGAAATATACCTAAAATTGGACTACCGTATAAATTAACCTGATTATTAAGAATATGACTCATTAGTTTTAATGGCTTTCTTTATTTCTAGTGCTTCTAAATTATTTAATCTAATGCCACGATCATTTTTGTGAAGAGTATGAGCACCAGTGCTTTTATTGAAGGTATGATCTTTATCAATAAAATGATTATCGAATTCAGAAAAAAAACAGTTATTTAAACATCTAAGATGTTCTTTAATTCTAACATTAACATTACGGGTTGTTTTACCAATATAAAATTACAATTATTATATTTATTTCTAGTTTGTAGAAACATACTGTTTTGCACTCACAGGACATGCGCATGCATTTTAAGCGACCTTGAGGTGATATTTCTGTCACGAAAACGGCGCTATATAAATCAGCCAATTGTTGTCACTAATCATTTTTATTTTGGAAAAATGATAGTTTGATTTTAGGGCATGATAGCAAATATCGTACTGGAATTTCTGAATTTGTAGTACAGCGTAGTCCAACGGCTGAAAAATCCTTTTAATTTATATTTACTGACCGTTAAAATCGATACAATAACCCACAGACGGGCAGCATCTATGGATAATTGAAAAAAAACACCTACCACCAAATATGTTTGCGTCGCGCTGGGTGTCGAATCAGCACTTCGACTCACTACCAAATGCGTGGACCACTTCTCCATAAATCTTGATATAGTGTTCTTGGGCTTGGATTTTTTAATTATTATTTTATAGTTAATACCGCACGAGCGTCGCAACTGCTCCCAACCGTCTAGAGCCAGTGAGACTATGGCATCCTCAATTAGGGTATGTTGTGAAGCTGAAAGTAGTGAGAATGGGAAGGAGATGGTGAAGAGGAAGGTTAAGTACCTGGCTATTCAGCACCATCTCGTCACCAAACACGGCTAAAGCCATTTCAAGCAACGTTTCAATTCTGAATGGGGGTCTTTCACCAGGGCGATACTTAAGAGAATCTACCACTCTGGAACGTGCCGCAAATATACTTTATATTATTTTTCACGAATCAAACGTGTTTATTTATTATCGCCCGTTAAAGGCTTTTATACAAATGTTAATATTTAAAAATAACAATAACCTCATTAGTGCAAAAAAATATTGTAAAATAAAAATAAAAATAGTATTGAATAGCAGATTCAAAATGTTGTAGATGAAAATAACCATTAATATTCAATAAATAACAGGTTCAAAAATATTGTAAAAAATAAAAAAAAATTAAATAACAGGTCTAACTATTAGTTTAGCTCTGCCAGATAACAAGAACTGTACTAAATTGGACTTATAATTTGATATTGGGGTGTTAAATATATCAGCGACATCGGAGTATGTGTTATGACACAAATTCTTTAATATAATTTATTTTCGCAAACCGGGCTTGAACCCGTGGCCTTTAGAGTCGCAGTCGAGCGTCTTACCACTCGACCAAGCAGGCCGTCGAAATAAAATATATACATAACCTTTTCAAAAGAAAAGGTGAATTTTGAATTTTCTCGGGCTGTGTACATTTGATTATCGATTTTGAACCCATATGTGGCCCATTTTGGATTAGTGGTTTATTTGTTTTTTTTTTTTATATAAACACCGCAGTCGAGCGTCTTACCACTCGACCAAGCGGGCCGTCGAGGCTAAAATATGGGGATAACCTTTTCAAAAGGAAGGTTGGGATTTTTTGGCTTTCAGATTTTGGTCTGTGTAAAGCCATTCGATTATCGATTTTTTGTTTTTGTTTTGCTAGACAAACGTTTTTCATATGTTAGCATTATCAGCCATTTTGGATTGGTGGTTTTGTTTTTAATCAAATAAAACTGGAAAGGTTAATCACGTTTTTGTGTGTTCTTTGAGTTTTAGGCACTTTTGAAAAAAAATGGATCAAAGAATAAAATCCATGATTTGTTTTTCCACAACTCCAGGATGCCTATCGTCATTAACAACTTCTCGGCCTTCTGTAAAGCGCTTTCACCACTTACAAACACTTTTTGAGACAAAGTAGACTCGCCTGATGCCACAGTCAACATCTTAAGTGCGTTGGAGCACTTTATTCCATTTTTAACGCAAAATTTAATACATATTCATTGATCCAATTTTTTCAAAAGTAAAAATCGAAGAACACACAAAAACGTGACTAACCTTTCCAGTTGTCAAAAACAAACCACTAATCCAAAATGGCTGATAATGCTAAAATATATGATAAACATATGTGTACCAACATAGCAAAAAAAAAACGATAATCGAATGTACACAGCCCGCGAAAATTCAAAATTCACCTTTTATTTTGAACAAGCCTCGTATTTTTAAATGACGCATTTACAGTTAAAGTGAGTCTGGAACTCACAACATGCAACGAAATTCAAAAGTTTGTTCTATTTTCAAAACATTAGCGTCGCTCGTACCCTTCGATCGTCACACACTTCTACGTCATCCCTTCGCGGAGAGATTCTTGCTCTTTTGTAAATTCGCACGGAACGTGATGTGAATTTTAATTCAGAGCTATTGATCCGCGACAGCCGACTGTATGACATCTCTACGCTCTCGCTCCACACTCCACTCTCTACTCTCCACTCTCTGCTCTCTACTCTCTACACCTCGCAGTCTCCGTCTCTACGGTCACAGGCTCCGCATCCCACGGCGGTTCACCTCGCCGAAAGAAGCCTGCATTTCAAAATATTTCAGTGTGTTTGGAGATTCGTATTGCTAAGTGCTCGGGGATTTGGCTAGAGTGGTAGTTAGGTACAGACGTATGACGTCGCATGAATAATTTTAAACGTATTTCGGACTTATTATTATAATTATAAGAATAGTATATAGACGGCCTGCATGGTCGAGTGTTAAGACGCTCGACTACGAATCCAGAGGTCGCGGTTTGAATCCGACGTGCGCAAATAATTATTATTTAATTATTTGTGTCAAAACACATTAAATTGATATAAAATAATAAACAGTATATTTGCAGCACGTTCCAGAGTGGTAGATACTCCAAGCATCCCCTTGGTGAAAGACCACCATTCAGAATTGAAATTTTGCTTCAAATGGCTTTAGCCGTGTTTGGTGATTAGATCTGAATAGCCAGGTACTTCTCGACCATTCCTTTTCTCATATCCTTCCCTTCCCCGTTACCTTCAGCCTCACAACATACCCCGATCGAGGTTGCTATAGTCTCACTGACTCTAGATGGTTGAGAGCAGCTGGAGACTCTTGTGCAAATCCATTTATAAAAACGCTTAAAAATAATGACTACATGTACCGACCTAATTGTTTTATATTTTTAATGAAACTTTAGTTTTATTTTAAAGGGTTATTGGTTGCAGTTTGATAAGGTATTCGGCTTTAGCCCTGAAGTACGTAGGCTCTAAATTTCACGTATTTCAAATAAAACCGTATCTAAGCGTCTTTTGACAATCCAAAAAATAAATTATACTAAAAGAACGTCTATTAGATTCTCATCTTAGGGCGGAAGATACTTTAAAGATCACCCTGGTGAATGAACAACATTCACATAACATGACTTATTTGTCACAATATCTGATTCACCCTATACTTCCTAGTCATCTTCTTTTCACTTCTTCCTTATTTACACCAAATTTTGTTTTTCTCGCGACGTATGTATATATATATTTGTTATGATTAAGGTTTTCACGGGTATAAGATATAAAATAATTTTGTCGGTTGAGCCGTGTACTTTAGTCCTTAGAATGACTTTTTTTACATCCTGACGTTTCGGACAAACGCACTCGACATCTTCAGAGGATGTTTTGTTTTCAACTGACTGCTCACACGTGTTCGTTCAATCCAGAAACCAAGACCTAAGTGAATATCATTAATTAATTACGTTTAGAACAATGTATGCTCTTTGATTGTGGTGGGGAGGAGGAGGGGGGGATTTGTGCTGGGCCTATATTAGTCTGTTAAGATGGATGGTGAGATTTTATTGTAGCGTCAGGAGTTAAAAAAGTTCTTATACAGACCACACTACTCGGGTTAACCGAGAAAATTATTTTCCACATAAATATAATACCCATGTATTAAGAAATTGTGCAAGGTGTATTTGTGCCCTCGACTAGTAAAATGAGTATGCGTTCTCAATAATTTAAACAGAAGCACTTACTACATATTATATCCAGGAGGTGTCCGATTCTATTAGAGCCTTCCCGGGCTCCTCTGCTCCCTTGATCTGTCTTCAATAAATCCCTTTGGCCGGTCCGTGTATCACGGCAGGCCGCGGATAATGTGTTTTATTGCGGCCGCCCAAACACCCAAACACCCAAATACCCACCACCCACCACCCTTACCCTGATCCTGGGGTAGGAGGGATGCCAGGGTAGTTTCAGTAGCCACAGTACTTGCTTGGATGGAGTAGGGTTCCTGGCTACGTACTTCTGAAAAAAATCTATTCGACGGACCAAAAGGCATATTTTTCAAAAAAGCTAAATTGTATAAAAACCTTATTTTTAAGCTGTCGAAACATTAGGATCATGAATAATTTATTTATTTATAAACAAAACGACTATTGCTCAATTACAAAATACGTAACACGAAATGGAAAAAAACAGAGAGCGACAGAGAACGAATGGCACAAACATTATATTGAATTAAGCAATGATGAAAATAGGATAAAATATACATTAGAAAGAACATCCAAATCAAAGCCAAGATCAAGTCAAAGTTTCGGTAGGGTCGCAAAGAATGACGAAAATCATTTAGACTTAACAAGTCTCGACATTCTGTACAGTGGAAAATGATACCCATAACTAGTAGAGTGATGATTAAGGATAATATATGACAATTCATTGTTTCTGATTCTACGTCAAGGAATGTTAATCTGGATTATTTGCAACAAAAGAAACACCACGCATAAATAAACATACGTAGCCTCTAAGAGTATTAATATTGGCATCAAACTTCGTTCTAGCAACACAAATGTAACAGGAGAAAAACAAAATATTTTGAATGCCAGTTGATCTAAAGAATATCTCTTGATTTATAATATGATACTTCCGAAAGAATAGAGTCAACTCGGTTGATGCTTGAGTTGTTAAACCGTGTTGTATGACCATGTTTCATCATGAGGTGATGAGATGAGCCTCTGTGGTCTAGTGGTAAGAAGCTCGACTACGAACCCAGAGGCCGCGGGTTCGGCGTGGACAAATATTTTTTTTTTTCATTAGTATGTGTCAAAACACATTTAAATCATATAAAATAATGTGTGGTATATTAACAGCACATTCCAGAGTGGTAGATACACTAAGTATCGCTCTGGTGAAATACTTAAATTCAGAATCGAAACGTTGCATGAAATGGCTTTAGCCGTATTCGGTTTCTAGATCTGAATAGCCAAGTACTCCTAACCTTCTTCTTCCCCATCTCCGTCTCTTCCCAGCTACCTTCAGCCTCACAACATACCCCGATTGGGGATGCCATAGTCTCACTGGCTCTAAACGATTGGTAGTAGTTGGGACTCTGGTGTGGTATTCAATATAAAAAATAAAATCTACTAGAAGAGTAAGGATTTTAAAGGGTCATTAGCTAGGTCCTGAATATGTACACTGGCCGCAGCAGTTTCCTACCTCCACTGGAGGCTTTCCTCACCAAGCCGACCGTAAAGCCAGTACTAGCCATTAGTCTTCCGTTCGCCTGTTGCGTGCTTTTCCCTCTCTAGTGCTTTCATATTTTCAATCGGGGAATGTACTATCGTAGTATACGTTCGAGCTTTTCCATTTCCGTATCAATAATTAATTCAGTACACACTGTTACGAGGGATATTGAACCTTGTCATACGTCCAATATTTTCTATTATTCACACCTCTTACCGCATTCAGCAATTGCAGATGCCATTAGAGAATAAAAAAAAAACAAAATATCAACAAAAAACAATTAAATAATTGATTAAAAACCTTTTCTTATCATTTTGTGTGTGTATAAACATTTTATTTAAAACACAGATTTAGAAATTGTTTTATCATCTTTGGGTGGAAATGTATCAAGCAACGTATAATTAGTATTTTTATTTATCAATATATTTAATGTCGGCGTGGTTATTTATATTTAATCTGAACTGAATAATTGAATGCAAAAGTTAAAAGATGTGGGCTTGGGCGCGAAAATGAACAATTTGAAAGTATGTTGCCTATTGTGTGCTAATGATGCGGTGCTGATTTCTAACAGTATGGAAGATCTACTGTTTTTAGTGTCTAAGATAAACCAAGTGTGTATGCATAATGATTTAATGATGAATGTAAGTAAGTCCAAAGTTATGGAGTTTGAAAAAGAGGGCACGAGAACAGCGTGCAACATAATTGTGAATGATGAATACTTGGAGCAAGTGGGGATCAGTTTGTGTATTTAGGAAGCATGTTTACGCGAGATGGAAAGTCTGATAAGGTTATTGAAAGAAGGGGGAATGCGTTAAACTCCTTTAATGGAGGACTCGACGCTGTTGGCGCAAACGAGAAACTGTCCCAAGAAGCAAAGCTAGCAGTCCACAATGAAGTACTTATGCTAACCTTGATGTATGGCAATGAGGCATCGAACTGAGGCATTCACAAACTATATACTTATTTTGTGTTGCGGTCACAAACCCTTCCCTAAAATGAGGTTCCTAAGGGGTACATGCGCTAAAACTGTGTTTAAAATGTGGATATCTGGAAAGAATACACGGCTGATGTTAGTCTTATGAATAGTATCAATAAAGGGACGCTTAGATGGTTTGATCATGCAGAAAAAGGAACAATTGAAAGGAGCGTTAGGAAAAATATATGACGCGAAAGTGAATGGCAGAAATAAATCAAATACTTGAATCGGACCATCTCAAGGGCCAGATTAACGGAAGAGTATATGTAAGACGATGTATGAACGTGAAAGAATCAGAGAGTGTATGCCAAGACAGAGTTGTATAGTGGTCCATCTTCTCTGCTCACCCCTGAGGGGAAACGCCGGGATGATTAGTTAGTTATGGATGTAAAGGTGATCATAATTTGTAAAATTAGTCTTCGATTTTATTCCTTAATATATTAAAATGAAATGTGTAAACGTGTTTCATATTACAATTTGTCATTTATCATTGCAGCTTTACGTGGAAGCAAAGAGGAGAACACAAATAAAGTTTGCGCAATGAATGCTGTCATCGCATGCACCAGCGTTTATATGAACATTGAACACGTGGTCGTGAGGTGAAAACTTCATTCCTGACATGATCACTCAATTCGATAAATTATCTGCAATTTCTGCATTCCCGGAACCATTTTATCCGGATGAATATCGTGCCTGTTTTATTGAAATCGACGAGAAAAGAATAGCTTATTTACATTCTCAATTTTTGTGATATATTTGAACATTTTTTTTGTTGTTTTATACGAATTTTCCCATTCTTTCGCATTTTGTGATATGGAAATATCCGGAAACGAATGCAAGCCTGATGTGAGTGTAACGAATAGCATCAAGAAAGGGACGCTTAGATGGTTTGGGCATGTAGAGCGAATAAACGAAAAATAAGGAGTGTGAAAAGAATATATATGATGCGAATGTGAATGGAAGGAGAAGTCGAGGACGCCCGAGAAAGACATGGCACGATCAAGTAAATCAAATACATGACCCGATTCAAGAATCAGTGAATCGAACCATATCAAGGGCCAAATTAACAGAAGAGTATGTATGAGACGATGTATGAATGTAAATGAAGCAAGGAGTGTGTGCCAAGACAGAGTTATATGGCGGTCCGTCTTCTCTACCTACCCCTGCGGAGAAACGGCGTGGTGGTTAGTTGGTTAGTTTTTTTTTTTAACATCAAGTAGGTGAAGTCATAATAAAAATATATGTTTTTCTCATCATTATACAGATATAACGTAAATCAATGTGGAATTCAGTTTATGTTCGTTCATTGCACAAGAACAAACTGTTTAAACCTTAGAGCAATAATAACAAGAGCGCTACTGTAGTCAGTTTTTATGAGGTTTGCCGGACTCGGCTAGACCTGGGCGTGGCTAGGACTAGGGCCAGGGTGTTTATACATCCATTCACAACACATGTCGATGTAATGTTTTTGTTTGTTCGTATAACCACTTTTTTACAGTATTGTTTTAACAAAAATATAGCATGTAACCCAATAAACCATTAAGTTATGTCCATTTATTTCGCGTGTCAAAACTTATGGGCGGAGTCAACGGAGAACATTCTGACAATACTTGAAAGCGGTGTGATAATTTGAAAATATTTGTTGTCTCTTTCTTTCTCGTGGTGTACGACGAAAAAACCCGAAGAAAATGATTTATACCAATTTTTTATAGGTTGGGTAAAAAGAATTAGCTCTCTCTAATATCATAAATTAAAACCAACAATAATCATTAAATATGACGGCCTCTATAGTCGAGTGGTAAGACCCTCGAATATGAATCCAAAGGTCGCGGGTTTTAGCCCAGCGTGCGCTAATAATTCATATAAAATATTAAAAATATGTATTTGCGGCACGTTCCAGAGTGGTAAATTCTCTAAATATCGGCCTGGAAAAGACCCCCATTCAGAATCGAAGCGTTGCTTGAAATGGCTTTTGGCCGTGTTTGGTGACCAGATCTGAACAACCAGATACTTCCCAACCATACTTTTCCCCATCTCCTTTTTCTCCCCACCACCTACATCCTCACAACATATCCCAATTGGGGATGCCATAGTCTCATTGGCTCCAGACGGTTGGGAGCAGTTGGGACTCTTGTGGGTTATTCACTATAAAAAGTTTTTTTTTTTTTTTTTTACAGTGAATACTACATATAAGTCACAACTGCTCCCAACCTTTTAGAGCCAGTAGCAGACTATGGCATACCCGATTGGGGTATGTTGTGAGGATGAAGATAGTGGGGAGGGGAAGGAGATGAGTAAGAGGAAGGTTGGGAAGTACCTGGCTGTTCAGATCTAGTCACCAAATACGGCCAAAGTCATTTTAAGCAACGTTTCGATTCTGAATGGTGGTCTTTCACCAGGGAGATACTTAGAATATCTACATCTGGAACGTGCCGCAAATATACTTTTTTTAAGATTTAAAATGTGTTGCACATATTAATTAAATAAAAATTATTGACGCACGCCGGGTTTGAACCCGCGACTTTTGGGTTCGTAGTCGAGCATCTTACCACTCGACCATGAAGGCCGTCAAATAACTCACGTAACTAAATTTCACATTAGACAGATTTAAATGATGATATTATATCTGTGTGCGAAAGAAAAAACGGAATGAGTAAAAAAAATTTAAAAGTATTGAGTTTCGTATGCCGAATTGTTCTTGACATTCATATTTAACATCATGGCCTGTTCAAAACAAAGAAAAGGTGAATTTCGAATTTTCGCGGGCTGTGTACATTCGATTATCATTTTTTTAAATATAAATGTATGATTTGTTTTTCCACAACTCCAGGATGCTCATCGTCATTAACATCTTCTCGGCCTTCTGTAAAGCGCTTGTACCACTTATAAACACTTTTTGAGACAAAGTAGACTCGCCGAATGCCACAGTCAACATTTTAAGTGCGTTGGAGCATTTTATTCCATTTTTAACGCAAAATTTAATACATATTCTTTGATCTATTTTTTTTTCAAAAAGTAAAGAATCGAAGAACACAAAAAACGTGCCTAACCTTTCCAGTTGACAAAAACAAACCACTAATCCAAAATGGCTGATAATGCTAACATGTGATAAACATATATGTACGAACATAACAAAAAAAAAACGATAATCGAATGTACACAGCCCGCGAAAATTCAAAATTCACCTTTTATTTTGAACAGGCCTCGTACATACTCGTATCTAACAAGGAAAAATAAGATGTGTCTAAAATTAAAATAAAGTGCTATAATTTTTTGAAAAAAGACATTAAACATGATAACATAGAAAAAGAAATTCGAAAAAAAAAATAATAATAACAGATTAAAATTTTGGCTCACTTGAAAACCTGCGTTTATTGACTCAATTCGTTTTTCCTTTCGCACACAAATATAACGCGTTGTTTTTGTCAAAATTTACAAAAAAAATAAATTATAAATAAAATACAGTAAAAATCAATGTGTGTGCTTTTAATAATCCATAAATGATCAAAATAAGAATAACAGTTTAAGAAGGGTTTAGCCACCGCTAGAAACACGAGAAGAATGAATCATCCTCCTCCCATTATGTACACCACAATAAGGCTTACCTTCCTCGGATATTAGTGTACCATCATCATAAGGCCGTGTCCGGCCGCCCTAGAACAAATGTGTCCGCAAGCCGCCCACCGCTGACCGCTTCCCCCCGCCAGAGCAGCGAGCGGCGGGGTGGCGCCGACACCCCCGGCACTAGGCCCTGCTGGTCCGGCGGCCGGCGTCCGGTGTCCGGTGTCCCCCGCCCTGCGCTGGGCGGCCCCGCCGGACGTTTATCGCCGGGGCCGGGTGACCTATGGACCCCGCCCATTACTGCGATTATTTTCGGGGGAAAACCGACACTTTCAGGGAAACAATAAGGGCCGCCCAGCACCCTCGAAGGGACCGGAGTAATATGCCCACAAAGTAATTGTTTTATATAACTATTATTGGACTAACGTATGGCCAGTGGAAAGTATCAATAAAAAAATACTATGGTTTTAATAAAAAATTCAAAATATTTTAATAATTAATTTCATTTATAGATTTGATAAATATTTTTTTTTTATATTTAATATCGCACAAGAGTCCCAACTGCTCTCAACCATCTAGAGCCAGTGGAACCATGGTATTTCCAATTGAGGTATGTTGTGAGGCTGGAGGTAGTAGGGATGGCAAGAAGATGGTAATGAGGAAGGTCTGGAAGTACCTGGTTATTCAGATCCTGTCACCAAACACGGCTTAAGCCATTTCAAGCAACATTTTAATTCTGAATGATAGTCTTTCACCAGGGCGATACTTGGAGTATCTACCACTCTGGAACGTGCAGCAAATATACCATATATTATTTTATATAAATAAAATGTGTGATGATAAACATTAATTGATAAATTTATTTGCGCACGCCGATTTTGAATCCGCGACCTCCAGATTTATGGTCGAGCGTCTTACCACTCGACAAGATCTTTTAACCACCTTAGACTCAGAAAAGACTCCTTAATCCTTTTTATGTGATATATAGGAGTGGGTAGGTGAATAAAATAATAACAACAGTGAATTTATATAGCGCAGTTTTGTGATTTACCACAAGTACGCTTTACACTTATTAACCTTACCTAATATAACAGCTAAAAAATAATATATTTCAGATATGAACGCAAATCAAAACTATCTAAAATCATGATCGTTATCATAAATCTTGAAAAAACATAATTTAGATTTGGGTATAACTGTGCATGTATACATCGACAGATTGAAAAATAATTTTCTATCAGTTAAAGGTGTAAAAAATCCAGATCAAAAGTATTCACAATATGAACAAAATTGTTGAGGCAAAGAAAAGAGTATAACATTGAAAACAGTTAACGTGTTGGTACTAAAAAAATATTAATATTCAAATATTGTAAGTTAACGATTCTGAAAATGCTTGCAGAATAAAAAGTGAGAATTAATAGCTTGGTCACAACTAACTAACACACTATTCAATCATCGGCCCATACATACTATTCTGTTACTCTGGCTCTCGACATGGCCCGATGTATTCCTCGGGTGTCACCGACTTCTTAACTTCCGACACAGCATAATTCAAGCGTTGCTTCGATTCTGAAAACTGCTCATCATACCAGGACAATACTGAAATTAGAGGTACATACTTACACTTAGAAATTGCATTTTGTTTTATTTGGAGCCAAAGAAGCCCCGTCATGAAATCCGCAATTACACTTTTTAAATTACTTTTTTAGATACGGCGTATATCGAGGCCTGTTCAAAAGAAAAGGTGAATTTTGAATTTTCGCGGGCTGTGTACATTCGATTATCGATTGTTTTGTTGTTGTTATGTTGGTACACATATGTTTATCATATGTTAGCATAATCAGCCATTTTGGATTAGTGGTTTGTTTTTGACAACTGGAAAGGTTAGTCGCGTTTTTGTGTGTTCTTCGATTTTTTACTTTTGAAAAAAATGGATCAAAGAATATGTATAAAATTTTGCGTTAAAAATGGAATAAAGTGCTCCAACGCACTTAAAATGTTGACTGTGGCATTCGGCGAGTCTACTTTGTCTCAAAAAAGTGTTTATAAGTGGTACAAGCTCTTTACAGAAGGCCGAGAAGATGTTAATGACGATGAGCGTCCTGGAGTTGTGGAAAAACAAATCATGAATTTTATTCTTTGATCCATTTTTTTCAAAAGCAAAAAATCGAAGAACACACTAAAACGTGACTAACCTTTCCAGTTATCAAAAACAAACCACTAATCATACAGCGTTCAGTCACCATCAATGGAGTTTCCTGCATTCACCTTTCCTTCAATATCCCTACCAGCATTTTCGTCCCTTGTAAACATACTTCCTCAATATACAAACTAATCAACTTACTACAAGTATTTATAATTCATAACGATATTTCACGCTGTTCTCGTAATCTCTATTTCAAACCCCATGACTTTGGACTTACTTGCAGGCTAACTCACTCTGCATACATACTTAGTTCATCCTAGACGCGAGAAACAGAGCAATGCCCACAAATATATTACACTGGACAAGTTCTATATAATAGCATCGCCGATCTGGTTCTTGTCAGCTATCACTTGACTATAAGTTGACTAGATTCACTAATCTATAATACCTATATAAACAAGAAGCAGGTTTTTTACAATTGCCTTTTACCTCACGGCGAAGGTACAAATGGAACATCGTCAGAACAAAACACTAACAAAAACGTTGTCCTTTGGCTAAATTGACTTCGATGATAATATCCAAGGGAGATGTCATATGTCACCCCCGGTCAGGGGTGGAGGTCGCCTGTCGGCTAATTCAGATTGATAACGGATGGTCCGGCCCACCCCCGGCCCAGCATCCTCGCAAGATATATTCCTTAAAGATAACTTATTTCATCTCCCCTAGTATCGGAACTGAATTGTCTCTCGGTCCCCTCGATCGGAAGTTGGACGCAGAGGCGATTCGTTTCATTCGATTATTTGTCAACTTGTTAAGACTGGATTTAGTGACTTCTAAAAGCTGAGGTGTTGACAGACTCAATGTATTACGACTCGGATTAAGTAATGTGAGAAGAAATTAAGTATAACGAAATAAAAGAGGGTTAATAATTTGCCCCATTGAATAGTGTGTTCTGATATAATATTTATGATAACTAATTTATGAAAGCCTGAAGGAGGTAGGTACTAAAGGTTGTTTTGTAATTGAATAATTATTTTTTTAACTTTGCATAAGACTACGGATTTAATTTTTTTTCATATGACCGACCGGTTTCGCTTAGCCTAAGCATCATCAGGATACAAAATTAAACCAAAAAAAAAAAATACAAAACGTGCGGTTACATACTTTACAAACAGAGGAAGAACAAAATATAAAATAAAATAACAGAATAATGAGAAAAGAAAAGAATAACATTTGAATAATAACAAAAGAACTGAGAGAAAGAGATAGATAATATGAATTAATAGAGACAAAACGTCAGCTGAGAAGGTGATTAAACACTAATGATAAATTTTACGAGTTTCCAGGAAATATACCTAATATTGGACTATTGGAGAAATTTACCTGATTATTTAAAATATGACCAATCATTTTAATGGCTTTCTTTATTTCAAGTGCTTCTAAATTATTTCATCTGTTACCAGGATTATTTTTGTGAAGAATATAGGAACCGGTGCTTTTATTGAAGGTATGATCTTTATCAATAAGATGAATTGAAAGTGTTGTAATTTCCTACTCTGACCAGTGGATTATGACTCATATTGAAATGAAATTATATTTTTAATGTTGAATGTTTAACTTGATGTGACATTATTGCTGTTCTGACGGCCTCCGTGTTTGAGTGGTTAAGACGCTCGACTAAGAATCCAAAGATTGCGGGTTCAAGCCCGGCGTGTGTACATAAATGTAATTTAATTAATACGTGCTATTTCACATTTAATCGGTACAGAATAATATACAGTACATTTGCGGCACGTTCCAGAATGATAGAAACCTACTTTATTACGTTATTTGAAATGGTTTTAGCCGTATTTGGTGCTTAGATCTGAATAGCCAGGTCGTAGCCTTCCCAACCTACCTCTTCCCATCTCCTTACACTCCACATCACTTTCAGCCGCACAACATATCCCCCAATCGAGGATGCCCGGAGGTGTGCACTTTATAAGCACTCCATACCCTGCAATACTCGCATAAAAATATGAATTATATTCGATCAAACGATCTGAAATTATTTCAAAAAATGAATCTACTATTTCAAAAATACGCGCGAAGTTCGGCTAATCATACCGCCGCGAGCGCCCCGCCGACCGTCCTACTATAACGTGTGAAAAGCAGTTACTTCAAATGCCCAAACGCCGCTCACGGCATAGTATATTATTTTATGTTCACTAGACTACACAAAATATGTATGCATGTACGCTGTGAGCTGTCTGCACCTTCAAGTGGCTCGTTTGTGTTAGTATCTATGTTAGTGTCTAGGCAGTGCTTTTGCGAACAAATGCAATAACATCTGTTGGTACCCAACTTTATAAAAAATATATCCGCTGTTTTTCCTATTACCTAACTTGATAAAAAAAACTCCGTGCATACTACTGAGGATGTCATAGTCCTACTGGTTTCAGACGGTCGGGAGCAGTTGAAACTCTTTTCCGGTATTCACTATACAATTTTTTTAATGCTCAAGAATAAAATATGAATCAAATTCTTGAATATTCTCGTTTGTTTAAGTATTTTTTGTTGGTGTTGTTTTTTTTTGAACAATATTTTGGGACTATTATCGAAAAACTTTCAATGTACGTTCTTTGTTTGATATGGTCTGCATTTTGCTTTTTTTTGTTACGACACATCTACTTCCGTTTCGCTTCAGGAGGCTTTATTTTCTATTCTATAATGAGTCGTCCTGTTGGACACCGAACTAAATCAGACCAATTAGTAGAATTTCACAGTGGTTTAATTGTTTTATTCCATTACTATGGTCGTAAAATCATGATAAAAAACAAACAGAACTGCTATAAATAAATTCACGCAATAAAGTTTGGTTGGCTGAAGAGTATTGTCATATCGTCGACGGAAAGGCAAAAAGGCTGAAGCGCCATTTCGGGAAGTTCACACCAGAAAACGTTATTTTTTTTACAATTGAATTGAAAGTCTTTAGTACCGAGTTGAATTTTGAAAAAAAAAGTTAACTCAGGTAACTCAATGCTCTCACTGAGTTACCTGAAGCGACTAAAAAGCTCAAAAAGTTCCAAACTTGTGTCGCTTAAGTCAAGCTTTCTCCCAAATGGTAAATTTATTTTATATTTTCGTAGAAAGCAATCACTTTGTGGTTTGACATATTTAAAGAAATTAAAAAATAACTTTGTATTAAGACCACGAATATTTTTTTTTTATTTTTTGATCGACCGGTTTTGCTTAGTCTAAGCATCATCGGGGTACAAAATTAAACTAATTAAAAATATTTTAATAAATTCTAGATGTTTTTTTTTTCTATAGTGAATACCGCACAAAAGAGCCCCAACTGCTCTTTCACCGTATAGAGCCAGTGATACTATGGCATCCCAATTGGGGTATGTTGTGAGGCTGAAGTTAGTGGAGAGAGAAAAGAGATGAGAAAGAGGAAGGTTGGGAAGTTTCTGGCTTTTCATATCTGGTCATCAAACACGGCTAAAGCCATTTCAAGCAACGTTTCGATTCTGAATGGTGGTCTTTCACCAGGGCGATACTTAGAGTATCTACCGATCTAGCTGAAGAGCCACAAAAATCTTCAGAATCAAACGAGAGTCAAAGCTTTCGACGCAGAATAAAAAACGGATCAAAACTGCATGTTTAACTCATTTTTGACAAAAGTGTCGCTTGCGCCCTTTCACCTTTCCAGCGACCATATAATGTTTGTCTTTTTTGGTCACAGTTCAGAGCAATTACCGAAGCACGCCCGTTTTGTTAATAGTTTTCGGGCAGCCAGAAAAATGAACACAATGAAGGCGTCTAGCGCTGGCGGCCGAAATATTTGACATTGAGCGAGCGCTTCCTCTGCCTCTGCGTGAAATCACCGGACTAATTCACTAATTCGTGTGAATGCACCGTCGACAAAAAAGTGTTAAAAGAACAATTAATTCGGAGCGTCATTAGCAATTACTGGCGTATTTCGGGTCTCGGACGGACGATCCCAAATTAAGGGAGGCAATTATCGCCCGGTGATGATATCAAAAGAAGCTCGCACGGTTCGTGATGTGATTGTTCCGAAATTAGGACTGGGCGCCGGGTAAAAAGTGACAAGGCGTTGACATCGCGCCATGATACACCGTGAGATCAACGAAACAAAGAGATTCTAATTTGAATAGATACAATTAATAATATGCCACCATTTTAACACTATCATACTATTTCTAGACTAGCAGATAAAAACCCGCTCCCGTGCGGTTTAGTCATGCCACACACATCAAAAGGAACAAAGTGAGTAAATCGTGAAGGACTGTAATCGGAAGAAAATATTAAACTTTTGTATGTATGAGCTATTTTTTCATCGAACGTGGCAGAAGACGGCTTACGATATTAATACTATCAGATATTTGAGTTATAATAATAAATAATAATAAAGTTTTATTCCAGAAGGTATGCAGGGGTAGTGCAATGCAATGCCTTTCATAATTGATATTAATACATAGTAATTATAATGTTAACAAATAAAAATGAACGGAAATTCATGAGAACAAAAAAATTTAAGATAAAATTAGAGGATATTAGGCCTCATTACTGCAAAACGCCATCAAGAGGGAGTCCATCCTGGCAGCGTTAAGATTGATGGGGCCAATAATTTACTCCAATGCGCTTCTATGCTTGAATTCGGGATCTGACGGGATTCCTTAATGAGGTCATTTCTGGAGTTGTTAATCCCTTTTCCGCATTCCTGCTATCCTGGTTCTCATAAGGGCTGCAAATCCTGGAACTCGCCCCTCGGTGAACATACCGGAAGCACTGCAGTGCCTGGGAAGACTGAACACCATGCGGTAGGCGTTGCTGTACTGGACCCGAAGCCTTTCCATGCTACTCTTCTTAAAATTGGTTCAGAGCTCGCACGTGTATAGGGTAGTACAGAACGCCAGGAAGAGTGTCCTTTTCACTGGTAGACTACAGAGCCGAAATCTTTTACTGAGCATGTTTGATTTCACACTGAGTGCTCGCCTTTGCCTGTCGATGTCGTCGTCATCCATTAGCTTGCTGGTGATGATGTGCCGGACTTATGAACTTATGATTATGTGAGGGACTTATGAACTTTATATATATATATCTTTGGTAGTCCAATAGAATGTCTAGATTACAATGACGTTACAAATAAATAGACACGTTGTAGCGCTATCAAAGTGGCAAGCAAACACCACGCTATTTGGTGTGCTCGGGGTTTAAAGCCGATTTAGTACTAAAATGTCACGCGTCGATTGAGGTCGTTTACTATATATAATCAAATCACAAAAATAAGTGCCAAAATGCCTTCGTATGTGATGACAAAAGTGTTTCAATTACACTGCAAAGACTACTAAAAGCCAAGGAATAACAATTCATTTCTAAGTACGCGCAAATTACTTATTATTTTGGACAACACAACTATCTCCATTAATGACCAGCGTACCTACCAGGTAAGTATGTTGCTGTATATTTATATAAACTAAGAATTAGTATTAAGTACAAATTAAGATTTGTACAGCGCCTTTGAGGTGATTTTTTCACAAAAACGGCGCTATACAAATTATCGAAATATTATTATTATTATAATGACGTCTTCGCGTAAGCTATCTGATTCTTACCAGAGCATTCAACGCCACTGGCAAGTACGAAGCGCAGTCCGATCCTACATCTGTTTCGTTCATACACACATATTATAATGCTATAACGTGTCTATACATTTGTAACGTCATTGCTAGATCATGATTGCTTACTGTTTTCATTAAATTTAATAAAATTGCCACAACGTAGAATTACTGACGATTCAAAGTACTCGTTTAAAAATTGTTAATTCAATGTTTTATACCCCTGAATTACTATATTTATTTCCATTTTTATATTCCTGGCAGGACAGTTATAAGACAGTACCTATCATATTATTGTGACAATTCTATTTCACTTCCCAAAATTATACTCCTTTGCGACGAATTCAACAGCCGGGAAACAAATACTCCGATGTTGTAATATATGTATTTAGTACGTTAATATCAAGCTATGAGCACACCTTAGTATAGTTATGTTTAATCCAATAGAGCTAATTTATTTCATTTGACTATTTAACTTTGGATATTCCTGCTATTCAATACTATTGTTTCTTTCGTGTACAATACTTTTGCACTGTTTTTTTTTAAATGTTAATACTTAATACTTGTAAAAGACTTTAACGAGGAGTAAATAAATACACAGCGTCTTTGAGGTGATTTTTCATAAAAACGGGGCTGTACGAATTATCCAAATATTATTATTTATGATTTTTTCGAACTGTAAGTTCATATTATACACTCAATTGCTAAGTAAAAGCCCCATGGGTGTAGATACAAAACATACTTTTTTTTACTGTGATTACAGCACAAGAGTCTCAACCATCTAGAGCCGACGAGACTATGGCATTCCCTATTGGGGTATATTGTGCGGCTGGAGGTAGTGGGGGGGGGGAGAAGTAGATGGTGAAAAGGAAGGTTGGGAAGTACCTGGCTATTCAGATCTGGTCACCAAACACGGCTGACGCCATTTCAAGCAACGTTTCGATTCTGTATAGTGATCTTTCATTAGAGCGTTAATTAGAGTATCTACCATACCATTCTGGAATGTGCCGCAAATATACCATATATTATTTTATAATTATTAAATGTGCTATGACACATGTTGATTATTTATTTATTTTAAGGAAAGTTAAACAACAAATCAACAATAATTAGTACATATATAAAAATAAAAATAACAAATCATACCAATTACAATTTTACTCTCTGCTGATGATAAATATTATAAATTAATAAGTGTGGCAATATATTTACACTTTTAATTAAATAACTTAACTTTGGCGGGGGGAGAGGAAGGTGGAAGGGAACATGGGTATGGGATAAAGGAAGAAGGACGGGAGCAGATGGAAGGTTAATTTTAATTAGATAAAATTTATTTGCGCACGCCGGGTTTGAAGCTGTGACCTATGGATTTTCAGTCGAGCGTCATACCACTCGACCACTGAGACCGAAATAAATACATAAACCAACTCAGAGTTCAAGAGTTTTTCAGCTTCAGAAAAAGAAATCTGCCATTATTAACTTAATAGCTTTTTCAATTGTGTGGGATTCCCAGGATCTGCCCAACGCGGAGTCGTGTCCGGGAAATCTCATCCGGACCTCGGACAGCAGCATCTTGCACGTGCACAGCGCATAGTACGCTTTGCGCATTGTCAAGGCAACGTTCACTCTGTCCAGTGTGTCCAGCGTGTCCAGTGTCCAGCGCGGCCAGCGGCACGGATGACACGAGGACGGTCCGATCAAAGGGAGCCCCGGCGGCTGCAGCGCGCGCCAGGTAGGTCCCCCCGCCGCGAGAGTGACCGCGGACACCGCCGGCGAATCGGTTCCACTCACGATGGCATTGTAGCTATCGACTCTTCACACCCGCCCGACAACAATCGATTTGCCTCATTGTTGTGCGCCATTTTATTGTTTTAGCGCTCGCCGCCAAGAATCCCGCCGCCACCAGAGACACGCGGCCCGAGATGGTTCTGGAAAGCGACACATTGTTCGGCCGGGCATGAAGGACGCTTCTGCGAAGCCGAGGGCCGCCGACTCTTTTCTGGAACACATTCTCAAAAGGTGCCAATGAATGCCCGACTAATGCTTCCATTAAAACAGGACGCGATAAAGATTTATGGCGTGGGGTAGGTACGCTAATACTCGCTATTAGTTGTGGGTAGGTGGGTACCATACAGAGGCCGTACTTGCTTACAAAATGAATTATATTGGATTAAAATTTCAAAAATCCTCGCGATGTTCAGCTGATCGCACTGCCGCGAGCGCTTCACCATCCTACTAGAGCGTGTCAAAAGCAGAAGCTACGTATGCCCAAACGCCGCTAACGTCAGAGTAAATTATTACATGTCGACTAGACTACACAAAGTATGTATGCTGTGAGCTGTGTGAGCATTCAAGTGGCTAGTTTGTGTTTAGTATCTTTGTTAGCGTCTAAGACACCCTCCACACAGCATCCCCAAAGATGACATAGGCCCTGAGGGAAATTGTTGTGTGTGGAGTTATTGTAAAAAAAAAAAGGCAGTGCTTTTACAGAACAAACGCCATAGCATGTAGCATAGACATATGTTGGTGGCTATCTTTACTATCGATTAATTCTCAGTTTTTTTTCCTACTGCCTACCTTGATAAAAAAAACTCTGCACGCCACGGGAACCATAAAATTTCACTTTGTCTGATTTATAAAAAATATATATTTAAATATATATCTAGTGAGTACCACTAGAGTCCCAACTGCTCTCAACCGTATAGTGCCAATGAGACTGGCATCCCCAATTGGGGTATGTCGAGAGGCTAAAGGTAGTGGGGATAATAAAGTAATAAATATATATTGTCATACTTTATTTTTATTATTTATTATCAGCACAGAGGGAAATTTGTAATTGGCATGATTCTTTGTTTTTATTAGTATATATGTAATATTTATTGTTGATTTGCTGTTAATTTTCCCAAAATAAATGAATAAAATAAATTTAAAACAAGTTTTTTTCAAAAAGCCTCGAATTTCGGAAAAAACGCCGATCTTTTTTCAACTTGTGATTGTTCATTTCAATTCTTGAGGCAAGAGTTAATTTTAGGTAAGCACCAGTTCCAGTGGCTCCCTTTAAAAGCAATGCTTTAAGTAAGAGTATAATCAGCCCATTACCTGAATCCTCGGAAAACACATGTTGGTCGGGCCACTGACTACCGGCGTAATCTAAAATCCACACTCCGCCAGGGAAAGGGTTTATTTATAACAATATACGGGAGCACTTAGAATAATCACTACTCGCACAGAAGGGCACGTAAAAAAGACTAATGGCCTCTGCCAGGAGAGAAACAGCCTCACGATCATTATTAAGGCAGACGGATCGAAATTAATCCGTAATCATACCAAGACAGGAAGTTTTCAATGTAATCATGTATTATCAGTAGTATTTTATATTGATTAATCGGTGGGTACTTGGATCTTGTTATTTATTCTGTAATGGCGGGATGGGCGCATGCTGTGTGCAGGGTGTGTGGAAAAAACCACACGAGCTCTGTCTTCTATTTTGTTTATAGTGTAACTAACCGGGTAGATACGTAATTTATCTCGCAAGGCTCCGTAGGTGGCTAACCTGTCCGTGTAACGGGTACCTACATATCTACGGAAAATCTAAATATTTTGAAAAATCACCTAAGGAAAGAATTATTAATTATTGAGCCATTGAATTTAAAAACATAAATTATACAGAATACCGCACAAGAGTTCCAACTGCTCCCAACAGTGTAGAGCCAGTGAGACTATGGCATCCCCAATTGGGTAAGGATAATCATTAGTAATAATAATTAGTATAATCTAGTTTTTGGATGTTGAAAAGACACTTAGATCTGATTTTATTTTAAATACGTGGAATTTCGAGCCTACATACTTCAGGGCTAAAGCCGAATACCTTATTTAATTACAACCAATAAGCTTTTAAAATTAAAATTTAGAGTTTTTAGCGTGCTAGAGTGCTAAGATTGAAAAATACGACATTGTTAGTGTTGTTGTAGCCAAAATTGATTTTTTAATTTTTTAAAGGTTTTATTTTTTGTATGAAGATTTTCAAGATTTTTCAGTTTTGGTGGTGCACTGCACGGATTTCAGAAAAATCTTCATACAAAAAGTTGAAATTCCGAAAAAAAAAAAATGTTTTCGGCTACAACAACATGAATGATGACGTTTTTTTTAATCTTACCACTCTAGCATACTAAAAAGTCACGAGCCGCCACTGGGTAGAACATGGCAATTTAGTTCTGGTCACCAAATACGGCTAAAGCCATTTCTAGCATCGCTTTGATTCTGAATGGTGGTCTTTTAACCAGAGCGATATTTAGCTAAGTGGACGAACGCGTCGGATTCCCACCCGGGCGTCGTACGTTCAATTCCTCTGCTGGCTATGTAAATTCTCCATCATTGCACGAGCAACATCTTCCTCGTATTTTGGCATTAGTAAGAGTTTTTCAAATATTGGCAGGTTATTCGTTATCAGGGAATGTTTATTTTTCTAAAAAAAAGCGTTTTGGACTAAATTACCTAACCTAACATAATGAAGGTAAAATAATTTGTAACAGATATGAATGCATTTTAAAGCTATCTGAAATCGTTATCGCTATCATAAATCATTTTTACAAAAACACTGTTAAAAACTGTTAAAAAATAATAAAACTGTTCGGATATGGGTATAACAGAGCATGTATGCATCAACAGATTGAAAAACAATTTATTAAAAGCTAAGAGTGTAGAAACTCCCTGTGAAAAGTATCTATCAATATGAACAAATTCGTTTTAGCAAAGACAAGAAATAATGTTGAATATAGTTAACTTGTTTGTATAATACTGAAAAAAAATCGATCAACAATTTTTTAAACGTTTTTTTGTAGAAAAATGTACTTTTTTTAATTTTTGAAAACCCGTCTTCTCACAGACGTAAAAAACATAAAACACGTTGTAAAGTTTTGCAATTACTTCATTTTTATTTCATTGCGATCATAATACAAGAAATAATTGATAATTTATATTGTTCTATCATTTTTTTTTAAAGTGAATTCCGCACAAGAGTCCCAACTACTCCCAACCGTCTAGAGCCAATAAGACTATGGCATCCCCAATTCGGGGTGTGTTGTGAGGTTAAAATTAGTGGGGAGGGGAAGGAAACGGAGAAGAGGAAGGTTGGGAAGTACCTGACTTTTCAGATCTGGTCACCAAACACGGCTAAAACCATTTTAAAGCAACGTTTCGATTCTGAATGGTGGTCTTTCACCAGGGCGATACTTAGTGTATCTACCACTCTGATAAATCTATATGACAACTTGTTTTCTGTACATTTTGCAATAATTGTAGAATTTATACTATCTTTGAGTCAAAAAGCTTTTTTTATAAAAATTTCAATGGCCAAAATACACATGACAGAAAAAATAAAAATAAAATCTGTTATAAAACATTAACAACTAGAGCAACTTTTAGACAAATATTCTTAGTAAACAGTAACTTATATCTTCAGGTCTCCACCATTATTATCTATAGCAAACTAACAAGTTATTCATACAAAGTTCTAGAATATATTTCAATCTGCGTTATGTGAATATTAAAGACTGTCTCGTTTGATTCCTGACCTAACTGACTGTATTCACAGTTGCTATTATATTTTTAGTTGTGCTTTGAAAACTAACTAGAAACAAAGGGTGTTTACGAGAAGGTTAGTTGTTGCTGAAAACATTAGAACTATGAAAGGCGAAGGAACTTCACAAGTTCTTCAACGATGGTCCTACAAAATTACGCCCACGCTTTCCTGCCCAATCGATTTCGCGAGTTCTGTAAAATGGTTAACCCATTTTTATGAATTAAATCTTTGTTTTTTTCAAAATGCAATTGACAGGGTGCGATTATAATGGAAGTTCTTAGTCAAACGGTTAAAAATTGTGAAAACATAATTGGACTTAGTTATTCAGAAAGCTTCAAACCCACAATTCACCAAAACAAGTTTTAGGTGTTTACTATGAATAAATACCAGATTTATATCTGCTGAAAATACCTAAGCTCTAAATTCAAAAGATTTTTGGGAATTCAATTTTTTACCAACCCATACTGCAGATATCTGACTTAAGTTGAAGTGAAAAACCTCCATGTGGTTAGAATGTTTTCTGCTGTTTCTAACTTATAAAATATCAACTAACGAAAATGATGTTAGGAAAAATCCAAGTGGTGTGAATGCATTCAGTGATTATGTTTAACTGCGATAGTATTATTTGTAAGAAGCATCCATGTAGATTGAACGTATTCTGCGTTTTAAATGTAATAATAATAATAATAATATTTGGACGATTTGTATAGCGCCGTTTTTGTGAAAAATCACCTCAAGGGCGCTGTAAAGATCTTACTTTCTATCATTACATATTAATTCCTAGTTTAAATAAGAAAATATACAGGAACATACTTACCTGGCAGGTCCCATCAGATAGGCAAAATTATTAACTTATTATTTTAATTGTTGATTTTTTTATTTTTTTTCGATTTAGGGCATGGGAGCGAAATTCAAAGAATGGACTTTCTGAATTTTTCATACAGTATTGGAATTTTAAAGAAGTAATTTGTGAAAAATCCTTCTTATTTGGCGAAAATAACAAGAAAGACTAAAACACGTCAGGCAGCTGCGAAAGCGCCACGACATTTCTAACAGGTTATATGCGCAAGCAAAAAGAAGAACTAACGAACAAATAAAAAATATTGTAATGATGATTGTATTGAATTGACAAAAAAGGCCGCCTCTCTCAGTATGTAAGTGCCAATATTATGATTCACAGAAAACGTCCAAACCACTTGAAAGTTTTCTATTATCTAGTTTATGGTCACTTGAAGCATGTTTTTTTCTATATATAATGCCATCTGTTTATTTTTTCACACACTTTAAAAAATGCAGTTAGATATACACCGCCAACAAATGACGTTAGATATATAAACACGTTATAAAAAATGTGGCAAGCAAAACATTACCAGTAAATTCATCATTCAAATATCGATCGTGTATGACAAAGATAGACATTCATAGAATATATGTGTATGAACGAAACAGATCCGAAGTTCGGACCGCGTTCCATACTTGCTTGAAACGGCCTCAAGCGACGCGTGACCGTTTAGTACTAAGTCGGCTTAAACACCGATCACACCAACTAGCGTGATTATTGATTTCCACTTTGGGAGCGCTACAACGTTTCTATATTAATGTAACGTCATTGCCGCTAACCATTTCGCAGAAGACATTTAACTCACATAGAACGCATTAGTACTGAACTCTATGACATATCGACATTTTATAGAAAGAATCCAAACATTAAAATGTAGGATAACGCAGGAAATACTTTTTTTCTAACAAATACAGTCATAGATCATCAATTAAAATATTTTTAATGATTCTCACAAAGAAAAAACGCTGATATTCACTTTAAAAACGCCGTAATATGCTTTTGTATAGTCATGTTTTCAAACATATTTTTCTCAGTTTCATCTTTTTGGGGTTGGACGCTTTCTGCATAACTACGTTCAAATTGTTAAACATAAAAATAATTTACAGGAATAACTTAGCATCGCCACGACTTCTAATTTGCGTGACGAGTACGAGTGCGAGAGACCTGTGACTGTTATGCCGGACTGCAGTCTGCAGGGTGCTGACTGCGTTGATGGTAGCCAACCTCCGAAAAGATAGGGTACATGAAGAAGATTACAACAGTTCGAAATTATCTAAAGAACAACAACGATGTTCTGTCAAAAATCAGCCAAATATAATAACAAGGTCAAGGTTATAATAAAACTGTTTGTCTCGTTAAGTACATTTTTGATGATGCAAAGATACAAATAACCGCGTGAATAATTATTACCCTGGAAATGAAAATCAAAATAATTAATAATGAGTGCATTGTTTAAGAATTGGTACATTTACGTACTTTTTGGCAATTCTTGTTGTTTTCATTAGCAATAAATCAACAATATACATAGTAGGTGAATTTTATTATAATATATTAACCCTACTAGACCCCTCTAAACTCATAAGAACCAACATTTTAATAGAAATATTTTACATTTTCGTAGAAAGTAATCACTTTGCTGTTTGACATATTTTATTAAATGTACAAGAATAACTTTAAACAAGAACACAGTTTTTATTTTAAATTTCGTGACCGACCGGTTTCGCTTTGCCTTTACATCATCAGCAGGTACAAATAAAATAAGAAAACAATAGAATACCATTCAAATTAGAACAAAATAACACAGAGAAAGAGACAGATGATATGAATTGAAAGAGGCAAAACGTCAAGTGAAATGTATGTATACCTGTATATAACCGCACACTTTGTATTTTTTGTTTAGTTTAATTTTGTACCCTGATAATTCTTAGGCTAAGCGAAACCGGTTGGTAATAAAAATTAAAATACAATCTGTGGTCTTAAACAATATTATTGTTTAATTTCTTTAGGAATATTTTACATAATTCTTAGTTTTTCTGTTTATGAATAGTTAAATAATAATATGTTACATTACGCCTACTGAAAAATTATTAAAAAAAATACATTATTAAGTCAATATTGTTAAACATTATATAATCGAATGTACCTTAAGAAGAGGGTAGATATGTGTATTAGTTAAATTTAATGTAAAGATTTTTATCCTTCGTAAAACACAAGTTAGCATTTTATATCTTAACAACTGAAAAATGTCAACGGTTTAAGAAGGAGAAAGATTAGTCAAGGTGTGCTATCATGTAACAAAGTGTACATTCAAAATTGATCTTGTACAAATACACCCGTCTACTATGATTGCGCTTTTCAATCAGATTTAAGCTTCTGATTCAAACATAATATAAAAATTTACAATTATTCTAAAGTATACATGAGGTAATTTGTTACATACAGGTAAATGGAACAATGAAATTGAACAATAATTACTGGTAATAAAGTCATAATAAATACTCAAAACACGCAAAATAGATACTCCATAGTAACTAAAATGTCAGAGGAACTAATTTGGCGACAGATGCTAACAATAAACACATTGATACATTAAATGAAGAACATCTTGTTACCAAAATATTTTTCTGACAAAATTATTATTCACAAGGGCATGCAAAAAATTAGACTACCAGAAAGCCAACAACAAAATATAAATTAACATCAAAATTATGCCAATCAATAAATTCAAAATAGCCTTTAAGAACTATTTAAAATGTTAATAAATCAATAAAATAAGTAGTATATAAGTTGAAATATTATAAAGTCAAAATGAAAATAAAATAATTAGCTACTCTTAAACTTGAAAGTACAAAGTAACTAATATAAAATAAATAATACTATTACATAAAAATATAAAAATCATTGTTAAACCTTGTGTTCTTCGTATTTCATGTCTGTGGGTAATTAGACGGGTTTTCAAAAAAATAATTTTTTTTACATAAATAAACTTTTGCTTACTTACTAAATCAATCAATTATAACGATACATCTCAAATGTTCAAACAAATAAGGAGCGCTATTGGCGCAGGCAGAGTGGCAAATCCAAAAATTTCGCACATTACCTACGGAGCACAAGCTGTAGTCAGGCTTGTAAGATCTTAAACACCGTAATTACCATTTAAATATGTTGCGGCCAGCGCGGCTCCCCGGCACCGGCCCGGCTACGGCTCCCGGTGTTGCCCGCATATTTATTATGGCGGTTGTAGAAGATGGTGTTTATGTTTATGGTATAGGCTGCCACTGCCCACTGCAGTGTCCAGTAGCTACGACCAATGCAGGGGACAAGGCAAGTGGGAGTGGAAGTAAAAATCTGTTTCACTCTAATCAAAGATATGGACCCAAATTCGTCCTTTTACGATACTGCGAAAACGCTTTTAACTGCCCTGTTACAAATATTTCAACACTCGTCACACACCAACATTAAACCAGCTTTTAATTAAGACTTACACCAGCACAAAACACGATCACAAAATCAAAACACTAATCGTCATCTACTCATATAACCAAATTTGGAATTAACTCCTTGCATTTTTTAAAAGAAAGACAAATAATAATAATAATATTTGGACGATTTGTATAGCGCCGTTTTTGTGACAATATTTGAAAAACTCATAATACCATCATAATAAGTGGAAGATGTTGCCTGTGCCATGATGGAGGGCTTAGCTAGCAAAGGAATGAAACCTAGTCAATACATCGCACATACACAATACAACGCATTACCCAATGAATTAAAACTCCCAGTTACGAACAAAAAAATATTGGCAAAACACTTTCTGTAAAAACCTTATGTGCGTGATTATTCGTTTTAATAAATTTGTGATATTTAATTTATCTCTACTCTCATGAGTCTCTTTTTATAAT
This sequence comes from Drusus annulatus, assembly GCA_022651775.1. Taxonomy (NCBI): domain Eukaryota; kingdom Metazoa; phylum Arthropoda; class Insecta; order Trichoptera; family Limnephilidae; genus Drusus; species Drusus annulatus. The sequence continues at coordinate 290,079 of JAGWCC010000106.1, read as the reverse complement.
ACATTTACTCATGTTCCCTTTTCTTTAGTACTCCCCTTTAAAACTTGTATATTTGGTAAAAATATTATTCCTTTTTGTTTCATAATGTTGTCCTTGTGCTGAATAAATAGTTGACTAATGATTTCAGGAAGAGATAGAGCATTCAACCCATTTACCTCGAGATGTTGTCACCTACATACGAGTATGTCAAAGGAGGAAAGGCGGAGTTAGTCGTGATGCACACTTCGATGTGTTTTATATGAGAAAATTAAAATATTTACTTTTACCATGGCTTAACCATGCGTTTTTGGGTTTTATTACAACGTCTTCTTCATAAACCTTGCGGTATTCCGCTTTTCATATAAGCTTCTCTCAAATATACAATATTCAGCAAATCATTGACGGCTTCATTAGAAGTATGCAAATCTCTTTTGATAGGTTAGCCCATTTTAGATAAGTGTGATCTCTGTATTTCTTTCTCAACCACATCCAACTGTTATTAGTTAACTACGCGTCTAGCATAGTTCCACGAGAGTGTGGAAATTGTGATGGCAATATATTTTTTCACGATTTCATCCTTAACCGACCGGTTAGTAGCCGAGTGGACAAGGTCTCGGGTTCAATTCCTATGTTAGCTAAGTCCTCCATCATTGTAAAAGCAACATCTTCCGCTTATTAAATTAGAAATTTTTAACTCATAACACACGTAGGTATAATATTTTTGTATTCGGGTGTCTTTCAGAACCCTGATATTTTGATACAATTCATGTAATGCTTCAATATTTTCAACTTTTACAAAAAAAAGCAAAATATTTCGCTTCCACTTGAAGCATTCCTGGTGTGTCTCGAGCTTCCCTTTTGAAATAAATTGCTTCAATAATCGTCATCATCGATCCCTTCTTATTCCGTCCAATCGGCCTGTTACCGTTTAGTAATCGACGTGGGCGCCTTCCTCCCCCTCCTTCCCTCCCCTCCGCCCCCCACCAACCTTCCTATATCCACTCCGTCCAGCGCTGCGCGTAATTAGCTTTATCCTTTCTTGGCTGGAAATTAATACGTGTAACGAACTGTAACCAAATACCACACATTAAATCTTGATTGATTCGAGTCATACGAAATACGTGTTATTGGTTCGGAAGCCGCAACATTAAATGGGGAATATTGGCTGCCGTAACGACCGGACCAGTTATTAGCTCCAATGATATAATTTTTTTATTAGCCCGTTGGATTCTAAATGCTGCAACCATAGTTTTTTTTATGATTGATGTTTTTACTTGTCCATATTGTCATGGATTCTCAATCGACGGGTTGCGGCCAATTTCAGGTGGGTTGGAAAAAAAAATGTTACTTACATATTATTTTACGAAAGTAGATAACAAGAAAACGGCTTTTCTAAAGTCACAAGAAAATAAAAAAGCCGATAATTTCCAGTTCTTTAATAAAAATTTACAGTAATTAAGCAAGAAACCAAAAAAATCGTTTCCATGTGGCCTAACCACAGTTTGACAAACGCCGAAACAGCTGTCACTAAAAGTAAAAACTAAAAATAACAGAACTAAATAAAAATTGTTTGGAATTCTATTGAATTATATATTTTTTAAATGGAGTTCTACAGATTAAACTCAAATATGGGGAAGAGGAAGTATCTGACGGCCTCCATGATCGAGTGGTAAGACGCTTGACTACGAATCCAATGGTCGCGGGTTCAAACCCGGCGTAATTAATATTCGTTATAACACATTTAATTCATTTAAAAATTTTTAAAAAAAAAAGTATATTTACGGCACGTTCCACAGTGGTAGATACTCTAAGTATCGCCCTGGTGAAAGACCACCATTCAGAATCAGTCTGAAGATGTTGTATGGAGAAACCGATACGGACAAAAAAAAATGGAAGAAATTGGTATTATTAAATGTCATTAAAATGGAGTTAAACTACGAATCAATGATTATCGAATCATTTTTTTATAATGCTATATAATAAAGGATACTCATCAAAGATCCAGAGTGGTAGATACACTAAGTATCGCCCTGGTGAAAGACCACCATTCAGAATCAAAACATTGTTTGAAATGGCTTTAGCCGTGTTTGGTGACCAGATCTGAATAGCTAGGCACTTCCCAACCCTATTTCCTTTCTTCTTACCCTCCTCTCCACCTTCAACCTTACAATATACCCCGGATTGATGATGGCTCTAGACGGTTGAGAATAGTTGGGACTGTATTCACTATAGTAAAAAATATCGTCGTCAACAGGAAAATACCTCCCATGTGATCAACTTAACAAGAATGAGTTAAATATGACATTGCGTAGAGTTTCAATTTGTACAAGTTTCAATATTTCTATTGGTGAAAATACGTTGTTGCATCTAAAACTACAAAGCCTGTTTTTGATGTCTCAAAAAACAATCTCTCAAAATCGGTTTTTAATTTCCTTCTGAAAAATTTCGTTTTTGACACATGGGAGGTATTTTTGCGTTGACGACATATTTTGAAAAACTGCGAGCTAACCAGAAAAACGTAAGCTGAAAACATTCATGGAAACTCCAAAACGAACGGAAAAAGCTCATTAATTTCACGACGCTTAAAATTCCCATAGGCGCGTTTTAAAGGATAAAAAAAACAGTAAATGCAGCACCGTTCAGAACCAAGGCGTTGTTTAAAATGGCTTTAGCTGGGTTTGGTGATCAGATCTAAAAGCTAGGTATTTCCAGACCTTTCTCTCTCATTTTTCCCTACCCTTCTCTCTACCTTCAGCCTCACAACGTTTCCCTATTGGGGATGCCATGTTTCCACTGGCTTCAGACGATTGCGACTCTTTATCGGTATTATTAACTATTCGGTTTTAAAATTATAAATAAAAAAATGGATTTTTTTCAATGCTATGTAACTAATTTCAAGGATATCTAGTGGGAGTGGAAAATATTCATAGTAACTCCAAAAAAAAAAGAGAAAAAAGCTCTCAAATTTCATGACGCTAGAAGTTCTCGTAGAAGCATTTTTAGAAGGACACCTTTTGCAGTTTTCTGGGATTGCACGAAACCGTTGAACTTTGGCAATATGAGCGCGGCTATCAGGAACCCAAAAGAATCAAGAAGTGCCCAAGTATCCGGCTACTATTTTCATATTGGAATACCACCCCCAACCCACCGCCCCCCGCCGCCCGGCGTTTGCTAGGGGAATCTTTATGGCCGATACGTGAAGTCCCGTCCACAATGCTCAAATAAGTCCACATGCAAGTTCTACGAATAACTTGCTTGCACATTCCCACGACATATCGACCAGTAAGATTCAATCGATGCGGTTAATTTATATTGAGTGAGTGGGTCCTTTTACTAAGCCAACCTCTTTTGTACCTCTTTGACGACCTCCATAGTCGAGTGGTAAGACGCTCGACTACGAATCCAAAGATCACGGGTTAAAACCCGGCGTGCGAAAAAACATTTTGTTTAATTGATATGTGTCATAGCACATTTAATTCGTATAAAATAATAAAAGCATATTTGCGGCACGTTCCAGAGTGGTAGATACTATAAGTATCGGCCTGGTAAAGACCAACATTCAGAATCAAAACGTTGCTTGAAATGGCTTTAGCCGTGTTTGGTGACCAGCTCTGAATAGCCAGGTACTTCCAAACCTTCCTCATCTCATTTCCTTCCCTTGCCTACTACCTTCAGCCTCAAAACATACCCCAATTGTGGATTCCATAGTCTCACTAGTCTAGAGCCAGTGAGTAAAAATCATTCCCAATGGGGGTATATTGTGAGGCTGAAGGTCATGGAAAGGGGAAGAAGATGAAAAAAGGAAGGTTGAGAAGTAACTGGCTATTTAGATCTGGTCATCAAACACGGCTAAAGCCATTTCAAGCAACGTTTCGATTCTGAATGGTGGTCTTTCACCAGGGCGATACTTGGAGTATCTATTAGTCTTTTTTATTACTATTATTTCATTTTTGTGTTCTATTTCTTTCAAAATAAAAATTGTATTAGTAAATCATTGTGCCTTGGAAAAGACCCCATCGAAGCACGGTGTTAAGGCCCACCCTGCCAAGGCGATCGCTACGCCACTGAAAGCACACTTCAATAATATTAATTAACTTGTGGTTCTACCAACTGATTATAAAACTTTTTTATTTAATGTTTCCTGCTAAAGCCACGAAGTCGAATTACCATATTTATTCCAGTAGCAGAAACGTATCAGGTAGGCAATCATTTTTCAATGTTGTTATACTTATAACTCTCAATTGTAATTATTAATTATATCTCCAGCATAACTTGTCTTCCAGATCATTAAGCAATTATTTGAGAAGCGTCTCAAATGAAAAAATGCCTCCCCCCTATAATTATAGATAATAATCCTCCTATGAGAAGAGATTACACACAACATGACCCGACTGCCAGTGAACCTAACTCTACAGTAATTAGTGGAAATAAAAATTATTTTTTTCAACCAACGACAGACGAGGAAATTGAACATACCATTATTTGTATGAAAAGGGGTTCTACTCCTTGTTTCGACGGGATATTTACTACAACTTTGAAATGTACTCGTATCTAAAAAACACAAAGTTTTACAAATATTCAAAGATGGCATTTTATAAAATTAAAAGCTGAATTCATCATTAAGGATCAACACCCAAAATACACACTTGTTGGCTTTCTAATACAATCAATACTATAAATTATTTATCTGTTAATTCTATACGGGTAGTTTATTTATTAATACTGACGGCCTCCATGGTCGAGTGGTAAGACGCTCGACTACGAATCCAAAGGTCGCGGGTTTAAACCCGGCGTGCGCCAATAACTTTTATTTAATCAATATGTGTCACATTTAATTCGTATAAAAATAATAAAAAGTATTTTGCGGCACGTTCTAGAGTGGTAGATAGTCTAAGTATCGCCCTGGTGAAAGACCACCATTCAGAATCGAAACATTGCTTGAAATGGCTTTAGCCGTGTTTGGTGACCAGATCTGAATAGCCAAGTAATTCCCAACCTTCCTCTTCCCAATCTCTTTCCCCTCCCCACTATCCAACTAAAAAATCTGAAAAAACAAATGTCCACAGAAACGACAGCTGAAAGTACCATACGAACTTTTCACGTAGAAACCTTTATCATTTCATCACTTGACAGAGTTCGAATGTTTAACACCAAATAATGAACCTAATATGGACAAGGGAGATACAAATCATTGGTCTGCGTGGACAAGGCACACTTCACCTTATAATATTATTAAAAGCACAGTGATTGTGAATGGTGTATGGTATATGGTGTAGTGTGTACGGTGCATCCCGAAATCCCGGCATGGTAATAACACTTTAACAATATGCAGGCAGGCGCAGTGACAATGGCGGGCGGCCCAGACGGGAATGTCAGCGGAACAATGGCCAGACAATAATAAACTAACTTAATATCCACCCAGCACAAATAATATATTTATAATCAATCCAGAATGTTTAAGGGAGAGTGTGAATGGCTCAGCATGATACCTGAAAGAATCAGAACATACCGACACAATCCGTGGAGGAAGATGAGGGAGTATTGAGAGAAAAGCTTGCCAGGAAACTTCTATTTTCTGTCTATTCAAATGCTGTAAATAATGTGTTCAATTATTTCACAAACTCATTGTGACTAACTAACTAACTAACCAACACGCCGTTTCTCCGCAGGGGAAGGCAGAGAGAACGGACCGCCATACAACTCTGTCTCGACATACACTCCTCGCTTCATTAATATTCATATTTTGTCTCATACATACTCTTATTTTATTCTGCCTCTTCACATGACCCGATTCAAGTATTTGATTTACTCTATCGTGCCATGTCTTTCTCGGGCGTCCTCGACATCTTCTTCCATTCACTTTCACGTAATTCAGTATTTTTACACTTCTTTCTTCGTTCAATCTCTCTATGGTATATGCTTAAACCATCTTAGCGTCCCTTTCTTGATCCTATTCATTGCGCTTATATCAATCAGCCTTGCATTATTTTCGGATATCCACATTATTAAGACGGTCAAACATGGTTTTACCGCACATACGTCTCAGGGATCTCATTTTCACAGCATTCAGTCTACTTTCATCCTTCCTTTGCCAGTTCCATGCCTCACTGACATACATCTAGGTTGGTATAAGCACTCCATTGTTGACTGCTAGTTTCGCTTCTTTGGACAATTTCTTATTTGCGCCAGTAGCGTTCAGTCCTCCATTTTGGAGGCAAACTAGATATTTCAATTTTTTTTTTTTTTAAAGAAAGACAAAAATTTCCAGGTTACGAACAACCTAACAATATTAAAAAAAAAAACTCCTACTACCATCATAGTAAGCGGAAAATTTTGCTTGTGCAATGACGTAGTACGTAGCCAGCAGAGGAATCGAACCCACGACGCCCGGGTGGGAATCCGATGCGTTAGTCCACTCAGCTTCTGTCCGATGAAATGTGCATTTTATACATTGACTTCGTCATTTTCAAAACTGTTTTTCATTATATTTATGTGTATTATTTATTTATTTATTCTTGCTAAAATATAAAAAAAATACATAGGTTTTTATCCATGTCTGTCTCACTAGAATATACCTGTGTCGAGACAGACGTAGTGTAAATAAATTTAAAATATTAAATGTAAATATTAATAAAGATAAAATAAAAATAAATAAAAAGGAGAAAGAAGAAAAAAAATTAAAGATGAAATTAAATGGAAATTAGAACGAAGTTATTACATGGAGGTTGTATTTTAAAGATATTGTTTAGGTTGTGCACAATAATAAAAAGTAATAAAAAGGAAAAAGAAATAAAAGGGAAAAAGAAGAGAAAGATGAAATTAAATAAATATTATACATCTCTTCCACGTTAATGCTAAAAATCAAAACATCACGTCACAATATCGGATCGCGCATAATATGATGCGAACAGTTTTGTTACGATTTCTCTCGGACGTATGTCAACAGACATCCATTCAACTGTTGTTATGGAGGTACATTCAAAGAAATCTAGAAGAGATGCAACTTCATTGAGAAGTTGAATCGCCTTATTTATAGTTGTGCTTTGATAGGAACCTGTTCATATATATAACGCATAAACCACCACACGTCATGATGCCTCACACAATTATATTCTATATACTCGTGTGTTCATTTCATACATTCCAAATTATATCAACGGAATCCGGAGAACCTCTCGCATTCGTTAATTATTCCAATTCTTAACATAATTAAAATCAAGTACACATTACCTTTATTCTAGGTATTTTTAAGGCTACGTCCGTCTACACGGCCTCCGTGGTCGGGTGGTAAGACGCTCGACTACGAATCCAGAGGTCGCGAGTTCAAACCTGGCGTGCGAAAATATTATTTAAGTAATATGTGTCATAGCACATTTAATTAATATAAAATTATATGAGTGGTATAGAAGCAAAGGCAGCAATCTTCCTTATGCTAAATTATTTCTTAAAAAGTTAATTAACTGTTTCACACACTTTTCTTTCATGAATATGTTGATACATTTAGAGATTATTGTTTAAAACTGCTCTTTGCTTAATATACATAAACATTTTGAAACACAAAATTATTAGTTTTTTATAATAATCATTCCAACATTGACAATGCTACAGAACCTTTTTTATAGATTGCTGCTTTTACTTCTAATCCCCTCATATCTAAAGTATATTCGAGGCACGTTCCAGAGTGGTAGATACTTTAAGTATTGTCCTGGTGAAAGACCACCATTCAGAATTGAAACGTTGCTTGAAATGGATTTAGCCGTGTTTGGTGACCAGATCTGAATAGTCTGGTATTTCCTTACCTTCCTTTTTTCCATCTCCTTCTCCTCCTCATAACCTTAAGCCTCACAGCCTACCTCTATTGGGGATGCCATATTCTCACTGGCTCTAGGGACAGAGATACTTTATTATTATTTTTATTTTTTTATAGTGAATACCGCACAAGAGTCCCATCTGATCCCAACCGTCTAGAGCCAGTGAGACTATGGCATCTCCAATTAATATGTAGTGAGTCTGAAGGTAGTGGGGGCAAGGAGATGGGGAAGAGGAAGTTTTGGAAGTACCTGGCTATTCACATCTTATTGGCTATTCACTTGTGAGGTGTTCAATATCTTATATAACAAAATAACCTAAAAAATAATTTGACGGCCTCCATGGTCGAATGGTAAGAAGCTCGACTACGAATCCAAAGGTCACGGGTTCAAACACGGCGTGTGCCAATAACTTTTATTTAATGAATATACGTCATAACACATTTAATTCATGTGAAAATAATAAAAAGTATATTTGCGGCACGTTCCACAGTGGTAGATACTTTAATTATAGCCCTGGTGAAAGACCACCATTCAGAATCGAAACTTTGCTTGAAATGGCTGTAGCCGTGTTAGGTGACCAGATCTGAATAGCCAGGTACTTCCCAACCTTCCACTTCCCCATCTCCTTCCCTTCCCTACTACATTCAGCCTCACAACATAGCCTATTTGGGGATGTCATAATCTCACTGGCTCTAGACGGTTGGGAGCAGTTGAGACTCTTGTGCGGTATTCATATAAAATAAAAACTAAAGCTTTATGACCAGTTTTATAGTTAGCTGGGAAAAACAAATAAATGTTCTACTTTACAGTTAACATAACAAAATTAAATCGTTTGCAGTTACGAATTTAATACAATTCGAATTCTTCTTGCATATCTGTTTACCTATTCATTAGGATCTGGCAACCGTACCAGGTAGATGGCCTCTCGCTATATAGACACACTGGCACTTGATTTTTTTAAGAGTTAATATTTGAACCTTATTTTTTTTTAGTTTGCGTCTCAATTTTTTAAGGTGTTTCCCTTTAAAGGGATCGATTTGGGGTTCGGACCACCTCTCAGGTATCATTCTTATTACAGTGTTATTCCTGCAGGGCCGTGGGTGCCAGCCGCGGAGTCTGGAGGGTAATAATGTATAGGCAGGGTAAAGACTTCGTCTCTTTTAATTGCAGTGCTTTGTTGGGATCATAAATCGCTTTCGATCACATGGCTAATGACGATAAATAACTGCCCGTTGTTCGATCATTCTACTTTGTTTTATGACGGTTTACAGAAGCTGGAAGCATTCTTCCAACCAAACTGGTTATTCTTACTTGAATTCTACAGGGATAGAAAGTCTAAAGTACCTACGATCGGGAATGGGTGAGGTACTGAGAAATTTAGAACTAATGTAGTAGAAGGCATTTGAAAATAAGAGATATGATACTTAAGTGCGACACTTTGTATGGTTAAGCCGTGTGTAGCTGAAATACGAACGAAGAAGAGTAAGAAAGGCATGCTTTAATCGTTTTTAAAAACATTTTTTTATAGTGAATACCGCACAAGGGTCCCTAATTTTTTTCCAACTGTGATACTATGGCATCTCTAATTGGGGTATATTGTGAGGCTGAAAGTATTAGGGAGGGAAATGAGATAGGGAAGAGGAAGGTTAGAAAGTACCTGGCAGATCAGATCTCATCATTAAACATGGCTAAAGCTATTTCAAGCAACGTTTCGATTCTGAATGATGCTCTTTCACCAGAACGATAATTATAGTACCTATAACTCTAGAACGTGCCCCAAATATACTATTCTTTATTTAATATGAATTAAATGTGTTATGACACATATTTTTTAAATAAAATGTATTTGTGCACACCGGGTTTGTACCCAGTACCTCTGGATTCATAATCAAGCGTCTTCCACTCGACTGCGGAAGCCGTCAAACTTGTTAAGTAAAATAAACAAAGTATTTTCTCTTTGAAATGTAAAATTTATGTCAGCACAAACATTTTCAGAATCCAAAGTCATTTTCATCATCAGTTCAGAAGCTTTGACATTTTCATTCAACTATAACTAATATTTTTCAATTGTTCATTAAGAAAAAAATGTGTCAAAACTCAGGCGAAGCGGGATAATATTGTGTTTGTTAATCTTTCAAATGTCCTTTGAAATAGTTAAATAAAATTATTTGGGATTTTTTTCACCAAGTTTGAGGTAACTATTTTGAAACTGAAGCCTGTACTGTAGCACATAAAAATAAGCCTATTAATCAATGGCCAACTGCAGGAGTAAAGAGTAATTTAAGGGAGATAAAATGTACATTAAATCGTACTGTGGCGAATAACAGGTGTGGGAATATCTCTCGAAACACAGAAGCAAACGTTACCTCCCACGTCTCGCACTTCTCGCACTGTACTACGTAAATATATTACTACACTGCATATCGATAACATCAGAGACAAATCAAATTACCTGTACCCGCCCGCGCGGACTGCGGGAGATTCTTGTGATTAGAGAATCTTAACAATGTTTCCGCACTTTACACAGCGGGTAAGAAGAATTTCACGGACAAGTAAGTGACAACGTATTTATTCTCCCGGGGTAGAAGGCATTGCGTTGGACAGAGATTTTATTAAACTTCTTAGAACATTAAGGTTTAATGAGGAAGACGGTGGACCTCCAATATTGGGGATTATTGTAAGGCGAAAATAGCGGAGGGTAGGATTGGAGAGCGAAAACCAGGTCTGGTCTGGTCAAATTCAGATCTGGCAACTACTAACTAACATCCAGTTAGTGGTGTAAGGTATGACATCAAACGTGTTTCTCTCTGGGCAACGTAATAGAAAAATTATTAAATGTAATCACTTAACGCAACATTTAAAAAATGTATTTCTTTTGCGATTCTTGGCTACCTATGTTTCTGCCAATTATATAAAATGCAGAGTAATGCGCGCACGCGCTGAATTTACCGATTTAACAAGTTCATTGTTTACTTAAATTCGTACATATTGATGCCATATGAATGACGAATCAATTTAAGCTGACAAACAGTGACGGGTTTCCCTGTGAACGACTCAAAACCACATGGCTGCGTCTGCTTCAGATCGGTTCAAAGCGAAGTGGCGGAACAACGCGCGTGGCGCGTTGTGTGCATACCGGTCAAATGTCTGTCGACGCGCGAGGCGCGGTTTCAGCAATGAACGTGTTAACAAACAACTCCTGCCAAATTTAAAGAATGGATGTGGAAGATATTTCGAGAACCCCCCTGTGGCCCTAGAACGAAACATCGATGTACAGGTAGATTCTGTCGACAATATCTTTTCCGAGCCCGATTGCAGATCGCCAACGAACAAACAACAGTACACATTGATCAAGTTAAGCATGTTTAGTCGACGTGAGTTGTCGTTTGTTCGTTGGCGATCTGCAATCAAGCTCTGGAACGATTCCAAATTACTGAGATCGTTAATAAAATCTTTATCGATGTTTCGTGCTAGGGCCTCTGGTAAAACACAACCATTCAGAATTGAAACGTAGTTTTAAATGGCTTAAGCCGTGTTTGGTATTTCCCAACCTTCCTCTTGACCATCTTCTATATATATATATATATAAATATATGTTTATGTAAATATATATTTATGTATATTTCTCATTATTACGTCACAAACATTTTACTTGGATTTGGTAGACATGAAGTGGCAATGTGTGTGGCGACATCCGCATGTCATTTTTTTATGTCTTTCAATGTAAAAAATAACAGTTTGGAGGTTTCATTCGAGATATGCGTCATGTTAACAATTCAATTTTATGAAGTGTTTTACCTTCAAAGGATCTTAGTGCTTTATCACATAGTCGTATATGGAAAAGAAGATTCCTACAGCATCTAGCACCTAGCGACCAGTTATTGGGTTGAGTGGTCAGTATCCCCTGACAGCCCGGATCTCCTCGTGTTGTGTTTAGTGACTTGCATAATAGCATATACCGGAGAACTCTAAAAATATCGTTTTTTTTCAGATCCGCTATATTTATAGATCCAATACACACTATTTAAAACTTATTTAATTTTACTTTTACTTACCAAATTGATGTTTGGATAATTTGAAAACAAACACGAACAAAGTGGACTTAAAACGGGGTATTCTAGAAAAAACATGTTTTCTTGTAAGCTGTTAAAAACAACAAATATGTATTTATAGATATTTTTTTTAAATTAAAAAAACAATAAAATAAAGTTAATATTATTCAAATAAATACTCGTACAAAATGGCCTTTTAGAACGGGGTGCTCTAGAAATAACATTTTTTTGTAAGCTGTTAAAAATCAACAAATAAAAAATAAATTTAAAAAAAAAAAGTACAATCGCATACAGTTTTGCAGTTCAGATTTTTCCCAAGTTTGACATACTATGAAAAATATTTGTAAAAACGTGATAAAGGTACGCACAAACATTATGCAAAATTACTAGTGAAGATTTTCTAAAGTAAAATTAGTGCAAAATATTTTTGTAGAATTTAAAAAAAGCTTAAGCCTAACCTAACCTAACCCCTTTTTATGCTTGTAATGAGTTTTTATAATAGCATTGTATCTTGTGTGCTACATTCCATAACTTCTCGTGGCAACCATCGCAGATGAAAAGTAGATACTCTCAGTATCGCCCTGGTGAAATACCACAATTTAGAATTGAAACTTTGCTTTAACCGTGTTTGTTGACCAGATCTGAATAGCCAGGTACATTATCACCTTCTTCTGCCCCACCTCCATCCTTTCCCTGCTTCTTTCAGCCTCGCAAGACCCTTCAATTAGGGTTGCCATAGTCTCAGTGGTTTTGGACAGTTGAGACTCTTGTGCGATATTTAAATTAATACATATCACTCAGATAAAATAAAGCTTTAGAAGTCGGAATTCAACGTTTTTCCATAGCCCTCCCATGCAGTTGGCAGGTACGAGATGACTCGTGAGCATATATTCAGTATGTGGTATGTGGGATGTTTTGCAACAGGAGGTTAAGGTCACGCGTAACAAATGTCAGGTCAGGTACACCTTGACTGATTAAATTACACGGTCAAATCAACCTTCAAAGGTCAATAGAAATATGCATCTACGTGAAATTTTGCGATTTGCCAATAATTCCGTGAAACGGACCATACCCGTAACAGCTTGAGTGACGGGTGACGTTAAAGGTCATCCGTCATGTACATACCTTGTTACATCACATTGAAATTGAAATTGAAACTAAGCGTATTTGATATTTCATACTTGCAAAAATAAAGATCACTTTTGTCTCCCAGTTAAGAATACCAACTTGTTGTAAAAGCTCAACCTAATTTGAAAGCTCGGAAAAAAAAGGTTGCAAATATTTTCCAACTAACTAATCATCATATCGCTCGCGCGTTTGGATAGATAGAGAGGTTAGAATGACTCTCAGAACTAAACACTGTTTTGTCTGCATTAAAATATCGTATTTTAGATACCTACTGCGCCCCTTGGGGTGATTTTCCCACGAAAATGGCGCTATAAAAGTTATCCATTTATTATTATTATTACTCTTTTGTTATTCTCACTCTTACATTACCCAACTCAAGTTTTTGATTCAGCTGATTCACATCTTAGAGCGTCCCCGACTTTTTCTTCCATTTATTAGTTTTTGTGTTCATTTTTCTAGAACCCAATTTTTTTTAAATATAATTTATTTGAATTTAATTAACACTGTTATTTTTTTTAAAATAATGAATACCGCACAAGAGTCTTAACTGCTCTCTAAACGTCTAGAGCCAGCGAGACTATAGCAACCCCAATTGGGATATGTTGTGGGACTGAATGTAGTGGGGAGTGAAAGGAGAGAGGGAAGAGGAAGGTTAAGAAGTACCTGGCTGTTCAGATCTGGTCACCGAACACAGCTAAAGCCATTTTTAAGCAACGTTTCGATTCTGAATGGTTATCTTTCAGCAGGGTGATACTTAGTGTAACTACAACTCTGGAACGTGATAACATATATTAATTAAATACAAGTAATTAGCGCACGCCGGGTTTGAACCCGCGACCGTTGGATTCGTAGTCGAGCGTCTTACCACTTGCAGCCGTCAATACGAGTATATATAAGAAATCTCATAGTAATTATAAACTGTGAAGACGATTTTTTAAGTAAAAGATGAAAACACGTAAGTGTACTCCAATTTCATAGAATTTTTCGAAGTAGTAAAGAGACTAGGTTGGTATCAAGGGAATGTGCCATAGCTCTTTCCGCTTACAATTTTATGAAAAAGACTTCAACGCATTCTACTTCTGAAACTCAAATTGTTGTTAACAATTTAAAATGTCTCGTGTTAACATTTAGAGCCATAACGAAAGTTATTAAATTCAAAAAGGACCACTGGGAAGGATACGATATTTTTTTAATTTGGCATAGTTTCTATCCAAGAAACTTCATCTCATTCTGATTTTCTGAAACACACTGAACAGAAAGCAGCTCGTCAGACTCTCAGGATAAAAAGTAAGCTTTAGAGGAGAGGCTGGTTTTTGACATGGATGAAAAGTGTATCCTTTTTGGTGCTGGGAGACTGAATTACCTGTCCAGGTTGACTGTTGTTAATCATTGAGGGGATTTGAACATTTGAAAAATACATTAGCTGGCATTGACTGACGCGCCGGGTCCCGCGGGGGTCCCTCGTTGTTTTTTTCTCGTTCACTTTCTTAAAAGTTTAAAAGCTTTTAATTTGTTCCGTTCCCTCCCGCCGAAGATGAAGTGCAGGAATTCTCGTCGGCTGACGCATTAATTTGGTGTAGGGCCTGCCATGACGTATTGAATGTGTCTAGCTTTAAGTGAAATTTGACGATGGTCGTTAGTCAGGCGGCTAAACAGCCTGTCAGGCGAGGACTGCCAGGACTGCCAGGACTGCCAGGACTGCGAGACGAGAGGACTGCGGGAGTATTGCCAGTATTGGGTCAGTGATCTGGAGATACCGAGGAACAATGGTCTGTAGGCAATGGCAACACTATTAGTTGTTAGACAGCGATCACAAAAAACTAAATGATCCGCCTAATCATGGCGTGAATTATCAATGTAACGAAACATTTTTTAGTAATAAAAGAATACTTTGTTTTAAAACCACAGAATTTATTATGATGAAGGCCAGCCGGTTTTGCTTGGATCAAGCTTCGTCAGGGCACATATAATAACTAAAAAAAATACAGAGTTAACAGGTATATAAATAGGAACAACAGTTAATAATAGAGTGAGACAGTATATAATACAAAGAAGGAAGAGAGAGAGCATGTATTAGAGGGAGGGAACAATTGAAAGTGCTAAATATATATTGCGAAGAATTGGTAAATAAACAAGTGTACATAATAGAAAGATAATTATGTAATGTTAGGGGCACACAAAAGATCCTATGTTGAATTACATAAATGAAAACGACATTTTACATTGTTATTGGAAAAGAAGCTACTTGGATACATAATAATAACTAAATGGGTGAGTTATGGAATAAAACAGAGTGATTCGTAGCATCAAATGAGGGTGAAGTTGACAATTGACGGGATGAAGGTGGATTTATAGGAAACATATTTAAAATAGAGCTAAAGGATACATTTTTTTTGATTATTAAGTTGGTGATAAATTTTATTTTAAGGATTTCCTAATTTCCTCATCAAAATAAATTCTGTGGTTTTAAAACAAAGTATTCTTTTATTATTAATATAATGTCCAACCACCATGTGATTGCTTCTTACGAAGAAACTTTTTTTTTTTGTAGTTCTTGTACTCTTTCTGATTTAACTTATAGTAAAATTAATTTCTATATTGGACAATTCTGTGTTACCATCATTGGAGATGCCATAGACTCACTGGCTCTAGACGGTTGGAAGCAGTTGGGATTTTCATTCTTAATAATATTAAAAGTATTTAAAAAAAAAAACTGCAAATATCACAAAATAATTGCCTGCACATTTGTAAGTTTCAGGTAGGGTAGTATTCACTGCTCTACAAATGATCCATACGTGTGTCTATCTGATGGGACCTGCCAGGTTTTATTTTTATTTTTTTTATTTGAATACCCACAAGAGTCTCTATGGCATCCCCAATAGGGGCATGTTGTGAGGCTGAAGATAGTGGGGAGGGGAAGGAGATTGGGAAGAGGAAGGTTGGGTAGTACCTGGCTATTCAGGTCTAGTCACTAAACACGGCTAAAGCCATTTCAAGCAACGTTTCGATTCTGAATGGTGGCCTTTCACCAGGGCGAAAATTATAGTATCTACCACTCTGTAACGTACCGCAAATTATTTTTTTATTATTTTCATATGAATTAGATATGTTATGACACATATTAATTAAATAAAAGTCATTAGCGCACGCCGGGTTTGAACCCGCGACCTTTGGGTTCGTAGTCGAGCGTCTTACCACTCGACCATGAAGGCCGTCAAAGGTAAGTATGTTCCTGTATATTTTCTTATTTAAACTACGAATTAATATGTAATAATAGAAAATAATATCTGTACAGCGTCCTTGTGGTGATTTTTCACAAAAACGGCGCTATACAAATTATCCAAAAATTATTATTATTATCCACGGTATTAAAAGTGCATCGATTAAGTTTTGGTCGAGGTTAAAATGATCTACATCACACACTTGACCCGAAGATCATAACAACCGTAGATCTTCTTCAAGTCCGCGTCTGCCGAGAGAGACGGGAGATGTATCGTGCGGTTTCACTCACAGGTGTATTAATGATTAATTGTTTCTGAAACTAGTTTTTGCATCTTCGTTTGGGAAAAAATAACGAATCCATTTATTATTCTGTCCGAAGTTAATGCAAAACAAATAAAGTTGAATGGATGGGATATGGTTTTTTGTGATGCGTTTATTTAGAAGGTTTATCATAAATATTATCTTTGTTCTAACTACGATTATGAAACATGTACTCTCATTGGTTGTCTAAAATATATGGAGTCGGATACGAACTGAAGTATTTGTGGATTGCAAAAATGGTTTAATTTTTGGCATGACCCATGAACATGATATAGTAAGTATTTGATTCACATGATCATACCTTGTCTTTCTGTGAGACGTAGTTGATTTCTTCTTCCATTCACTTAAGCATCAAAATGCTTTTATCCATCCATCTTTAAAAAATGTAAACAAAAATTTATTTATTTAGATCAAGGGTTGCGGTTATGGTTACCGAAAAAAAAACAATCAACTGAGTTGTTAAAAAAATAAGCGTACTGTGCATGTACATCCATACAATCTTCTTCTTTTGCTACTCCTTTCTTATCGAAGGTTTGTCATCATCATCATCTGGGTAATTTTCACCCTGTAGGCCGAAGCCCGGAAGAAGACTGCGGGACTGTACTCGCGTAGCCTTCGAAGCCTTTGATACATTATTAGTAATAATTATTTTATTTTAATAGCGCCGTTTTTTGTGGAAATCACCTCAAGAGTGCTTTACGAATCCTAATTCCTAGACTCTATCTTATTACTAACTACATATAATCCATGGCATATTTATTTTTTAAAAGAAAGACAAACATTCTCGGGTTACGAACAACCTGACAGTATTTAAAAAACTCCTACTGCCATAATAATAAGCAGAAGATGTTGCTTGTGTTATCATGGAGGACTTGGCCAGCAGAGGAATTGGACCCACGACGCCCGGGTGGGAATCCGATGCGTTTGGCAACTCAGCTACTAACCGATCAAAATAATATATAGAAGTATACTTACCTGGCAGGTAACATCAGATAAACACAATTATTTTTTATAAATAAAACAGGTTAACTTTGTTTATAACCACTTTTATTATTCAATTTTATATCGACCGGTTTCGGAAGCATTCTTCCATCATCGGGACAATATTAAAATTCCCGGTCGACATAATATTGAATAATAAAAGTGGTTATAAACAAAGTGTTTCTGTGTTATTTATAAATATGGCAAGCCACAAAGTAAATGCTTTTTACGAATATACAATTATTTTTTTTGCTCCGAGTTTGGAGAAAGATACAGTTTTGCACTCAGAGGACACGATAGTGACGCAATTATAGTTAAGGTATTTATTTAAATAATACATATGAAAATTAAGAATCCCTAAAAAGAAATAAAATCAACTCATTTGATGAGCAACTGATTTATCTAGTAGCCCAATTTTTAATTTGTTTTCCCCAATCATTAAATTCTGTTTTAATTTAATACATATTTGTTCAACCCTGAAGAAGGTTCAGGTAGAGTCGAAACCGGTTGGTATATACATCTAATAAAGTAGTGTCAAAACAAAGTTAATTTTATTTCAAATTTAAATAATGTGTCTTTATATTGTTCGATTTTAGAACAAAAGAGCGAATTTCATAATGGGTTTAATTAATGTTTAGAAGAGTATAGGGATTAGATTAAAATGTATATATCTAGAGGTATTCGTCCCTCAATAAAAGACAGATTATAGTTATCAAAAGCTTCTACTGATATTACACATAGTCGGACTACTCGCTCTTTACATTTTACCTATACAATGTTTTATGGTACTTTACTCTAGATACTGAAATTTTAATTTGGTTGTTTATCCAAGAAAAATGAGTTTAGAAAGGTATAATTAGAAAAGCAGGCAACACAAATGATAGAAGAGTCTGAATATAGTAACACTTTGTAAGTATACCATACCTGAATACAATGAATTACATTGTAAAAGTGTGAAACGGTTTCCCGGCTAGAATTCGTGGCCGATTAATCAATAGAATTGATCGTTAAGAGTGAAAAAATTGACGTGATTTTAATTGCTGTGTTGTATGAGACCTCTACCGTTCAATTGAAATGATTTGGCTGCAGAGAGCAGTGAGATAAATGATTCCATTAGAGACGTACGTGCTCCTACGGTAGCGTCGTTCTGTATCCGATCTCTTCAGATAACAATCTCAATCATCTGCTGCAGATGTTCTCAACAGAGCGGGGTATTGCCCGGGCCAATCAATTGGTTACTTTTTGTTGTAGCCTCGGGGACTTAAGGTTTTGGCATATTCATTTTGAACATTAAAAAAAATTGAAAATTAACTCATAATATTTTTAATTTTTTTGTTAAGTGAGGGAGAATAAGGTGTTCAAGCAGATACCCATCAAAACTTAACGGGGGTAATAAAGTTGATTGTTTCTAACTATTGTGCCCGTCAATCTTGAGGTTGGATAAATTATGTCAGCAAATTTCAAGACTACGTATTTATTGTTTTTACCACTGCCATTTCAAACGGTTCTAATGTCTTGAAAATAATATCTTAGATACAGATTACTCAAATATATGTGTATATTTTTTACATTAACTTCACGCAGGAGGCACAAAGGGAAATAGTTTCCTTCTATTTTTTAACATTAACTCCACACAAGAGGCACAAAGGGAAACAGTTTCTTCAGAATTTATATAATATTTGGGGATGCTGTATGGAGGGTATTTTTAAAGAAAGGAGAGAGTCAACCTGGTTCTTGAAAAGGTCCATGTTGTAGGAGGGAGGAAACACAGAGGCTGGAAAATCGTTCCTCAGCCGAACTGTTGAAGATAAGAACGATTCATAGAGGCGACCCGTTCTAATGTATCAAATGTCAACCATGTACAAATATTGCCTGACTATGCACCTGTGCCGAAGGGATCAATGACGCAAGTTCCTCGGAGCATCGTTCATTTAAATACCAGTAAAACAAGGATAGCATTCCCACTCTGTCCTGCAGCTACGGAATATACCTACCAATCTTCGGTGAGTTCAAGATTAAACTTAACGCAGATCATTGATAATATTGCAATGTCTAATAATATTAATAAACAAAACAATTTTTGACAATGAATATTTAAAGCGTGGTAACGTTCCTCTTTGAATAATTTCTAAAATTTATTTTAACTCAATAATTTGTAACATCAATGAATGAAATGCTGGAAATTCAAACAAAGCCCCTAGTTAAAAAATTATTCCTAGATATGATAATTCTTCTGAATAACGTCTTGACTTCTATTACATTAGACAAAAAAATAACGTAACTTTTAAAAATAGCGAATTCACTTAACGTATTAACAAAAATAAATAAACACAAGGTTTATAAAAGGCTTTTATCATAATCGGCAGTTTTTGTATAAACAATTTGCAACACTTGTAAAACGTACAGATTTCATAAATGCAATCGATCACTCAGCGACGCTGAACGTGAAATCCCAAATGCACCTTCCT
This sequence comes from Drusus annulatus, assembly GCA_022651775.1. Taxonomy (NCBI): domain Eukaryota; kingdom Metazoa; phylum Arthropoda; class Insecta; order Trichoptera; family Limnephilidae; genus Drusus; species Drusus annulatus. The sequence goes on along the minus strand of JAGWCC010000106.1, from coordinate 270,117 downwards.
AATTTAATCCAACAATTCAATTAATGAAAGCAAAAAGCCGTGGCGTGCATAAAACACACATTTCACGGTGAATAAGATATTGTTCAGAGCATGTTCACCTCCATTAGTTCCCATTGAGAGCACCTGAACCGCGCCTCTTGAAAAAATCAATTAGCCATCATTTAGCCCGCATCGAGCTATCATTCATCACGTCATATCAAACCGTCTCTTTTTATACAGTCCGTTCCTTTGTCCGGCGAAGCTAATGAAGCCAGATGATTGGAGCCGAGCTTTGGAAGGTGTGTGTGGAAGATCAGTCGCTCACAATAGGATGATTTCACGGCTCTACTCCTCACGATGATCTGGTCAATATTTGAGTTTTTGTTCACGGGCCAGTGTTGATCGACATGACGTAGGTACGAGTGATTTTTTACTGTGTTTTTTTTGGTCAGCGTTTTTCACGATTCACGAAGGGGCGAACCGTTTGGTTCGTACAATGTTGTTTGTCACGTGGCAAATCATGTTTTCGACAGGTTATTATTCAAGCTGACATGTTCAATGTTGTCATTTTTTATGGTCCAGGTTAAAGATGCTGTTCATTCTAGTCAGTATTGTTGTACCAATTATGTCGACAGCTCTGTATTGATTTTATTAAAAGTTATTTGTAATCGTAGCGGATGAAAAAATGGAGCAATATGTATGAACTGTTTTATAAAATGTTAACTTATAATAATAATCGGGTTAATACAGTATTTTTTTAGAACAAGGAAACACCGGAATCGGCCAGTTAAAATTTTGTTTAAAAAAAGTTTGAATAGTTTAAGTGAGATATCAGCTTATGTGATTAAAACAAAGATAGGCTTAATCGAAACATTTGTCCCACTTTCTGTTTTTGTAGTATTTTCTCTTCGTTATCCCTTAGCGGAAGTTCGCAAAAGTGAAGTTAGTGAGTTTCCAGAAGGATAGTTACAAGACAGTACCTACCATACTATTGTAACAATTCTGTTTCAACCTCGCAATATTATACTTTTATGGGACAAATTCAACATCCGGGAAACAAATACTCCGATGTCGTTGATATATTTGGTACGTCATTTTTTCATCTAGTAGAACAAATTTATTTGATAAACTATTATATGGTAAAGTGCAATTCAATATTTTTTTTTCTTGAACCATATTTTTGCACTGTTTATGGGTATTTTTTTTATGTATAGTTGTGTAAAAGTCTTTAACGGGAGTAAATAAATAAATTAAAGCCGAATGAAAATGTCAGTCTTTTGTAGAATAAACATAGAAGGAGCACACATCTCGGGTCAGTTCCCTGGCCATGGCAGCTTTTGTCTTCTGATGCCATCTACGCTCCAATATTTTACTAACCAATAAAACTAGGCTTTTATATATTTAATTTCATCGTGCTTCATATGAAACAACGATTCTTCGATATTTACGTGTTTTGTTCAAATAGTGAAAGCATCCTCCTGAACTTTACCTTTCAAAGGCCTTGAATATTGATATCGTTGTAAATTTCACTGTGAAAGTTTAAACCATTTGAAATATAAAACCAAATGAAACCCTTCAGTTCATACTATCGCAAAACACGATTGAAAAAATAAAACTCATAAAGATGCCCAACTTAGTTACGTATTAACAATTAAGTATAACGTAAGTAGCACTGCCATAGGTACGAACACGAAATAAAATTAAGCTCGCTTTAATTTTCAAAGCCGAATTTTCGAATCATACGACTGTGTTAAATGGCTTTAACCGTGTTTGGTGATCAGATCTGAATAGCCAAGTACTCCCAACCTTCCTCTTCCTCGTTTCCTTCCCCTCCCCACTACCTTCAGCCTCACAGCATACTTCTATTGGGGATGCCATATTCTCACTGGCTCTAGGCAGTTGGAATCAGTTGAGACTCTTGTGCGGTATTCACGTAAAAAAAAGTAATAAAACAACATCGTTTTGGTTGTGATGTAAGCACGTAACATTCCAAATTTAAAAATACATTACTCTTATTTTCAGCATATATAATGGATTTAAACCAACGTACTCACAATAGTTAACCAGAGGTATAAACTCTATGTTATTCTCCCTTTTAATTTGTACCACGCCACATTACAAATATATAAAGAAGAAATTTTAAATAAAACCGAACCATTCAAAAATACAAAAAATCTTAGACAAAAATGCAGATTACCGATCCCGATATGTAAAAAAACAAATAGGTCAGCAAAATTATAAATATCTAGGAATAAAATTCTTTAATAGTTTGCCGGAAAAAATAAGATTGATTGATGATGATCACAAAGAATTCAAAATACAATTAAAAAACTACACTGAAAACTTAAAATAAATATTTTTGAAAAATCATTACAGCAAATTATTAGTAACTAAATAAATAACACCCCCTCATACACACAAGCACAGCTTTTTTATGAGGGTACACCTTTATAATTTATAATGAAATGTTAGATTTGAAAATATATATATTAACATGACACTTTACATTATAATGTATAATCTCTGTTTTATATTATCTACTATGTATTATGTTTGATAATAAAAAATTTTTTTAAAAAATGTATCGCCATGGTGAAAGACCACCATTCAGAATTGAAAGGTTGCTTAAAATGGCTTTAACAGTGTTTGGTGACCAGATCTAAATAGCCAGGTACTTCCTGAACTTAATCTTCCCCATATCTTTCTCCTCTCGACTACCTTAAGCCTGACAAAATACCCCAATCTCAGATGTCATAGTCTCACTGGCTCTAGACAGTTGGGACTCTTGTGCGGTATTCACTATAAAAATTTAAATAAAGTCGGTGGTGAAATGGTCAGCAAAGTTGCCTCTCAGGCAGTCTCGTGTGATCACAGGATTTACGAGAACTCAACACAGGTGTGAACCATCAGTAAAATCTTCATCGATTCCTTACTTATGACTTGTGGGTACGACAATCGCCCTATTCAAATTTTAATCGTAACCTCGTTGAATTAAGTTTTTTTATCGAATTCTTCAAGTGTCAGACGAGTCTAGAATGAAGTGAACGCTCACCGAGCTGAAGCACACGGCCATGTAGTATACCACGGGCGTGCGGGACAAATTCAACAGCGGAATTAAAGGGAATTATAGGAAACGATTCGTTCCAACCGCTATCCGCACATCGACACGAGAACATTTATTTGCCTCGCTTTATATTATGCATCGCGAAATACAATGTTTGATTTATTTTGGCGTGACCCACTAGCTAGCAAAAAACACGTTCGGCTAACTACCACATTCGCAATCACGGCGAATCAATCATACTAGACCTGGCGTTTATCAAATACCGCGATTAATATCGCTTTTTGCGGTGAATGAGACCTGAACCTTAATTCTTTTCGACATTGATAACATGAAAAAAAATCTTAGTTATTGCTAGATATTTTCCTTTTTTTGATTTACTGATCTTCGTAAACACGCAAAGAGTCTTTATTTGATTTTCAAGGGCTTCGTTTTCATGATTTAATCCTTCTCTTGATAACCCTTGAAATAAAACAGATACATCAATTAAACAATACTTAGAAACTCCAAAAGAGTGTACAAAATAAGGCTTTATAATATCTGACGACGATTTGTAAAATGAATGTTCTATTTTTTGTATTGAATAGCGCACAAGAGTCCCAATTGTTCCCAACCGTCTAGAGCCAGTGAGACTTGAAGATAATGGGGAGGGGAAGGATATGGCAAAGAGGAAGGTTAGAGTGTAACTGGCTATTCAAATCTGGTCACCAAACGCGGCTGAAGTAATTTCAAGCAACGTCCGATTCTGAATAGTGGTATTTTATCAGGGCGATACTTAGGGTATCTACCACTATGGAACTTGCCGGAAATATACTATACAATATTTTAAATTAATTAAATGTGTCATGAGTTACGACACATATTAATTATTTAGTTTAATTTGCGCAAGCCGGGTTTGAACCCGTGACCTCTGGATTCGTGGTCGAGCGTCTTACATCGCGGAGGCCTATGCATTTGATAGGCATAATTTAGTATAACTTATCAATCAACGAGGAATGGCGGCATTTGCACAAAAATTACAAAAGTGTAACATGGATTGAATACTTTATTGAGAAATTATGTATTTTTATTAAGTTTTATAGTTTTAATAGACAAAAATGTATAAATTTTCTACACACCGACAAATCACCCATCAATACTAAATTCAAAAATGCATTACTTTTACTTGCCAACCAGGTTACACCGTGTAAAGAAAAGTTGGTAAATTACTCATTAAAATATTGTTGGAATTTATTGATCATTATTATTCAAAGCTTGGAGTTTACTGACCTACGCTATTCTTAATATATTCTACGTACAGGCAGATAGTACTCGTATACGAATATATTTAATATTAGATTCGACTACATTTGGTTCGGTTTAACAATATTTATTGTTATCACTTAATACCTAAACTAGGTGCACATAGCTTGGTTGATATGATAAATGTAAATGAGTCGGTTTTAGTATAGGTACGCAGTGCTATGACTCTACGTTGGTGTTACATTGTTTCCAATACCTATGTGTTGATAATGACAGTTGAATGAAAAGCTCGACAGGAAATGGAACTCAAAAAAACAAAAAAGAATTCCATTGATAAAAGATTGACGTACTATGCGCTGCGCGTACGAGAGTATGGGTTTCTGGTAGGATACAATGTATTGCTGTGGAACACGTGCACAGCCGTATAATAATATTATATATAAAGAGAAGGTGCCCACTTCCACTTTGAAACATACCATAGAGGTATAAAAGGAAGCAGATTCTTACAAGAATATTAAAATGTTATTAATAATAAATAAAAAAAATCATCTATATTATAATATAAGGATGATAGTGCTGTGCCTGTCTTGCTGGGAAATCTTGCGTTGAAAACAGGCGCAGATTACAATTTACATTATAATTTTTAAAATAAAAAGATTAAAAATTAGTTAACATTACATAGCATAACAACAAAATATTGTACCATTATTATCGTACTACTGTTTAATTATAACACAATGTACAGTTTAATTAATCAATAATATTCTTAAGGACAGTTAAAAATAATAAAAATATAATTATGTAACAAAATAATACTTGTATTGAATATTATTATCAAATATCATTGCCATAGACTCAGAAACATTGAATTGCTGTTTCTCAATCATTACTCTACTAATTATGGGTATCATTCTCCACTGTCTAGAATGTCGAGACTTGTTAACTCTAACCATGGTCTTAAAATTTTTGGTAGCAGTCTAAGTGATTTTTGTCATTCTTTTCGACTCTACTAAAACTTTGACTTGACAATCATTTTGATAGTAATCATTTTTGTTTTGCTTGTGTATTTAAAAAAAACATTTCTTTTGGATATAGACAATATTTGTCAGGGTCATTTCTGAAGAATATTTTACAAAACGAAATACCGTACGTACCAATCGGTGAAGTCTCAAACTTAATATTTCATGTCGCATGAAATAAGTGTCTCAGGCCTCGCATTATTATTGTATTGTATTAACATTCGGTTTACCTCCGAGTCATTGTCGGGTCCGCCCTCCCCTCTCCCTGCCCCACCCACCCCACCCCATCCTGGCCGCGCCCGCCGGAGCCTTCATTCAAGAGAATGATATTACACTTTTATCATTTCCTTTTTTCATACACTGGTATAAAGTTGGATTGAAAGTAATGTTCTCATACGTGAGTACAATTGATATTTTTCTGGATTTTTGTAATGCTTATATTACTGAAAATGCAATGTATTTATTTTTACATATGGAAAATGTGTTTGGCAATTTGTGAATTTATTAAATTTAATGATAACACTTAGGGCATAGAAATAGCAAAACCCGCCAACTTCATGGTGTTGAATTCCTGTCTAAAATAACTGCATTAAAGATGTGATAGCTACCTAGGAAAAGTTTTCGTTAATTTTTCCAAAAGAAAAAATTAAATTTATCACATATTGCTTAGTGTTTTTTTTGCAATGCTCACTTTGAAAAAATTAAGGATATTTAAAACATTATAAAAAAAAGTGATAAATCTTCTATATTTTGACATTTGACACACGAGAACGGAAGGCATCTGCGACTCGTTCCTGTGTTCAACAACTCAGCTGTGAAAATATTTTCCGGTCTCTGTGCTCCCTCCCTCCTATAACATGAGCCTCTTCAAGACACAGGTTCACTCCTTTCTTTATTCAAAAAGACCCTACACACAGCATCCCCAAAAATGACAAAGGTTCTAAGGGAAATAGATTCCATCAGGGCTTCCTGTGTGTGGAGAAGATGGAAAAAAATAAAAATCGTCATAACGCTAAAATAATTTAGCATTAAGAAGAAGTTATTGAATTAAGCTCTAAAAAAATATTGGCAAAAACACATCCAAAGGATATTTTCTCAACAATTTTATAAAACGATGATATATAAAACCTTTATGTTTGTGAATATCTTTCTTAATGTGTAATTAATCTCTACTCTTATGATTCTCTTTTAAATTTATTTACTCATTTGTTGCCATGTTGTTGTACTCCTTTTAAAAGCGTGTATGTCTTAAAATAATATTCCTTTTATTTATTGAAATAACATCAAAAATAATCTTGAAACAGAAAAGGCCTGAAAGTAAAAGGATAACGGTCGTGGCCGAAATTGAAAAAATATATTGATAATTTTCAAATGAAGTATAAGATCGATTAAAAAACTATTTATAATAAGGTATCGGTGACTGAATTGGCAGAGGCGATATTTCCGGATAAAGAAGAGGTTCCGAGTTCGAGTCTCGGTCGCGACAGTTATTCTTTAACTTTCTGGTCTGATGTTATTTTAATAATAAATATCAAAAATATAATAAGCATTAAAGATTTAAAGAATATATGATGAGAAAGTGAATGGAAGAATAAATCGAGGACGTCCGAGGAAGACACGGCACGATCAAGTGAATCAAATACTTGAATCGGGCCATGTGAAGAGTCAGAATAACAGAAGAGTATGTATAGTATAATCAATGTTAGATATATTCTCCAACTCACCTTTAAAGTTTAATCAAATCTTAAATAGCATTTTTACTTAAAACAAAAAACTTAAAATAACGTTCATAGATATACAATTTTTTTTTATGTTATTATTTTTTGTAATGTTATTTTCCTAAAGTTACACTTGTTGTGTCAATATTTATTTTTTTATTCGTGTATGTATGAGACGATGTATTAGTGGAAAAAAAACAAGACGTGTGTGCCAAGACAGAGTTGTATGGCGCTCCGTCCTCTCTGCCCACCCCTGCGGAGAACGGCGTGATGGCTAGTTAGTTAATTAGTTTGGATTTAAAGTTAATTCTAATTTTATACTATTCCTTTTTGGTTCATAGTTTTTTGTCTTCCGGAATGAGCTTTTTTTTAACTTCTCGGGAATAATACATCAAAGTTATTTGAAGAAATTTTCTTGAATTCTAAATTAGTAAACGTATAAACGTACGAGTATATATCTGGAAAAATTGCTTCAATATGCACTTTTGTAAGCGTTTATTGGCGTGAAAAATAAAATAAAATTCTTTAAACTTGTTTGGAATAACTTTCAGCTCACTCCATACAGTTCGAGTAGAATTAAAGTCGTCTCGGCTTCATTCATAAGTTCGAAAGGCTTTATGAATCGGCCATGTACTGCGTAGGTACTCGTCCCATACTGTAATGGTATATCATTGCGGCTAATAACGTACTCGGAGGAAGATTACCGCGGTGCTATACTGTCATGGCGAGGCTGATGCGTGATGATGCTTATAAAAAGAGGAAACACTTATCCAATGATTACAGTATTGAGCCAAGTGTAAGAAATATGATTTCTCTATTACCCGGAATTAGTTAACGGATATCGTTTCTATTGTGTTACACAAATTCATTGTTGAAGTACAACTTACGAAGGTAATCAAGTTTGCAAAATGCTGCAACGCTTAATGTGCGCAAAGTTAATGAACGTTTTTTAAATATAATAATATCGTCGTTGGAAAGGCGAAAGGGCTTAAGCGAAAATGAGTTAAATTTGTAGTTTTGATCAGTTATTTCTTCTGCATCAAACGCTCTGACTCTCGTTTGATTCTGAATACTTTTTGTGGCCCTTCAGCCATCTCAAATATATTTACCATTTGAGAGAAGGCTCGACTCAAGCGACACAAGTTTGGAACCTTTTAAGCTTTTTGTCGCTTCAGGTAACTCAGTGAGGGCATTGAGTTAACTTTTTTTTTCAAAAATCCAACCAGGTAGAAAATTTATGAATTTTGGCGTAAAACCAAAGTGCTCCGGCGTGAACTTCTATAAATGGCGCATCCACCCTTTTTCCCTTTCCTGCGACGATATATATTTTTTAATGTGAACACCACCCAAGAGTCCCAACTGCTCTAAACCGTTTGAAACCATAAGAAATATGGCATCCACAATTAGGATATAATTTAAGGCTGAAGGTAGTAGGGAGCGGAAAACGATGGGGAAGAGGGAGGTTGGAAAGTACCTAGTTATTCAGTTCTGGTCACCAAATACGGCTAAAATTTTAAGTAACGTTTCGTTTCCGAATGGTGGTTTTTAGTCAGGGCGATACTAAGAGTACCTACCACTCGGGAAAGAAATTGATGTATTGGATACACCAAGCGGTTTTGGCAGTAACAATGATCATACCAATTTTGTGATTTTTATTCAATATTAATTCGTTTATATTGAAGTCTAAATTTAAATTAAAAAATCTTATGATGCATTCTTCTTGTTCGTTTATATTACTTCTCTGATTACTAAAAATAGTGACCCCTAATCCTATTTCCCTTGTTACAAAATTATACAAAAATGTCCGATGAAATTATTTTTATCATATGATATCCATTCTAATGATATTGATTCAAAGTTTATCCGCTGTAACGGTGTCCCGTTAAATAATTACACTATACCGATTAAAAATAAAAAATAAAAATCAATTATTTTAATTTTTTTATGGGATCAGATCTCCTTTATGAAAGGAAGGTGATACAAAATATTGAAACGAAGAGTTAATTTCGTTGGAAATTCGAAATTAAATGATTTGTTGCTTAGTTCCAAAAATGTATTGGACGGGATAGATGTCAGATTTCTAAGAACCGTTTTGTTTTCCTCTACAGGTCGTTAACCCACACAGTGATCAATACAGCTAAGCCAATCTATAGCAGGCACAACATACATACGAGCAGAGGCGTGCTTTTATACAGGCAGATAAGCACTGCCTACCCAGTCGTACTCGCATACAAATATGTATTGGATTAAATAATAATAATAAAAATAGATCTAACGCTCAAAATACAGCTAATCGCACGCCGCAAGCGCCTCATCGACCTTCTTACTATAACGTGTCAAAATCAGTAACTACATATGCTCAAACGTTACCAACGCCAGAGTAGATTATTTTACGTTCACTAGACTACACAAATATGTTTGCTGCGAGGTGTTGCGCTTTGGAGTAAGAATCTATATGGAGAGAGAGCTAAATATTTTTACTTAACCTAAACAAATTTGCGATTAATCACTTTCTCCGGGTTTTCACGCCGTATACCATGAGAGAGAAAAAAGACAAGAAAAGTCTTTACACAAAAACAGATTTTGAGGTTATTTCCTTAACTTTTGTTGATTAAAATACTTAAAATACATAATTGCAGTGGTTATACAAAAAATTAAACATGATGGTGATATGTGCAATGCGTGAATGTTCAAATAAAACCAAACAAAGATTATAAAATATCACTTTTCCGAGGTATTTCAATAGTTTTAAATATATTTTACCGAACTTTGGAATTTATACATTTTTAATTATATCAAAGACATAAAATCAACCAAAACCTTCCATCGTTATTTAATTGAACATTCTGTTATTAGTGTTGGCATAATATTTTTACTTTATAAATCATTTTATAATTGTGTACTGATATTGTTTTGTTTAACGTGTTAATAAATGTTTATTAAAAATGTTCAAATTCCATCTCGGCGGTAACTAATAGGCTATCCGACATCCTTTAATATATCTTTGTCTCTGTCTATCCGATTCAGTATAAAGTCAACAATACTGACTACACTGTTTCGCAAAGGTACCTCTCCATGTCCTCCAAGTGTTGCGCGTTCAAGTGGTTGGTTTGTGTTAGTATTTTTGTTAGTGCCTAAGGCAGTGCTTTTAAAGAATAAATCTAACAGCAATCAGTTCCATTGATTGGTATCTTTGTCTATCATCAATTTATCCGCTGTTTTTTTCTATAGCCCAACTTGATCAAAAACTCTGTGCACGCCACTGCACACGAGCACCGAAAAGGAGACGGTCCTCCGCGATGCTGCAGAGTACAGATGAGCAGACGCGGAGAGAGGAGAGCAGAGCCTCCAGAGCGGATGGAGGCGGAAACATTGTGACTCTTTGTGTTTTGATTCCAAGAGATAACCTGCTTACAATGGTGATATTGTTAACGCATTTCTGTCTGAAAAAACATCCTAACCACCTACCTTGTAGCTGGGAGTTGTTCACCACGCAGATTAAAAATATTCTTTCCTTCGAGGCCGAAGTTCGTTTTTTTTCTCTTTTAAAAGAAAGTCAAACATTCCCGGGTTACGAATAACCTAATAATAATAACAGTGAACTAATATAGCGCAGTTTTGTGATATTTCACCTCAAGTGCGCTTCATACTAAATTGATTATGCTTGTAAGGAGAAAATAATATATAATATGTATACAAATTAAAACTATTTAAAATCATGATTTTTATCATAAATCACAAGAGAAAAGGGTTCAGATATGGGAATAACAGTACATGTGTACATCAACAGATTAAAAAAACCATTTACTAGAAGTTAAGGGTATAAAAAATCAGATGAAACGTGTGAATTTATGTTAACATATTTGTAGAATCAAAGAAAAGGAAATTAGATTAAGGACAGTTAATATGTTGGTACTTAAAACAATATTTGAAAAGCTCTTACTACCTCATTAAAAAAATATCAATATGTTTAACACATTCATTTACTAACTAAAATTCGTAAATATTAATGCCATATTATTAATTAACGACGGATCAATTCAAACTGACGAATAGTGATGGGTTTACCTGTGCCCTGTAGAACGACTCAAAACTACGTTGCTGCGTCTGATTTAGATCGGTTCAAAGTGAAGAGGCGGAAAAACGCGCGTGGCGCGTTGTGCGCATACCGGTCACATGACTCATAATAAGCGTAAGATGTTGCAATGGTGGAGGACTTAGCTAGCAGAGGAATTGAACCCACGTCGCCCCGATGGGAATCCGAGGCGTTTTTCCACTCAGCTACTAACCGGTCAAAGTAAGTGGGTACACAAGAAAAATCAGGCTTCTTACTAAGTAGCTACCTACAAGCTTTAAATTAAATTTTGTTGTGAACTCCCGCACCTTATCAACTTCGAAATACCTAAGCGATAAACTCGGCAAAACATATTATTCTGCAACAATAATTTTCCACACCAACTAGCACATGCATGCACCCATTCCTCTCCCATACACTCGGAAATGAATACACCTCGAATATTGAAATCCTTTCACATAAATTTGCCAAAATTTTAAAAACACTTAAATGATTACATATGCGTAAAAGCGTTAACTTTGTGGCTTGCCATATTTACAAAGAAAACGGATAAAAAATGTTCAAAACCACTATGTAATATAGTGATTATTTATATACATTTATAAATTGGTTTTATATAATATGAATTTAAAAAGACAAAATGTCAAATGAGAAGGTGATTAAATAATAATGATACATTTTATGAGTTTACAGGAAATATACCTAATATTGGACTACTATACAAATTTACCTTTTTTTCATTTCTTTCAAAAAATTATATTTATAAATCTTCAAAGATATGTACAGAGACGACTTATCATACTTTCCAACCCTCCTCTTCCCCATCTCCTTCCCCTTCCTACTACCTTCAGCCTCACAACAAACCCCAATTGGGGATGCCATAGTCCCACTGGATCTATACGGTTGAAAACAGTTGGGACTTTTGTGCGGTATTCACTATATTTTTTTTTAGAGACAGACGAGGCCAAATCTGTTTACAAAAGCAACTAATCATAAGAAATAAAAAAAATTAAATTGTTAAATATAAGAGCTTGTTGACAAACTGCCATTTGCTATAGCAGCTTAGGGAAATATTATGTAACGGATGAGGATACAAATGAGGCCAAATGTGTGTACAAATGCAACTAATAATAAAACAAATGAAACCAAATGTGTGTATAAACATAATTTATCATAAAGAAAATGAGGCCAAATGTGGGTACAAAGTCAACTAATCATAAGAAAAATGAGGCTAAATGTATGTACAAAGACGTCAAATCATAATAAAAACCAGGCCAAATGTGTGTACAGACAAAACTAATCATAAGAAAAATGAGGCCAAATGTGTGTACAAACACAACTAATAATCATAAGCAAAATGACGCCAAATGTGTGTACGAAGACAATTACTCATAAGAAAAATGAGGCCAAATGTGTGTACAAACACAACTCATAATCATAAGAAAAAATGAGGTAAAATGTGCGTATAAATACAACTAATCATAAGAAAAATAAAGCCAAATGTGTATACAAAGACTAATCATAAGACAAATGGGACATTTATATTACAATCTTTATTTACTGAATTGTTTCTAAATGGGTTCATAGGACTTCTCGCGGAACGTTTTAGTTGGCTAATCCCCTACAGCCAAGTTCACCCCAAGACAAATTCCCCTCGGGTGAAATAAGCTTTGAAAAAATGTGTCCGTCTCCGTCCCTTGAAATTAGTTCTGGCGTTATGCAAGTGTGTGCGTGGCAGTGTGGGTGACTGTTTTTTTTAAATGCACTTTTCCGCATTTCAATTATTTTAAATGGGAGCATTTTACGGCGAAATGGCTTTTAGCCAGTCCTAGCGCTACATTTCAGGGGTGGAGAAACGTTGACTATCGATTAAATAGGATCATATAAAAAATAATATGTTTAACACGTTCATCGCTAACTAAAATTCGTAAATATTAATGCCATATGAATGGCGGATCAATTCAAACTGACGAACAGTAACGGGTTTTCCTGTGCCCTGTGGAGTGACTAAAAACCACATAGCTGCGTCCATTTTAGATCGGTTCAAAGCGAAGAAGCGAAACAATGCAGGTGGCGCGTTGTGCGCATACCGGCGACATGAATGTTAACTCGCGACGCACTAGAGCTCCCAACTAGTTCCAACCGTTTAGAGCCAGTAAGACTATGGCATCCCCAAATGGAAGTATGTTGTGAGCCTGAAGGTAGTGGGGAGGGGAAGCAAATGTGAAGGAAGAAGGTTTTGAAGTACCTGGTTATTCAGATCTGATCACTAAATACGGTTATAGCCATTTCAAGCAACGTTTCGTTTCTGAATGGTGGTCTTTCACCAGGGCAATACTTAGAATATCTATCACTCTGGAACGTACCGCAAATATTCAACGTATTATTTTGTATAGGATTGAATTTGTTATGACACATATTAATTAAATATAAACGTTATTTGCGCAAGCCGGGTTTGAACCCGTGACCTTTGGATTCGTAGTCAAGGCGTCTTACCACTCGACCACGGAGGCCGTCCGAAAGTTCGATCAATTTTTCACAATTCAAACAATTGTAAATAACTAATGTGCAAATATCAATAAGGTTTTTTAGCTATTGCTGAAGATATTTAGAAAGTTTTATGGTAAATTAAGTCATAGCTTTTAAGTTTTGTAAAGCGACCTTGAAGTGCTATTTCACAAAAATGGCGCTACATAAATTAGTAAAGTATTATTATTATTATCATAATCATCATCCCTCCTTCTGAAGTTCCACTTTCCACTGTGACTTGCATCACCCGATCTTCGGAGTTCTGATTCACTTTGTATTTTTTATTACAGACGTTCTGAAAAAGTCAAACCAGTTGACAAAACCTCTCGATTAATTTGTCGTCATCTGTTTATGAAATGTAAAAAACATCCCTGTGGGTTGGTATCTCCTCCCGCACTAGCTCGGACGTGTGGGTGACGCAACCCCACCCCTCACCGATGTTCCCATTGAATCTCGCGTGGCCGTGGAGTAAAGGGCCGTGTTGGAAATATTTCGATTCAGTCACTTTGAGTGACGTCCCTGATATTTATTCACAGCCCACTTACTTTAAAAAAAATCACTTCCACCCTATTTAAAATATATATATTTCAAGTTTTCAATGGAAGTCACATTGCGGTTAAGTGGCAATTGTTGCAGTTTTTAACGCACTTTTAACAGTTGTCGTATAAATAAATTAGCATAACCCTAGCCTAAGACGAATTAACCTATGCTATTAGCAAATGGCGTGCATTATGAACATTAACATTTAAAAAATATATATTTTATTGTATCTACGCTTAAATGGGTTTTTATGATTTTTTTCCAGTTTTCAAAGCAAATATGTAAAAAAGAAAACAAAAATTTGAATATGGAAAGACAACAGGAAAATAAACAAAATGTAAAAGCTTTGAATATATATAGATACAATACAAAAAAATTACGATAAAATACAACAATATTTTTCAACAGAGAAAAAGTGTACCTTTATCAAACCACTAATAAACCTCTATTATTTCTTAAGTACAGAATACTAAACAATATAATTGTAAATTGTTTGCGTTTGTCCAAAAAATGTGTTTATATTAATTGACGAGTATTATGACTAGGTGGGATAATAAATGTTTTACTTTAATAGCTGATTTTTTTAAGAAAGTACCTTTTGACAAAACCCTTTTTTATAAAAGCCTTTCAATTACCAATATATTCTCAATAATACTTACACAATAACGTCTACCCTTTTAATGAAATTAATGATCTTGGCATAATTTTAACTTTCTTTCAAACATCAACTCAGTAACAAAAAAAGAGTGAAATGCTTGGAAATGCCAGGGACTTGGAATATTTCAACATTGAAAAAAATGTATTCCTTGGTTTTAGTTCGTAAACCAGTTGAATATAATTATTTTATCTGGTCCCCTTACCTTAAAATTGGCTTATTTTGACCGGTTAGTAGCCTAGTTGACAAATGCGTCGAATTCACACCCAGGCGTCGTGAGTTCAATTCCTCTGCTAGCTAAGTCCTCCATCTAACGCGAGCAACTTTTTCAGCTTATTATTATAATAGTAAGAGATTTTAAAATATTATCTGGTTATTCGCAACCCGGGAATGAGTGTCTTTTTTTATTGAAAATAAATGTACATAAATATACACAAATAGACATAAAATTACCATATATATATATATGTATTCGGGCATCCTCCTTTAGAGGTGTTCCTCTTGCCCGCTTCAACTTATTAATTTCAATTATTATCACTTTTGACTTCAAATATGATTAATTTAAGGGATTGGCTATACTGATTTAAAATCGCAAATTTTTACCTGCTTTTTACTATTCACGGCAATTTTCTTAGAACCTATGATAATAATACCCAACAAAAGACACTAAAAATGTATTTTAATTTTAAGACAAAATAACAAATTAACCCAAAAAATATCAGTCTGAAGCGTGGGGACCTACCCGATAATGAATAGATTAATCGCGGCCGGGGTGTAGACAGTCCCCTGAGGTCCAGACCAGACCAGATACAAAACACATAGCGGCGCGTCCACACCGCAGCCTGCAGACCCCACGCTACGTAGGCTCTACACAGTGATACAGTGTACGGTCCACACGCCTCGCGACATTAACAGCATTTTTGGCGCATTCCTAAGGCCGGGTTGATTACTGTAATCACGGGTCCTTTACGGTCCCATTTACACACACTGCGAGACAATACGACGAAAGCGGTTGCATCTCGCCCGGCTAGTGCTAGTCGGCGCTGCCGGTACCTAACTGAAGATGGATAAATTAATAATCAATTTGCTCATCTCACGATCATATATTGCGGCTGATATTTTAATGTATCGCATTTTGCGTGTCGAAGAATTACATTTTGAATGCTGTGTATGTAATTCTAATACATTTTTTATGTTATAGAATTGGTTTTTGCATGTTCTACGTAGAATCACATTTTGTATATTGTAGAAGTGCATTTTAAACGGCGATGTTAATATTGTGCACAATGCAGATTTATATTTCGCATGTTGCAGAATTTCACTTTACGCGTTCATCGAATTACTTTTTGTTGCTGTGAAATAGCGTTTATAAATCGCGTTTTGCATTTTATAGATATGAATTTCGCATGGCAAGTCGCATTATTTTTATTTATCTTTGAAAATAAACAAAATGTATCATAAAAAATCGGCGTGTAAATATATTTAATAAATGTTTTTGCAACATGTATGGTGTACTCAATAAATCTTATGAATTATTTAGTAACCAGAAAAAATATTATTTTCTTGCGTATTGTAGAAATACGTGTTGAATGTTGTAGAATTACAATTTGCATAATTTAAATTTGTGTTCTGCTTACTTTAGTAAGAAACACAAAGATTCAGTTTTGTATTTTTTTTTTAAATATTCTTTCATATGTCACGTGAATATAACAGCATATTTACTGAAAATAAACACATTCGAATGTTGTCAAAACTTTGAAACTTGACATACTCTGAGTTATCCATCACCAAATAAATCTATTTTTTAAAGTGAAAACCGCACAAGAGTTCCAACTGCTCCCAACCGTCTGGAGCCAGTGGGACAGTTGGGGTATGCTGAGAGGCTGAAAGCAATACAGAGTGAAATAATAAGGGGAAGAGTAAGGTTGCGAAGTACCAAGTTAATCAGATCTGGTCACCAAACACGGCTAGAGCTATTTCAAGCAACGTTTCGATTCTGAATGGTGGTATTTTACCAGGACTATACTTAGAGTATCTACCACTCTGGAACGTGCCGCAAATATTGTAACTATATATCGTCGCCGGGAAGGCAAAAGGGCTGAAGTTCCATTTCGGGAAGTTTACAAAAGAGCACTTTAAAGTTTTTTTGTTTGTTTTACAATCAAATTAAAGTATTTGGTACCTGGTTGGATTTTGAAAAAAAAGTTAACTCAGCGTTCTCACTGAATTACCCAAAGTGACAAAAAGCTAAAAAAAGTCCCAAACCGTGTTGCTTGAGTCAAGTCTTCTCCCAAATGTTTGATATAGTTTAGATAGCTAAAGAGCCACAAGCATCTTCAGAACTTAACGAAAGTCAGAGTATTCGATGCAGAAAAAATAATGGAACAAAACTGCATATTTGACTCATTTTTGACCAAAGTGTCGCTCGAGCCTTTTTGCCTTTCCAGCGACGATATTATTTTATATTAACCAAATGTGAAAAAACACATATTAATAAAATTAATTCAGCACATGACAATCACAGGCAATGTTGCTAACCTGGCCGAAGCACCTAACGCGGCTCTACCCCGAGGCGCTTAATGCCATGAAATGAATAGCTTAAGAATGTTCAAATGATATAATTACGATGATCTTTCGGGGATGGGCATCTCGGATCATTTTTATTCCGGGCCGGCTGCCGGCGCGGCGTAGAAAGGTCCGCCCAGAGCGACCCTAGTCCGTATACCGACATCGCCCGGAGACTTTCTCTAGGTCGCGTCGGTCTCGCAAATTGCCCAAAAGGGTAACATTTGAACGGCGGAATTAATCCAATACAAAAAAGTGGATCGAATTTATCGACGTTGTAATTGCGGGTTGGTCCATTCGCTTTTTACCTCGAATTTAAACACGCTTCATTTTATTTAAAAGTTTGACTCGGGACTACGTTTAGGTGCACCTGTAAACATGGTTTTAATATCAATAATAATAACAGTAAATTTAAATAGCGCAGTGCTGTGATAGTTGACCTCAAATGCGTTTCAGACTTATAAAACTTACCTTTTATAATAGGATTGGCCCTATGTGTGATCCTTGGGGAACGCCACTCGTAGCAATAAATTCGTATTATGATATCCCATCAATTTTAACAGCCTCTATTGATTAAATACCTAATAAACCACTTATATAGTGATCTACCTTTACCGAATTGACGCAGTTAATTCAGCAATAACTCATGAATAACTCTATTGAACGCCTTACTGAAATCAGTATAAATAGAATCTACCTGATATTTACTAGACATTGGTTTCGATATATAATTTTGATATTTTAAGAAGTTAGTATGAATACATGTTAATAATAGCATTGAATTTATATATCGCAGTGCTGTGATAGTTCACCTCAAGTGCGTTTCACATTTAATTACCTAACCTAATATAACAACGAGAAAATAAAATACATAACAGACATCTGCTATAATAATTACGTAGTATGCTAATAACGACTATTTGAAATCATGATCGTTATGATACATGATGTGTACACCAACAGATTTTTAAAAAAAATTTAAGAGGGAGGTTAGTGTGTAAAAAATCAAAATGAAAAGCAAATCAAATATCAAAATGAAAAGCATGTCAAAAATGAACAAATTTGATAAAGCAAGGAAAAGGAAATAATATTGAGGACAGTTAATTTGCTGGCGCTGAAACATGGTAAGATTAAAATTGATTGGTTTTATATGGCAAGATTGAAAAAAACCCAAATATTTTAGAGATTCAGGTATATAAAAAACATAGTGACCCATACATTTTTTGTAAAGCAAACTCTTTAGTTTGGTAACGATTTTTTCTATAGTTTGAAAATATAGTTTTTCTTCTTTATTTTCATGTTATTTTATTTATTTTCTCTTTGTTTTTCTATGAACTATATGGAATTTATTGAATTGCACCACCTTCCCAGAGAACTTAAATCTTTTTTTGAGAGCACGAGAGCAGGTAATAAATGGATAAGCATATAATATACAACTTAGGTTAAGGTAGTATCAGTTTTTTAATGTGCATACCGCACAAGATTCTCAAAAGTCTGGAGCTAATGGAAATATAGCATCCCCAATTCGGGTTTGTTGTGAGGTTAAAGGGTGTAGAAGGAAAGTGAGTGGGATAGAAGAAGGTTGGAGAGTATTTTACTATTCAGATCTGGTCACTAGGCCCGGCCATTGCCATTTCAAGCAACGCAACGTTTCGATTGCGAGTTGTGATCTTTTACCAGGGCGATACTTAGAGTATCTCTAAATTTATATTTGAATTGGGTATAATATATAATTTAAGCAAAACTTTTATCCGGTAAACTTTTTATGTATAAATACCCTAGCCCTAGCTCTAACCACGCCTCAGTCAGGCAAAAATCATCAATACTGACTACACTAGCGCTCCCTCCTGATATATTATTTCTCTAGGGTTCTAACCTACTGCGTTAAGATTAGATTAATAACTTTGTTATGTGTTCACAGGAAAGTTAATATTAGAAACAACATAAATACAAAGTATTTATATTAACAACAAACATATACAGTCGATTGCCCACATCTGCTAGAAAAAAGTCGCCACTGGCCTGATTAGTGACTCTACCGTGTTTTTTTTTCATATGCCCAGATTACAATTTAGTCAAAGACACAGCGTAAAATTGTAGGATAAATGCCCGGAGATTATAATTCGGTGTGTCCTCACATACGAAAGATCTTTTTGTACACAACAAAACCTAAACTGTTGTTGTGTGCCCGGGGCGCGCTCCTAAAATAATAACAGACCGGTGATCAAATGGCGATCCTTTTTGTGCCCAGACATTTATTGTGGCGAATCACGAGGTGGATGGCTCCTAAAGGGTTAGGATTCTTGCACGACGGTGACTAAACATTTCATTTCTTTGACCCCTCGGCAGGAAAAAATATCAAACAATCATTTAGGGGTGTGTTACTCTCGTTCCCAAACTATACCCTTGCTCTGTCATTTACTTCAGTCGATAAATATTTGCCGTTTTAAAATTTCTTAAATACTATAATTACATATTTTTATCTAATGTTATGATATTTCCAGATTTTTTTTCCTTTCAACGTAAAAAAATATGTCGAACCGATATCTCTTGGTAAATTAAAGGATATTAACTCCATAATAGCTGACACCGCGCGTCGCGCGTTGACAGACGTGTTGCCGGTATGCGCACAACGCGCCACGCGCTCGCCTACGAATCCAAAGGTCGCAGGTTCAAACCCAAAACTTTTATTCAATTAATATGTGTCATAACATATTTAATACATATAAAATAATAAAAAGTATATTGCGGCACGTTCCAGAGTGGTAGATACTCTATGTATCGTCCTGGTGAAAGACCACCATTCAAAATCTAAAAGTTGCTTGTAATGGCTTTAGCCGTGTTTGGTGACCAGATCTGAATAGCCAGGTACTTCCCAACCTTTTTCTTCCCCATCTCCTTCTCTTCCTCACTACCTTCAGCCTTACAACATACCCCGATTGGGGATGCCATAGTCTCACTGGCTCTAGACGGTTGGGAGCAGTTGGGACTCTTGTGCGGTATTCACTATAAAAAATAAAATAAAAAACAGACGCAGACATGTGGTTTTGAGTCGTTTCACAGTGCACAAGAAAACCCGTCACCGTTCGTCAGTTTGAATTGATCCGTCATTTGTATGGCATTAATATGTACGAATTTTAGTTAGCAATGAACGTGTTAATGGCAGAATACCTTCTTTTACCATTTAGGCGCGTTTTAGAAAAAAATGATGGCAATGAACTTGGGTAATAAAAAGATATTTGATTTTTAATTATTTTAGGTACCCAAAGGTACAATTATGCACTCGCGGCATCTAAATCATTGTTCTCTGTGAGCGTAGGAGTTGACACTGAGTAGAGATGACTATCCTCTCCACATCCTGTCACCAAATAATAATAATACAGGAAATCACTATATCTATCGTATCAATGAATTACTCGGGCTTGAGTTTCACAAATAGTAAGCAATATCAGTTTTATCACAAGATAATAATAATAATAACGATAAATTGTTTAAATGTCATCCTTGCGAAAGGTAATTTAAATTGATTTTTAAATAACTTCACATTTTGGAAAATAAGTAAAAAGTGTTTTTGTTGCCTTCTAATTTTGTTATGTATATTTGAGGCTTGTAAATAAAATACAAAATTTAAAAAAATATATTAATACTGAACACAGAAAAATTTGAATGTTTTTTATAATCAATTAAAGTAAAGTTTCGGATATTATATAAAACAATTTAGTATTATAATATCTTGCAGATTAAAACATTGATTAATAAAAGATTTTATCTGTAAGAAATTGTATTTTGTGTATATTTTGTATGTCCTTTACTTGCTCTAAAGATGTCACTAACATGTGACAAAACTAATAGACAAAAAAAATAATTAAAAAAATATATATATTAAATGAAAATGAAATAATAACTTTGAGTAAGACCACAGTTTTTTTTAAGACGATCTGTTTCGCTTAGCCTATGCATAATCAATGTATAAAATTAAACTAAACAAAAATACAAAGTGTGCTTTTATATGTACCATATATATACAGAGGGAGAACACATTATAAAATAAAATAAGAGAACAAACAATAGAATAACATTTGGAATTATAACAAAGGAACAGAAAGAAATAGACTTATTTTTTTATTTTATTTTACGAGTATATTGAGTTCTCGCTCTGTATGTACGAGTATATACAACACCACACTTTGTTTTTTTTTCTTAAGTTTAATTTTGAGCCCTGATGATGTTTAGGCTAAGCAAAACCGGTCTGTCATAAAAAATAAAATAAAATCTGTGGTCTTGTACAAAGTTATTATTTCATTTTCATTAAATTTGTCAAACTACAAAGTGATTGCTTTCTACGAAAAAATATATTTTAAAACTAATGTATTTAGTAATCTATTAATGATATTAAAACTGAGGTTATTTTTACACTACATTTTTTCGCGAAATAACACCTCAAGGTCGGTGTACAAAGGTACACACTAACTAAAAACTACAGTTTAATTTGCAAATGTTCGTATCAGTCGCTAGCTGTTTTTTTTTTTAATTTTAATATAATATAATATTAAATCGACGCTGTTGGTAGTTTTTTTTTGTTTTAGCCAAAAAACTGTACGCTAGGCAGTGTAGACTGAACATGTTTTCCTTGTGAAGATCATGAACAACATTATCAGAAGAACAAAAAGTTTTGAAAAAGCTTCGCCTCCTCGTGTAGATGGGGGCTCAAATGGCGACCCTGGGGCACTCCGGCAAGTAGTTGCCCGCACCCGGGCCCCATAACCTGAGGGAGTTCTCCGGCCCCGTCTCGGCGGTGGTTAATCACGACCTGACCAGAGGATGTCCAGACGGCACACACCACATACCACACACCACACACCACATACCACACACCACACAGGATCACGAATATATTAATAGCGGCCGAATAATAGCTCGGCGCATAATCGCGTGACAAACGATCAATTTGTTTGAAATCGCTGTCTCGAAATGATCGACATCAGTTTAGGGCGAAATTTTGCTTAAATATATATATTGTCGCTGAAAAGGCAAAAGGGCTTAAGCGACACTTTGGACAAAAATGAGTCAAATATGCTATTTTGATCGCGTATTTTTTTCTGCAACGAATGCTCTGACTCTCGTTTGATTCTGAAGACTTGTAGCCCTTCAACCATCTAAGTTATATTTATCATCAAAGTTACCTAAGTTAACTTTATTTTCAAAATCCAACCAGGTATTGAAAACTTGTGAATTGTATTGTTAAACAAAAAAGACTTTAAGGTCCTCTGGTGTAAACTTGCCAAAATGGCGCTTTAGCCCTTTTGCCTTTCCAGCGACAATATTTTGGTGATTTCAATCAAAACATTCTATTCGGATTGGTCCTAGCTGTATGAAGCTGAGTGAAGATAACCCTATTGATAGCCAATTACTAACACTAACACGAGAGGCCACAAAAGAAGGTCAGATCTGATAATAGTAATAACAGTGAACTTATATAGCGCAGTTTTGTGATATTTCACCTCAAGCGCGTTTCATACTAAATTAATTAAGCTAATTAGACAAACTAGCAAGGAGAAAATGAAACATAATATGTATAGGAGTACAAATTAAAACTATCTAAAATCATGATCATCATCATAAATCACGTGAGAAAAGGTTCTGATATGGGTAATACAGTGCATGTGTACAATAACAGATTAAAAAAAAAACCATTTACTAGAAGCTTAGGGTATAAAAATTCATATGAAACGTAAAAATTCATTTTTAAATCAAAGAAAAGAATATAAAATTGAGGACAGTTAACATGTTGGTACTTAAAAACGTTTAATTCATATAAAGCCAAATTTGTTCGTAAAAACATTTTTTAAAGATAAGTTATCTTTTTTAGATTTGTCCAAAATCGTTGAGACAAAGATGTTCGTAGATTAATGAATTTGATTAAATTGGTACCCAAATGCTGCTCAAGTTTTTATGTGTAACCTTTTGTGATTTTGAGAACAGTGCATCAGTGCCCCTTGGGCTAAATGAGACCAATTTTGCTTCCACTTTGGTCCAGATAAAAATCTATCACTGATATGGACTTTATCACGTTTAATATATTCCGAAATCATTGTATCTTTCGCATCAAAACATAGATGCCTATAATAATATAATAAAAATTTAAACGTTCGCCATCGACCGAAATTAATTATAGCATTACCCGGTCTCTCGAGCGAGTGCCGTCCACTTTTTTCTTATTTAGGTGCGGCGGCTGTTAGTTTGTGCCCTCTAGAAATATTTTGGGATTGGCTGTCCTTAAAAAATCGAAATATCTGATGCGAGAAGGTATTACGAAGTAGTTATTGCGCATGAATAATCGGTCGCAAAGCGGAATAAAAATTACGCTTAATTATTGTAAATTGTAACACACGACAATCATAATTTATTGGTTTTGTTAGTTGCGAAGTGAATTCTGTGAGCATTATTTTTTATACGCGTTACGTGTTCCATGACTTATTACATTTTAACGCCAATATTTTAATGGACTTGTGAGTAAGCTTTAAATAATATTAACATCTGAGCCACCTCTCATACGCGGAGAGATTAATTAGATTTCATGCGGTACATACCTTAGTCTGGAAATACTGCGACCAGCTGGCCAGTTTGGTGATAGTGTGATTCTGAAATGATCAAACAAATCGTGTCATTTTATGTTGTTTGAGAGAACAAGATTTAACTAACTAAAAAACAATCACGCCACTTATCCGCAGGGGTAGGCAGAGATAACGGACTGCCATACAACTCTGTCTTGGCACACACTCCTTGCTTCATTCACATTCATAAGCCGTCTCATACATACTTTTCTAGTTATTCTGACTATTAAGATGGCCCGACTCAAGTATGTGATTATTTGGATAGTGCCACATCTTTCTCGGGCGTCCTGACTTCTTCTTCCATTTATCATCACTCTTCATGCACAAACCATCTAAGCGTCCCTTTCTTAATCCTATTCATTACGCTTACATTAGCCTTGCATTCTTTCCGGATATCTACATTTTTAGCACGGTCATACGCATCAGTCTATGTTCTTACTTCCTCTACTAGTTCCATGCCTCACTGCCATACATCGGATTTGGTATAAGCACTTTATTGTGGACTGCTAGCTTCGCTTGTTTGAATATTTTTTTTATCAGTTCAGTCCTCCATCAATGGAGTTACCTGTATTCACCCTTCCTTCAATATCCTTACCAGCCTTTTCGCCTCTCTAGAACATACTTCTTAAATACACAAACTCATGCACTTGCTCCAAGTATTCGTCATTCACAACTATATTGCACGCAATCAAGATTCACGTTTTGAATAGTATATTAAATAAATACAAAAATAAAACAAAACACCTTTTCAATAAAAAATTTCCTTTTAGGTATTTTTAGTTATCAATTGATGTATTTAGCACGTCAATATCACACTGTAAATATACCTTAGTGTAGTTTTTATCATCTGGTAGAGCTAAACTAGTTGTCGAAACTATTTAACTCTGGACCTATTATTGAATATTACGTTTCTTTTCTTCTACAATATTTTTGAACCTGTTATTTATTCAATATTATTTTTTATGTCATTGTTATTTTTTATGTCACTGTTATTTTATTTTATACCTATGGTATGTAAAAGCCCATGTAAATAAATATTATTTTTTCTTTTCTCTTACAATATTTTTTGCATTGTGTATTGTTTTTTTTTTTTATAATTGTGTAAAAAGCCTTTGACGAGCGTAAATAAACGAATAAATAATTTTTTTTAAATACTAATAATGTTACATGGTTATGAGTGCTTTGCTATCTGGTCACGAACCAAGGCTTTCAGTAGTGGAATCTCTATTCTTTCAAAGCGTAGATAATAAATGCAAACTTTTTGAGTGCCCTCTTTCTAGATATTTGCATTTCTCCGTGTTTTTTTTTGTTGTTGCAGAAGATTGTTTTTAAAATTGGGTGGACAGCCGAGGAGATCTTGTGATGTGCCATATAAAGAAACGTCATATCTAAACGACTACATTGTATTTATTTAATGAGAATAGTTATCATAGAGCTAATAAGATTTGTCTTAAAGGTACTAAGGCACAAGAGTCCCAACTGCTCCCGGCTGCCTTGAGCCAATTTGACTATGGCATACTCAGTTGGAGTATTTTGTAAGGCTGACGGTAGTGGGGAGGGAAAGAAGATGGGGAAGAGGAAGGTTGGTAAATTGAATACCGCACAAGAGTCCCAACTGCTCCTCACCCCCTGGAGCCAGTGAGACTATGGCATACTCAATTGGGGTATATTGTACGGCCGAAGGTAGAAAGGAGAAGGGGAAAAGGAAGGTTAGGTAGTACCTGGCTATTCAAATCTGGTCAGCAAACAGGGCCAAAATCATTTCAAGAAAACTTTCGATTCTTAATGGTGCTCTTTCACCGGGGTGAAACTTAATAGAGTTTATCACACTGGAATGTGCCGCAAATACATTATTTTACTCGTGTATATGAATTAAATGTGTAATGACACACATTAATTAAATAAAAATTATTTGCGCACGCCGGGGTTTGAGCCCGTGGCCTCTGGATTCCCAGACGAGAGTGTCAACCACTCGACGACGGAGGCTGTCAAATCTTCACATTCAAGTCAAAGCCAAGGCCAAATCAAAAATCATTTAGACTGGTACTAAAAACTTCAAGACTACAGCTTGAGTTTACAAGTCTTGACATTCTGGACAGTGGAGAATGACACCCATAATAAATTAGTAGAGTGATGATTGATGAACAGAAATTCATTGAACTTTAACTTGTTCATTTACAAATAGGCATTTGTCGAGGAAGCTAAGTAATATATGATACAACAGCCTTTAAAATAAATAAGAAAATCTCAGCTATCAACACCCGAAAGGGGCAAAACGCGTAAACCTATTCACAGAAAGTATCAAATAATAGCGAAAATAGCCTGTTTACGCACACAATATGACGTCGGTGGCAGCTCGAAGTCGTGACCTTCGGTCACTTCCTCCGCGTAACAATAGAGGCCAGAGGTCACGCACAATGGCGCGGAGTTACTCATCAGCCCAACCTGGACTGGGAGAACAATGGACAGGTGCTCCCGAACACAAACAGGGTTAGCAAAAGACCACTGCTACCGCCACGCCGAGTGACGATGCAACTGGACAAATCTAATTTAAATGGGTGTCTAAAAAAATCCTATTCAAACAGTAATTCAACATGCCTACCTATTAAAAAAAGCTACATTATTAAAAAAAAGCTCTCTGTAATATAGTGTTTCAAAACAGAATTGAGATCTAGACGAACATTGTGATTCACAATGTTCGTCTGGATCTTTGACGGCTTCCATGTTCGAGTGAAAAGACGCTCGACTACGAATCTAAAGTTCTCGGGTTCAAACCCGGTGTTGGATCCGAAGCTGCGATAAAACACCGAATGTGAAAAGTAGTGGACTGTACAACGATAAAACTATACTACTTGATGGAAGTGTCTAATTATGGATATGGAGAGATTATGGAATGAAGGAAGTAAGGAAACCAATTCACTCACCGATGAAGTTTATGTTTAAGTTCTTGATTATTCATACACATTGTATTATTAACGAACACCACAGCAAAAACCACTGGCTTTAATATTATTTGAATAACAACAAAAAAACAAACAACCAAACGAGACACCAATGAAAAAACACGTTTTTTCACATAACTCCTTTTCTGTTTCTTGATTTTCATTTGATTTCAAACTCGGTGTTGTTGAATACGGAAATCAAATTTAGTGAAATGGTTGGATAAAGTAGAAACTGGATGAAAAACAAGAAGGTAAGAACCTAAGAAATTATCTGTTTGAATTCCAACACGGCGTGCGCAAACAAATTGTTTTTAATAAATATATGTCATAACACATTTAATTCAACAACAAGAGTCCCAACTGCTCCCAACCGTCTAGAATCAGTGAGAATATGGCATCCCCAATTGGAGTATGTTGTGAAGCTGAAGGTAGTGGGAAGGGAAAGGGAATGGGGAAGAGGAAGAATTAGAACGGTGAAATGCAATATTGAAGTGCGGCAAAAAAACATACTGCTCCAAATACCTTCTTCTCAAACCTTTTTCTGTGACGTTACGATTCGCGTTATATGTGCCAATAACATACTCCAACGAGTCGCATGATCATTTTGAAAATAAATTTACATACTTAATAAATAGAAACACTTTTTCGTCATTTTTGACGGCCTTCGTAGTCGAATGGTAAGACGCTCAAACACGAATTCAAAGAATGCGGGTTCAAACCCGGCGTGCACAAATAAAATGCATTTAAATAATGTGTTGAAACACATTTAATTCATACAAAATAATGTATAATATATTTGCGGCACGTTCCAGAGTGGCAGATACTCAAAGTATCACCCTGGTGAAAGACAACCATTCGGATATGAAACGTTGCTTGAAATAGCTCTAGCAGTGTTTTGTGACCAGATTTGAATAGCCAAGTACTTCCCAACCTTATAACCCAACTTATAACCTTTACCAGGTAAGTCCTCCATCATTGCAAAAGCAACATTTTTCGCTTATTATGATAGCCGTAAGAGTTCTTTAAATACTGTCAGGTTATTTGTAACCCGGGAAAAAGGAAAATGACTGCTTTTATTGAAAAACAAAAATATAATTACCACCCGTATAAGTAGGTTGGTATCGTAAGATAGGGTTGTGTTAGGTTGTGCAATTAATTTATATCTCTCCGATGTAGTAAATTATTGAATAGTGTGTTTTCATTGTTATTAGATATAATAAATAACGCATCGTACACCATGCCACTTAGACTACAACTGCCGATTTCAATTTCCCATTAAAATGAATACCTACCCACACGGGCATACGATACATCATGGAACACCACACCAGTGTACCGGTGCTTTTGACAGCTTACGTAGCCTTAAGCCAGGCAGCGTCAAAAGCGATTTACGGGAAGAACTTTCGAGCCAGTCGCTTCTAAAGTTGACCATATTAAGAATTCTGGATGGATGATTTGTGGTCTTTGAATCATCACACAATCTTTTCAGTGAATTCTAAAAGTCTGTGTCGATATTATAACAGTAGAAGCTCGCTTGTCAAAACTACCAACCTGTTACAGTACACTTATTTTATTTATTATTTTATGTTTATATCAACGGACCATTTTTCAATTCATAATTTTACTTTATTTATTATTTTTGTGTTTGTTTGTGTATTTTTTCTATGGAAATTATTGGATTACACCACCCTCCCTGAGATTTTGAATAATTTTTTTTTTTTAAATAAATCCACAACGCGAAATGAGAAAAAAACAACAGTGAAAGAACAGCAGATACATAATATTTGAAGGAAACAATGACAAAAATATACATTAATATGTTTTTTAATACTGAAAACCGCACAAGAGTCCCAACTACTCCCAACCCTCTAGAGCCAGGGAGACTATGGCATCCCCAACTGGATTATGTTGTGAAGTTGAAAGTAGTAGGCAGCGGAAGGAGATGGGGAAGAAGAAGGTTGGAAAGTATCTGACTATTAAAATCTGGTCACCAAACACGGCTAAAACCCTCTTAAGCAAAGTTTCAATTCTGAATGGTGGTCTTTCACCAGGGCAATTCTTTGAGAATCTACCACTTTGGTTTGAGACCGCGACTTTTGGATTTGTAGTCGAGCATCTTACCTCTCGACCACGCAGGCCATCAACATATACATTTAATAGAAGATTCAAGTCAAAGCCTGAACAAAGTTTTAGTAGAGTCAATAATGTTATACTTAATAATTTGTATTATAAGATTACCATAGTAAAGAATGACAAAAATCTTAGACTAAAAATTTCAAAACCACGACTTGAGTTGACAAGTCTCGGCATTCTGGACAGTGAAGAATGATACCAACAATTTGTATAGTGATGATTAAGGGACAGCAATTCATTGTTTCTGAGTCTACAGCAAAAAAAAATTGAAATGGATGAGTTGCAACAAAGAAGGTGAGCAATTTCAATCAAAGTCTTTCCTAGGCTTTTCAATGAAGAAATGTTTATTTAATTCCATCTCATGAATAATTTAAGACTTTTGCTATCTTCAACACCACTTGTTAGAAAGCTTTTTTTAATCAGTTGCTTGAATCATTCGGACTCGTACGCGCTTATTCCCAATTATACTCGCGGTTGAATCTGACAAGGATTCACTACATTCAGGCTTCTGAGCTCCATGTTTTGCGTTGACACGTGTTTCCGCCGAACTGTCCAGCAGGTTGTAGCGACTTTGGAACCCTCAGTATCCATTTGGGCACAATTGACCACCTCGAAGAGATTTTAGTTCTTCGGTTGTCCATCATCCGGGTGACGAGACGTTTCCTGCACATTTCCATTTGCTCTTTTTGGGCTTACTCAATTTTATTGGTTACTTTTGTTTGTTTCCATATCTTTACTAACAAACTAACTAACCATCACGCCGTTTCTTCGCAGGTGTAGGCAGAGAGAATAATAATAATAATATTTCGATAATTTGTATTGCGCCGTTTTTGTGAAAAATCACCTCAATCACACCATATAACTATGTCTTGGCATCCACTCCTTGCTTCATTCACATGCATACATCGTCTCATACATACTCTTCTGTTATTCTGACTCTTCACATGACCCGATTCAAGTAATTGATTTATTTGATTGTGCCATATCTTCCTCGGGCGTCCTCGACTTCTTCTTCCAACCATACATATTTTTAACCATTTCTTTTTTTCTATCAAATTAATAGTAATGCCTAGTTATTTTCATCCAATTTCAATTCACGTATAATTTTTTTAATATGTATTTATGGGTCAAGGATGATATTTAACGTTACCTTCTAGCATTTTAATACAAGTAATACTACAAATAATTTATCTGATAATTTTCTACGGGTAGTTAGAAAAATGTCTAAGGTTTCTAGTGAATACAATTTTTTTAAGCTGTAATCCTTTAAACTCTATGAAAAACATACCAAAATGTCGGTAAAAGATGCAGTTTGTAAACCAGCAAAACCATTTTCGAACGTTTTACCTAAAATTCTAGTATGCATTTAATTAAGAATTTGAATGATTGCTGTTTGAGAATTGTATTGACTGGAAATCTCAGACATTTTTCTAACTACCCAAACAAAATTTACAGATAAAATCATTTGTTGTATTGCTTGTACTGGAAATCCAGACAGTGTGTATTTTGCTAACCCTTAACAATAAATATTTATAATAAATTGAATATCAGAAGAATCAATAGTTATTGTCTTCACATGACGTCTAATTTAATTCAGTAAGGCATTGTAATTAATCACAGAATATGTGTGACTAACTAACTATACATAAAACTCTTTCTTTGAACACGCATCTTGCTGCATTCGCATTCATACGACGTCTCACACATACTATTTTGTTATACGACAATGGCCTGACTCTGGTATTTGAAGTGAATCAAAAGAATTATTATATGATTAGACAATACAAATATAAACCAACTCTAGCATGATTCGTCTACAATAAATATTATACAAGTATCAACAGCGACATAAAGTCGTACAGTCAGACAGTCATCGTTTCCTTAGTTTTTTTATCGAAGTGAGATCACCTAAATACCATAAATGACTTCACAAGAAATATGAACTATGTACCAGTGTCTCTTGCAAACCCTCTACCAATAATGTCGTTTCCTTTCCTTGCGACCATTTATGGTCTGCCAGTTGCTGCTGCATTAGTTGAATGGTTGGCGTTTTTAATCTCATGTGAATTACTTTTTATCACGTTCTATAACTCACGCGTTGAGGAATTCAAAGAACCGTTGTCATTTAAAGCATTATCACGATATCTGTTGATTTCAATAAATATATTGCTTTTGAGAATATTGAAGGGAAAATAAAATAAAACAGAATGTCGGCATTAATTTTTATAGTGAATACCGCACAAGAGTCCCAGCTGCTCCCAGCCGTCGAGAACCAGTGAGACTATGGCATCCCCAATTGAGTAGCTATGATGCTGAAGGTAGTGGGGAGGGGAAAGATATGGGGAAGGTCAATAAGTACCTGACCATTCAGATCTGGTCACCTAACACGGCTTAAGCCATTTGAAGCAACGCTTAGATTCTGAATGGTGGTCTTTCACCAGGGCGATGCTTCGAATATCTACCACTCTAGAACAACTGACATAGGTAGGATGATAGTAAATGAAACTCCTGAGGCATATGTGCGTAAAACCATGAATGACCGTGTTAAAAATGTGAATATTTAGAAAGAATGCAAGGCTGATGTAAGCGTAATGAATAGGATCAAGAAAAACGCTTACATGGTTTGGGCATGTAGAGCGAACTAACGAAGAAATTAGTGTGAAAAAGAATATATGACGCGAAAGGGAATGGAAGAAGAAGTCGGGAACGCCCGAGGAATACATGGTACGATAAAGTCCTCTCTGCTCTTATCCCTGCGGAGAAACGGCGTGATGGTTAGTTAGTTAGTAAGATACCTCTAATATACTATATTTTAAATTTGCTTTCATGCCATAAAAAAAAAAAAAATTTAAATAAAAAAATAAAAAATATAATATATATATACGTAAAAATCAGCTAAATTTTAAGTTATTGTGGTAAAGTGATTGTGTCCTGCCAGAAGTGACCTACCAGGTGAGTATGTTGCTGTATATTTATATATACTAGGAATTAATATTAAGTAGAAATTAAAATTTATACAGCGCCCTTGAGGTGATTTTTCACAAAAACGGCGCTATAAAAATTATCCATATATTATTATTATTATTAAAAGATTGATTACTTTTTATCCAAAGCTACCGTACTAGCCAGTGAAATGAGATAGAATTAGAATAACACATCAAATAATCTCTGGCCAAGTATTATAATTTGCTCTAATAAATTTTTTTTTTCGGTCGTATTTTACAACAAAATGCCCCGGGATAAACAATGGTACAGTTACTACCAGGCTAGTTCCAACTAAGTTCCATTGCGCCGTACTCCCGTTGTTGAACATTCCCGACACGTTGGCAACGTCATATCGATCATATTTCTTCTTTTAAATATAGCCTTTTGTAGTGAATGTGTTTCCAAGATTCACCTCCACAACCCTCCGATAGTTGCGGTACCTACTTTCCTATAACATGCTTGTTTCGGAATTCATGGCAACCCCCTTTTGTTAAAAAATTCATGCTCCCAGCGAGAATCGCCCCTATGCTGCGAAGGAATAAGAGTCAGTTTGTCGGATGCCAACGCGCGTGGTGATATACGAGTTTGTTCCGAAACGAGGTATGCAGTCTTAAAACCTAACAAAAAGAGACAGGGGCGGTACTTCCCCGGAGATTTAAATGAAAATTGAGAAAATTTCATATATTGTGAATGAAGGGTGGATTTTTATATAGTTTTTTCTCTCTCTCGTGTCGGGCTCCCCCTTTTGAAATGTTTACGCGGTCGGCTTTTTTGAAAGTCAGCGAGGCATTTCATTTTGACAGCCCTTGTTTTCTTAATATTCTTGACTTTTTTATTCAAACGCGAAAATCCTCTGCAAAGATTCAATTTGAAAATAATCTTCCTTAGAACTTTATATATTTAAATATAGGTGAATAGAAATAAACGTAACAATCTCAAAAACACAATACCAAAAAGAAATTGAAAAATTACTGCAACGGAATTCGCCTTATTTCGCACTAACTAAAATAACTTATAACTGATTCTCAATCATCACTCCACTAATTATGGGGATCATTCTCCACTATCCAGAATGTCAAGTCTTGTTAACTCATCCAATGGTCTAGAAATTTTTGGTACCAGTCCAAATGATTTTTGTCATTCTTTACGACTCTACCAAACCTTTGACTTGACGTCGGCCTTGATTTGAATATTCTTTTTTATGTATATTAGATCCTATTTTTACCATTTTTTTTATTTAAATATAATTTATGTGCTGTTCTTTCTCTGTTTGTTCTTTTTTTCCATTTCGTGTTTTATGTTTTTTTTTTGTATTTGGACAATAGTCCGTTAGCTTATAAATAAAAAAAATAACTATATTCTTAAATAAGCGTTTGCTTTGTGGCTTTCCATATTAATAAAAAAATTCCTTGTCGTTTATTTACTTATTTATTTATAAATTAACGGACTAAAGTCCAATTACAAAAAATACATATAAAACACGAAATGGAAAAAAAGAACAACAGAGAAGGAATAGGACACACATAATAATAAATGAAGCGATGACAAAAATTAGACAAAATAAACATAAGAGAGAACATTCAAGCCATGGTCTAGTCAAAGTTTTGGAAGTATTTGAGTCATTGACTTCAATAGTTTTTGAGTCGTAAAGAATGACAAAAATCATTTAGACTGCTACCAAAAATTTCAAGACCATAGCTTGAGTTAACAAGTCTTGACATTCTGGACATTGGAGAATTATACTCATAATTAGTATTGTGATGTTTGAGGAACAGCAATAATTTTTTTTGAGTCTACGGCAAGGAATGTTGAACTGGATAAAGTGAATGTCATTGTCATTTTAATATTTTCCTGGAGATGGAAGGGTGCTTCCGAAACCGGTCAACATTGAAAATAAAAGTGGTTTTAAATAAAGTTTATCTGTTTTGTTTATAAATAAATAAATAACTAATTTTTGAAATAGCTTTTTGATTCAAACGCAGTTGACTTTTATAGGATTGTGAATGAACTTCCTTAAAGCTACATCTATTCAATTCTGTTGCAAAAACTTTTAAAAAGGAGCTACCCACCTCAAATATTGTATTTTAATTATGTACTTATGTAAAATAAAAACCTATTTATGCCCCTCTCCCTAAATTCGTCCAATTAGTCTCGAGGGATGAACCGACGCGAGGCAAGACGTTAGTCATTTTAAAACCGAATTTGTTTCCCTAACGCTCGGGCTAATAGGCAAATTGTCCATCTGTCACTTTACATCTACGCCCATTTCATTCCGGCGCTCCACGTCTATATTTATCAGAAGTCACTCCCGGAGCTAATAAGCCAACCAGCCTTAAAAGGTATTGAGGTGGAGAATTATCTTTAAAATTGGTTCGAATCGTGTAACTGTTATTTCGCTTCGAAAGGGCGCTAACATTTTATTACATTCAAATACATCAGAAATATTTTTTTTGATAAGTGCACGGAAAACGAACCTTGTAATGGTAATCTTTTTAATTAATCATTTATTTAATTAATGTTTCTGTAATATATATATACTGTTAACAATGTAAAAATCTCTTGCCAAAATATATAAATGTACCTACACCTATACTTTTATACACCCTATGTATTTTATATGATTATTTTGCTGTTATTACTGTAAACTGTATTTATATAAAGATTTATTATTATTAATAAGCTCGACTACGAACCCAGAGGTTGCGGGTTCAAAACCTGTGTTTAATAAAATTAAATTTAATAAAATGAATATGTGTCATAATACATTTAATTCATTCAAAATAATATATAGTCTGTTTGCGGCACGTTCCGGAGCGGTAGATACTCAAAGTATCGCCCTGGTGAATCGAAACGTTACTTGAAATGTCTTTAGCCGTGTTTGGTGAGCAGATCTGAATAGCCGGGTATTTCCTAACCTTCCTCTTCCTTATCTCCTTCCCTCCCCCCCCCAACCACTACCTTCAGCCTCATAACATAACCTAATTGGGGATGCCATAGTCTCACTAGCTCTTAACGGTTGGAAGCAGTTGGGACTGTTGTGCGGTTTAACTTATGTACTTTAAAAATATATTTTTTAAGTTATTTCTAATTTTGTAACTGTTAATTAATGGTGGAATTCCATTTTAATGATTAAATAAAAACAAATTTATAACTTTATTCCACTTTTTTTTTTTTTTAAGTGGAATAAAGTTATAAATTTGTTTTTTTTTAATCATATTTTATTAAAGAGATTGTATTTTAGAAAAATCCAAAAATTGGAAATCGATCTATTTGAAAGTGACCCAAAATAATTAACTTTATTACGAAGTCGGACTGCTTTGCGCTGACCGTAACATTTACAAACAATGAATCGTCAAAATATCATTTACCGGAATATAATAATACCGTTTCAAAAATACAGGAAAATAAAAATAGAGGTATCGTTATTTTTTTGAGATTCAATTCAAACATGAGAAATCAAAGTTTTATTTTTTTACTATTATAAAACACACGGTTCCAATATTTATTCCTTTAATAATAAACTTCAACACATTCTGCTAAAATTCAAAAACAAATTTTACCAACCAAACACTTCGCTTTTTTATACAAGCATTTGCTTAAAAAAGAATCGCAGAACTGAAATTGTTACATATTGTATTTAAATTTCAATTAACAAAATATCTTTGATGAATAATTTCAACAAGATAACTAAATCATCTGTTGTATTTTCATACATCGCTACAGAATTTTAAATAGGTACTCTCAATATTGCTATTGACCGGTAAAATACTATTCACCTACACTTTTCTTTACGATTACCCAATTGGGTAGAAATCCAACTATCATAAATTTAAAATTTTGAGCTCCCGTTTCAATCGTAAATCTATTTATCGGGATTTCAAATAAATTACACCGATAAAAACCGTAATGTTTGTACTGAAAAATTAGGCTTCAAGTTTTTGTAAGCTTACATTAAAAAAGACTCGTTTTAGTTCGTGTTTGCAGCCTATTATAAGTTCGACAACGGGGAATTAAGATATCATTGTGATTACTGGCTGCGTCCAGTGGTGTTTAGATACCATTGGCACGGTTCAAGTGGGGCTCGTTTCGCGGTCCGGGGGATGATAAGATTGGTACCGTAGCGAGTAGTCCGCAGTTCCCCCAGAAGTCCACCAGTTCCTAATTCCCGTCCGGAGACCGCCCTGATTCATGCTCCCTTCAGTCGCGGCGCCGGCGGAATATCTCCGGCGGAATTAAGTTTTCAGCTTAAATTGGTTTGATAAGGAACACGGAGCGAGTTTACGGAGTATGACGATCGCGATCTGTACCGAGAAGCGGGCGGAAGGGTTCCCACTACTTTCTTTAACTGGATTTTTATTGGATTCAATTCGTGACTGCCGTGTGTAATGGCCGACACGTTTTTTTTTCTTTTCTACTCATTTAGTTCCCGCGGGAGGAGAACTTCGGGAACCGGGACGATTTAAATCCCAC
This sequence comes from Drusus annulatus, assembly GCA_022651775.1. Classification (NCBI taxonomy): domain Eukaryota; kingdom Metazoa; phylum Arthropoda; class Insecta; order Trichoptera; family Limnephilidae; genus Drusus; species Drusus annulatus. The sequence continues at coordinate 233,590 of JAGWCC010000106.1, read as the reverse complement.
TAAAATGTGGAGGGCATATTTGAATGCGTCCACGCGGAATTGCCTCGACGGCGCAATTACGTTCTGAACAAAATTAAAACCGAAATCAACAGCGGATAACGTCGGTGGTTTTCCAAATCTAGCTCCGTTAGCGGAATACTGATACAAAACAATTCGGCCAACTTCGGCAGCCACATTGACAAACAGTTTATCATGTATCTGACAAATCCGAGCGTTAAGTCAACTTTCGTACTCCGTAAATCCGTGTCCGCGTATGTTTCAATCTCCCGCCGACGATTTATCGTCCCGACGGTGAATCCGAAAACAGAAGTATGCCCACGAAGATATGAGATATTTCTCGGGGAAAAAATCTCCGGGACATTGATGTATTACGGGTTTATTTGATTCGATTGTATCATCAGAAGGCGATATATCTCCGTGTTGTGGGAGAGTCTTCTGAGTGATATAAGAATTATTATTTGGAGTGTGAGTGGTGCGGAGCGGAGGGGTGCGGGCTGGGCACGTCCGCCCCCTCGCCCCCAGCCGCCCCCAGCCGCCCCCAGCAGCCCTCGGGGAGGGTATTTATTGCCACCGGAGCGGGACGAGTAGCTGAAGATCTTGGATCGAGGAGTTCCGGAACTACGATTGCGTCACGGAGTGACGGCCTCGAGAGGAGAGTCAATAACTGATCTTAATTGACAGATTTTCAGAGCAAACATCTCTAAAAAAACATATTCAACATTTCGTGTAGCTATCGCACTATCATTACTGTTACAGATATCATAATATTAGAGACATCGCTAAGTTGAAATCCGTCACTTTTGACAAGGTGATTGATTGAGCAGCGTTCTTGGCTTAGATTGTGTACGAGAACGCTCACGGTCGGTTACGTTTTCAAATTTCATCAGCCCGGTGAGGCCACATCTACACTTAGTACAGTGAACGAAGATAGGTGTAGGTACAAACTCTTAATAAAAATTATATACAAACCTAGTAAATACTAACTAGAAGTATCTCGATTCGATGATCATTCAATTACGATTCTACATTCAATAATTAATAATGCGCCTAGCAACACGTACTGTAAATTAAATGTTGCAACAATTAATTTATTATATATCAGTAGCGCAGACCCGTAGAAAATACGTGATATTGTAATTGTAGGATTTGTGAATCCGGAAAGAATGTAAGGCTGGTTTAAGCGTAATGAATAGGACCAAGAAAGGGACGCTTAAACGGTTTGAGCATGTAGAGCAAATGAACAAAGAAAGGACTCTGAAAATAATATATAACGCGAAAGTGAATGGAAAAAGAAGTCGAGGACGCCCGAGGAAGACATGGCACGATCATGTAAATCAAATACTCGAATCGGGTGATGTGAAGAGTCAGAATAACAGAAGAGCATGTATGAATGTGAACGAAGCAAGGAGTGCGTGCCAATACAGAGTTGTATGGCGGTCCGTCCTCTCTGTCTACCATCCCTGCAGGGAAAAGGCTTGATGGTTAGTTAGTTAGGATTTGTAAAGCTGATTGTTTGCAACCTTCTTTTCAGATAGAATATCATTTTTATTTAAAGTAGTATAAAATCTTTTTTTAATTGCCATGGCGGAAGAATCGAATCCGATCAAACGCGTGGAAGACAAACATACCGATCATTACACCACCAACTATCGTGAAAACGGCGAAATAAACTCATCATTTGTACCTAAAAAAATAACAATCATGTTTGTTTAAATTTTTAAATGTTACGTGCTCACATCACAACCGAAAATATATTGTTTTATTAAAGGTGGAATATAGATTGGTCGGCGAGTACGAGTGTATGAAGAATTTAAAGCCCGCACATATTTTCTTTTAACACAAAACTTCAATAAAAAGCCAACTCAATATGATGGATCAAAACATGTACGGCGGAAAATATGACACCTGACACGGAGTGAAAAAATCTCGCAACATTCCCGGAATACATAAATAACTAAAAAAAATCTCCACTCCTAACACCGAGCGCCAAAGGTAACCGCACTTGCTGCCACGGAGCCTGTATGTTTAAACCTCCGAACAAACCATATTGCGGTGACGCGGTTCTGGCAACAGCTTGTCGAAACCGAATAGCCTCGCAAAAGCGATACATCCGAAAGCTGTGCAAAATTTAAAAGGTCCCTTTCGTTCCCGTTTGCCTGGGAGCTGGGGGCGCTTAGCGCACTCTGGGTCTGCGGCGCCCTGTCTGTTAGACCCTTTCTGCGGGAGCTTATTTCTCTCGGCGAGAAAAGCTCTGTGTATTTTTGTTTGGGGGTAGTTTTATATTAATGCGTGCGTACATTGTTATCTGCGCGCAGTAACATAACGTCGAACATTGAAATATTGCCAGGGTGGATTTCGATCGGCGAGAGTAGAGAAAAACATTTTTATTCAGGGAAGAATATTGTTATTTCATTTTTGCTCTTTCACAAATAATGTGATATTAGCATTTGAAATATTTTAAGGTACCTCCTGACTTTCGTACATTCAAGGTTTTATCAAAGTTGGAATTAAATCATTGTTTGAAGCGTAGGAGTATTATGATTTTTCCATCTTCGATAAGATGATGAAAAATATGCCCCAATATATCGTTACCATTTTTAGATGGTAATAATTTAAAAACAGGTAATCTAAATATATGTATGTTATACCGTTAAGAATCCCAATTGCCATGAACCTGAGAAACCACGTTACCCCTAATCAGTAGAAAAACATACATCGCCAATCCACAAGTGATTGCATCCTTTGAAAATAGTTCTCTCACATGATCCCGAAACGTTGCTTGGGATGGCTATAGCCGTCTTGGTGAACAGATCTGAATAGCCAGATACTTCCCAAGCTTCCTCTTCCCCATCCCCTTTCCCTCTGCACTACCTTTAACCTCATAACACACCCCGATTGGTGGTGCCATAGTCCGACTGGCTCCAGGCGGTCGAGAGCAGTTGGGACTCTTGTGCGGTATTCACAATAAAAAAAAAATGGATATGGCTTACAGTTTTTATTATTCCTTTTATATATTGAAGTACAATGTTTATTGCAGTAATTTCTGTTAGAATTTAATTGGAAAGTTGGACGGCCTGGTACTTGACAGATGTATGTGTGCTTGATTACCTTGTTGGCAATCTAATGAATTGTGATACCACACAAGAGTTACACTGCCCAGAGACAGTGCAGACTATGGTATCTTCGATTGAATGAGATTCAATTCTTATATATTACAATTATTTTCGTACATTTTAATTTTGAATCAAGCAACATTCCGATTCTGATTGGTGATTTCTCACTAGGGCGAGATATTCTCAGATCTACAAATAAAACAAATGAGATGACTTTGTGTTCAAACTGTAGATATTACAATATGTATCATAACCCTCGAATATAAAGACCTATCGATTGTGGTGGGCCACACAGTTATACACGGGGGACTTGATTGAACTCGGCTCCGGGGACTGAACCCTTCAATATATAATAACAATCCAGTTACTCGGAGATCAGCCAGTTAAGTTGATTGGACAACATTTGTTTAAGACACTCGCCTTCAATGCTCTGCTGTTGGCGGTACTTCCCCGAATTTATTAGCTCTTGCAACTTTAGGTGGAAGGAGTGAACTTTCGTTACGATGAAATCTGTCCAATCTGTACTTACCAAATAAAACGGATATTTTATTTTACCGAAGACAATATTCAATAGATTTTAAATCCATATTAATATTAATCGATTTTCAAAAATAAGAAAACGGTTCAGTACAAAACTTTAATTTTGTTTTAGTTCAGAAACATCTGTCAGTATAAAAATATGACGTAGAACATAATTTTTATTCTTCATCTAATTTGCTACCCAATATTTTTATTTTTAAAAAATTAAATAATAGTTTGACTTGTAACAGTGATATGTATTTTCCATCGTTTATTTAAAAGAAATGAAAAAATAACTTTGCATAAGACCACAGATATTATTTTAATTTTTATAAACGATTGGTTTAGCTTAGATCTTAAGCATCATCAGGGTACAAAATTAAACTAAACAAAAAATACAAAGTGTGCGGTTATATATACATACAGAAGGAGAAAAAAATATACAATTATATGACAGAACAATGAGAAAATAATAGAATTAAATTTAAATTCAAATTACAACAAAGGAACAGAGAGAAAGAGACAATATGAATTGAAAGAAACAAAACGTCAACTGAGAGGGTGATTAAAGAATAATGATAAATTTTAAAAGCTTACAGGAAATATACCTAATATTGATCAAATTTACCTGTTTATTAAGAATATTATTTATTTGGTCAAATAGTATCGACTGCGTTTGGGTCAAATGCGTTATTCCATGTTTTTTGCAAGGAAAATTAGGCCTTATAACATTTAGAGTCCACGACGGTCTATAATGTGATGCTGGTATGCTTGACACCTGATCATAATTTGATCGAAAAACTGAAACGGGCCGAGAATTGGTACTTAACGGGGGCCATTGTTTGAAGTGGTTACGGTAAAAGAAAACATAATGGCGCTAATCATCAATCTGCGACACTGTAAAATGTGACAGTGGTTCCAACCACTAGGCCTAAGCTTGCCTGCAAAAAAATGTGTGAACAATGCCTTTGACCTCAACACAGTCGATATGTTAAGTAATGTGGTTTTATAATTTTTGACTTTTACAATTAAAATCTAATATTAATTTACTACATATTTTGTTATTTCTAATTTTGAAACTGTTAAATTGTAGTGGAACTCCATTTTAATGATACCAAAATTATCGTGGTCTTAATGATTTTAATAATACTAAAGCTGTGGTTGTACCAAGTTGTTGGAAACATCTAAGGGGAAATCTACAAAAGATAATACCCCGATGTGTACCAATTATTAATGTAAATATATCTTCCACAAAATACATTAACCAAACAGAGACGGGAAAATCAAATAGTAATTTCAAAAATAGCCAACTGTTAAAAATAAAGCTGACAACTATAGATATTATATAATTTTTAAAAATATTATAAAAAAACCAGAAACGCATCTAACGCACCCCATGTAAACCGTCTCCTAGAAGGTAAATAAAATACCCAAATGTATTTTTTGAAGGTATGGTAAAGCCACCTCTGTCAGCCATAAAATTAAAATCCTTAAGTCACTGATGATTCACTATAAATATCAATATTCATCCCTTCCGTACCTAATAGTATATATTCCATAGACTTACTTAAAATTGTACCAGTCTGAAGATGCCCGTCATAAGGCGAAACCGGTCCGGTCTTAAATAAAAAAAAATAGTGGAATAAAAAAATTTTATTCATATTTTCTTGTGTGAACCAAGTATGGTAAAAAAATAGGTTCATATGTACCTACAGGTACCTATTTGAATAAATAAATTTTTCGCCTTATTACATCAATCAAATCAGTAAAAGAACTTAAATTAATCACGGAACAAACACATGTATGTTACTCCATAATAATCTATCAAGAAAAAAACGATATAAAAAGTTTAATATTTTGACTGTATGTAAATATTTCAATCACACTTTGTTTTATGTCGTATACAAAATATAAACATAGTTTCACCGTATTGTTATATAAAGTTCCGAGAAATTCCTATGCGTTTTTCAATTAAAAAGGCTTACCCCCCTCAAAGCCAAACAAATCGATTTGTTGATGGATGGACTAAACAATGACAGAACACATCAATATTACAGCCTTCCATTTCGGTGGGCAGCTTTTTTTCTCATGGAGGGGTGAAGACATTCCACGAGATATTCCGAGGAATATTATTATTTTTTTTTTGCTGGTAGGTGCCAGATCTGTGTTGAGACTTTCACTGGGGAATTATTTGAATACGGAATGAAATACTATGTTTTGTTTTATTTCAATGCGCGATCCACGCAGCCTTTTACGTTACCATTTAGTAATACATAATTATATTGCTTTTATAAAGCTCTGTTTTGTGATATTTCACCTTAAGTGCGCTCTACTAAGATAAACTTTGAAATAATCATTTTGTGACCCCACGCAGGTGTCATATTTTTTAAATCACTACCAAAGTGCTCCTTCTATAAATGATAGTTAATCATCGTATTAATATTCAGCAAAAATATTAATCCTTAAGCACAAGAATTTTCTCAATTAGGGAGCTAATTATCATTAGCTAGAAACAAGAACATTGTATATAAACTGAAGTAATATTATACCTACTGTTAGTATTAGGTAAAAATGAAAATTGTCCAATCATGAAAAAAAAACTACAAGATTTTGGTTAGATATTGCTCAAATGTAACACATAAACAGGTAACAGATATGCATATCGTCGCTGGAAAGGCAAAAGGGCTGAATCATCATTTTGAGATGTTTACACCAGAGCACTTTAATTTTTTTTTTTGTTTCAAAATAAAATTCATTAGTCTTCAGTACCAAGTTGAATTTTTTTTTTAAAGTTGACTCATTGAGTTACCTGAAGCAACAATAAGCTTTTAAAAATACCAAACTTGTGTCGCTTGAGTCAAGCCTTCTCCCAAATGGAAAATACATTTTGTATGGGTGAAGGGCCACAAAAGTCTTCAGAATCAAACGAGAGTCAGAGCTTTCGATACAGGAAAAAAAAACTGATCAAAACTGCATATTCAACTCATTTTTGACCAAAGTGTCGCTTGAGCCATTTTGTCTTTCCAGCGACGATATTTTTAAGTTTTTGGAAACGGCATAAATATACCATTAGAATGATCTACATCGTTATATATTTCATACATTCCTTTCATACAAAAAAATGCTTAAGTTTCCAAAATTCTTTCAGTCTATTGGCAGTAGAGTAATATTATGAGAGACTCTCGTTCAGAAGTGAAAAAGCTTAAAGCATGTATTGTTCAGTCACTTGATTTTAATAGACAGGTACTTTTCAACTACTTTCTTTCCCACTTCTTTTCTCTTTTCCTATTTTTTTCTTTCACTAAAATAACACTCAACGAGGAGTGACATAGTCTCACTAGCTCTGGGATATCAAACTCTTTGAGTATTCATATAATGCATAGCACATTTTAAATATGATAGATCTTATTTCACCTTACAAATATAAAATAAATTTAGCGTAAAAAATTGGAAACCTTAGAAAAGCTTCGAGTAAAGAAACACGTATTTAGAGTCTGAAATATAAAAGTGCCTTTTTATATTTACAAAAAGTTTGTATTGTTTGGTGCAGAACCCTAAATTGATGAATGTTTTTCTTTGTAAAACTTTTCCCGTCCCATGGTAAAAAGTTATAGAAATGAGTATGCTCAAACAACATGCTTAATATTGGTTAAAGATCAGTCAAATTAATCTTTAAAAAGGTTGTATTAAAAAATACAAGGTACGGTATAAAAATTCAATAGAGGGTTGAACATATATTTTCCCGCAAAGAAAGCAATCTGGGAGGGGTCCACCGCAAAAATATATATCTCGTATCTGTCAAGTCAAATTAATTTCTTCTTAAAACAAATTTCATCCCCCGCCCGCCTGTTAGCGGCCCTTGTCTTCGCGGCGCAGGGGCGTGCGGGGGAAGCGGCTGAGAGGGCCGGGGCGGGGGCGGGGGTCGAGGGGCTCCATCCCTTGGCTCCCAGTTCGCCGTTCCCATTTGTCAACATCAACGTGAGAAGGGCGACTGACATACATGTCATCGTTTTTGAGGAAAAAACGCACCCACCCTCCGAGACGCGCCACTGTTCACTCTTTAAGTTGATTATAAATTTGAATAAGGAAATGATTGGCGCTTGATTGCGGTAGGAAATGCAGCGGAGTGGGCAAATAACGTATTATTGTTATTATCTTGCTCAAAGAACGTATTTCAAATAGATATTGTGTTGGTAATAAGGTACTCAAACAAAATATACCAATGTGTTAGACAATTCTCATGTTTGACTAGTATATTTTTTAATTTTTGTTCTACATATATATATATATGGTACAACATGCGCAATTGACATACAAGTAAGTAATAAAGAAATACTATTATAATTAGTGAGAACTGTGTACACAAGAGAAGAAAAAGTAAAAAAAAATAATGCAAAATACTAAATTCTAGCTACTGCTGAGTAGGAGCAAAGAAGAAAAATATTAGGATAAACTACCAGTGACATTGGATCTATAATCTTGGAGTAAGAATACATATGGAGAGAAAGCTAAATACTTTTACCAAACCTATACAAACTTACGATAAATCACTTTCTCCTGGTTTTTACGTCTTAAATCGTGAGAGAGAAAGTGACAAGACAAGTTATCACATAATATTGCACCACTTTTAGGTGTGTAAGCATGTTTTACGTCTCCCGCGTCTCCGGCGACTCCGTTCATTGCGTTTTGTTTTGCGACATAACTCAACGGTTTTTGGGGTAATCTTTGATAATACTGTGAAAGAGTGGTTATACAAATATACAAAACATTATGTCAACATGTGCCATGAATGGCTGTAAAAAGGCGTGTCCATGAAAACCCTAGCCACGCACGAGTCAGGAAAAAAAACAATTCTGACCACACTGTTTTGCAAAGCTAACCCTCCTGGTATATTATTGCTCTGAGGATATAATAGTGTTAAATTAATGTCAGTGACATAATTTATGTGTATTTCAAAAGATTGATTTAAATGTGTTCCAGTAAAATACTAATATAAAATAGTAGATAATAAATAGGTTAGAATAAGCGAAAATAGACATCAACATATATTATGTAGATAAAAGTTATTGGTTGGCGTGTGATAAAAATAATACAAAATTACGATAATTAATAACTAAAAGGTCAAAATAATAGACGTGCTAATCTTAATCGATAGTTATAGTGTATGGACTTAGCAATTAATACTTGAACTAGTGAACAAACGTTGTTTAATTCTACTTTTGTATGATAATAATCTTCCGTAGACCATAGAGTCATCGATATATTTTACACGAGTTAGGGAAACATACAGTCATTAAGAATATACATAGTAATTTATTTAGTCTAAAATACTCCAGCAATCGTTGTGAAAACAGTCGCGCAAATAATAAACAATACACACAAACCGCTTAGATTATCAACAATAGACAAAGAAATTAAAATAATCGACCAACTATTAGTTCTCAACATAACATGTACATAGACGAAATTATGAAAACCCAGTGAGCAGAGTCATGATACCGGTTCAATAATTTACAGCAGGTAGAGGAATTACATAGTTTGCTTTTCGGTAGTTAAAGTTTTTTTCTAAAACCATTATTAATTTATTTTATTGGCACGAAAAAAAATCATCATGAACATTGCGCTAGATCTCACGTTAGAATTTGGCCTACTCTATAAATGTTCTCTACTGACTGTGGTCCCTCGTCATTCTTATCCAGTCCTCAGTCCTTTTCTTCCTGCTCCAATCCTCTTCCAAACAGTACTTCATCTTTCTTCGTCTGCCAATGAATCGCTTCCACTCACCCACTCTTATTTTTATCTTTTTTTTATTTTTTTAAATGAATACCGCACAAGAGTCTCAACTGCTCCCAACCGTCTAGAGCCAGTGAAACTATGGCATCCCCAAATACGGTATATTGTGATTCTGAAGGTAGTGGGGAGGGGTAGGAGATTGGTAAGAGGAAGGTTGGGAAGTACCTGGCTATTCAGAACTGGTCACCAAACACGGCTAAAACCATTTCAAGCAACGTTTCGATTCTGAATGGTGGTCTTTCACGAGGGCGATACTTAGAGTATCTACCACACTGAAATCTATCCACGCGTCAAGCCCATTACAGTGTTTAGGACCCTAACCTAACTAACCATCATGCCGTTTCCCTGCAGGAGAAGGTAAAGAGGATGGACCACCATACAACTCTGTCTCGGCACACATTCCTTGCTTTGCTTACATTCATAAATCGTCTCATACATACTTCTGTTATGTTATGTTCTGACTCTTGACATGGCCCGACTTAAGATTTGATTCACTTGATAGTGCCATGTCTTCTTCGGGCGTCCCCGATTTCTTCTTCCATTCACTTTCGCGTCATCTATTATTCCCACACTCTTATTTTCGTTCATTCGCTTTAGATACCCAAACCATCTAAGCGTCCCTTTCTTAATCATATTCATTACGCTTGCATTAGCCTTGCATTCATTCTGGATATACACGGTTTTAACATGCTTTTACCACTAATACGCCTCAGTGATCTCATATCTACAGCATTCAGTTTACTTTCATCCATCCTTTGCCAGTTCTATGCCTAACTGCCATTCATAAGAGTTGGCGTAAACACTCCATTATGGACAGCTCGTTTCGCTTCCTTGGACATTTTTTTACTTGCGCCAACATTGATCCTCCATTAATGGAGTTTCCTGCATTCACCCTTCTTTCAAAATCCTCATCAGCCTTTCCGTCTCTCTAGAACATACTTCGTAAATACGTAAACTCATCCACTTACTCTTGGCTTTACCACACAAACGCCTCAAGGATTTCATTTCTACCACAGATTTACAGATTTGTCTTATGCTTAAAATGATTTTAGAGTTCATGAGGTACGTATAAAATATTGGTATTTGAGAAAAAATCATTTAATTTCTTAATTCTTAATTTGTTAAAAGAAAGGCAAACATTCCCGAGTTACGAATAATAAAACAAATTTTTAAAAAACTCCTACTGTCACCATAATAAGCAGAAGATGTTGCTTGTGACAATGATGAAGGACTTAGCTAGCAGAGGAGTTGAACACACAGCCGAGTGGGAATCCGACGCGTTTGTCCGCTCAACTACTAACCGGTCATTGAATTTAATTCATGCGTGAAATAATACTATATTAAAAATGCAATGGACGAGGCCTGTTCAAAAGAAAATGTGAATTTTGAATTTTCGCGGGCTGTGTACATTCGATTATCGTTTTTTTTGTTATGTTGGTACACATATGTGTATCATATTATGTTAGCATTATCAGCCATTTTGGATTAGTGGTTTGTTTTTGACAACTGGAAAGGTTAGTCACGTTTTTGTGTGTACTTCGATTTTTTACTTTTGAAAAAAAATGGATCAAGGAATATGTATTAAATTTTGCTTTAAAAATGGAATATAGTGCTCCAACGACGCACTTAAAATGTTGACTGTGGCATTCGGCGAGTCTACTTTGTCTTTAAAAAGTGTTTATTAGTGGTACAAGCGCTTTACAGAAGGCCGAAAAGATGTTAATGACGATGAGTGTCCTGGAGTTGTAGAAAAACAAATCATGGATTTTATTCTTTGATTCATGTTTTTCAAAAGTAAAAAATCGAAGAACACACAAAAATGTGACTAACCTTTCCAGTTGTCAAAAACAAACCACTAATTTAAAATGGCCGATAATGCTAACATATGATAAACATAAGTGTACCAACATAACAACAACAAAAAAATCGATAATCGAATGTACACAGCCCGCGAAAATTCCAAATATACCTTTTCTTTTGAACAGGCCTCGTATGTATCGATAATCTAATTAAGTTCGGGTCTTCTTACTTATTTTCCATAAACATCAATCGATTCGAAATGAAGTATTAACTTTGTGAAAACAGCTTCCACACTTCTTTAACAACACCTTACCTTTACATAAGTCAACCGCTTTTACATCTGCAACTGTGTTAATGCCAGTATTATGGTGTTGTTATTACAAACCTAAATAAAATAGCGGTAAATAAATCATGGCGGAAAGGTAAATGCGCCCTTTACGAGCGTAACAAAAACGACAGCCATAAAAATTAAGCCTTTTTAAATAACGCTTTTGTAAACCGGAAACGCTTGCAAATTCCGCCATTCAAAAACTTGATACTCTTCCCCGGAAGGGCCGGGTTTTTCACGGAGAGTCAACAGATTAATATTTAATATAAAAATCATATAATTAAAGTTGCCAAAACCACATAAGACTCACAAGGACAAACTGGCTCAATCTCATGAGGAAATGTAAAAAAATTGAATCAACAGAAAAAATCATCCATGAAGAATAAAACAATATTCTTTTTTTGTGATGGCCTGCTTAGTTGAGTGGTGAGACGTGCGACTACAAATCCAGAGGTCGTGGGCTTAAACCTGGCGTGCGCAAATAAATGTTTTTTAAATTTTATGTGTCATAACACATTTAATTCATATAAAATGACATGTAGTATATTTGTGGCACGTTCCAAAGTGATAGGTACTCTAAGTATCAACATGGTGAAAGAACATCATTAAGAATTAAAACGTTTCTTGAAATGGCTGTAACCGTGTTTAGTGACCAGATCTGAATAGTCAAGTAATTTCCAACCTTCCTCTTCCCCATCTCATTCCCTTCCCACTACATACCCCAATTAGGGATGCCATAGTTTCATTGGCTCTAGACGGTTGGAAGTTGGGACTCTTGTGCTTTATTCACTATGAAAATAAAAATATGTGGGTAATTAAATAATATATTTTCGTAGAAAGCAATCACTTTGTGGATTGACATATTTTAAGAAATGAAAAAATAGCTGTGTATATTCGTAATCTTGTACAAAGTTTTTTTTTCATTTCTTTAATTAAATTATATTTTACGTTTAGAGTAAAGCGTAAATTTACTTTGAAAAACTTCAAAAATTGTTACGTCATTTGGCATTTTGCTTCCGAAAGGCCGTTTTAAGGTGAATCTTCATGTTTTTAACTGTGCGTCGTTTGAGAAAACCAAAAACAACTCCGTGGTGTAATGGTTAGCGATGTTGACTTTAGTTTGATATTTTTACCGGTTCGATCACCATGACGGCCATCTTCAGACTTTTAGTCAATGGCCAAGTGCTAAGATTGAAAAAATGCTATTGAAACCGGTCCAGCCGAAAATGAATTTAAAAAATACACATATATAAATTTGTTTTATTAAATTTTAAAATTTTTCCACCACGAATTAACAGACCGAAAATTAGAAAAAATAAAAAATATGAATTTTTCTGTTTTTTTAATTGTGTCATTTTTTGAGAAAACCAACAACAACTCCGTGGTGTAATGGTTAGCGATGTTGACTTTGAGTCTGTATATTTAAGGTTCGATTACCGATTACAAAAACATAGTGATCTCATAAATATAACACACCACGTGTCTTAACATGCCTATAGGTGCCATTTTTTAATCGGGGATTTGGCTCAAAGCAAATTTTTGTCATAACTTATCAAACTTTTTAGCGTTTATTGTAATATTGATTATTACAATAATTTAAACAATATTCAAAGAACATGAAAAAAATACACGGAAAATAAAAAGATAAGGTTATGACTGTGACTCGAACTCTGGACCTCTACTATATCCAAGAGCAGCGAATCAACCATCTTTGCCATCAAAACCAATTTATAAGTATAAGATTATTAGAAACGACAGGTAATATTTGCGATTGTGCTTATTTTCATAAAGACGAACGCCTAATAATGCAAAAAAGGAAATTTAAATTAGAATAATAATTGTCTCCAATAGCTGAGTAGTGCAGCTGAGTGGACAAACGCGTCGGACTCCCACCCGGGCGTCGTGGGTTCAATTCCTCTGCTGGCTAAGTCCGCCGTCATTGCACAAACAACATCTTCCGCTTATTATGATGGCAGTAGGAGTTTTTCAAATATTGTCAGATTATTCGTAACCCGGCAATGTTTGTCTTTCTTTTTTTATGTTTGTGATTTTGTGACCAGATCTAAATAGAAAGGTACTTCTCGACCATCCTATTATCCATCTCCTTCCCCTCCCCACTACTTCCAGATTCACAACATACCCCAATTGGGGATACCATAGTCGTACGATTGGGAGTGGTTGAAACTTTTGTGCGGTATTCACTAAAAATGGCCGCATAAACTCGGAAGACTGAAGATTTGATGGTCCTTCGACACCAGACAAGCAGCCGATAGAAAGTGAATCGAGATGCTGCTCGAGGGAATGAGTTGCCAGAAAGAAAGATGGTATACGTTCCTCACCGGGATGAAAGTGGTTGACGATGATGATGATTCTTAGATTTTTTTTTCTGTAGAGCACACTGATTAATACCGAATTTTGAAAACAAAAACCGATACCTGTATCGAAAAATGTAATCTTCATTTATTCATTACTAGTTTGAAACACAAACAAAATCTGTACAAAAAAACGTCAAAAAAGTATAAGTCTTGGAACATTTTTTTATATACCTTGAATAAACAATTTTACTAAAAAATTTCATCATCTAGTTCATAAACAGAGGCGTATCTGAGGTAAAACCATAAATGACCGTGTTAAAAATGTGGATATCCGGAAAGAACGCAAGGCTGTCATAAAAATAATGAATAAGATAAAAAAGAGACACTTAGATGGTTTGGCCAAGTAGACCGAATGAACGAAGAAAAGAGTGTGAAAAGAATATATGATGCAAAAGTGAATGAAACAAGAAGTCGAGGACCTCCGAGAAAGACACGGCACGATCAAATGAATCAAATTCTTGAATCGGACGACGTGAAAAGAAAGAATAATAGAAGAGTATGTATAAGACGATGTATGAATATGAATGAAGCCAATAGTGTGTGTCAAGACACAGTTGTATGGTGGTCCGTCCTCTCTGCCTACCCCTGCGTGGAAAAGGCGTGATGTTTAGTTAATTCATTTATGTTTTTCATCCAAATCCCCACCTACCTAACCATTTTCATCGTATTGCCGTTTTGAATAAAACGGCGACAATTCGAAACAATTGACAATCGAACAGCGGAGTTTTGTGAAAAGTCGTGGTCGCTCGTTCGTTTTGCTAGTTCATTGGTTTGTTGTTTGATCTTATAAAAATATAAAATAAATGTGGTGTTTCGTGAATTAGAAGATCAAACGAAGTGTGACGTTTTTGTGCATCGTTTCGTTAGTACAATTGTGTAAGAAGAATTCTCAAGCAAGGACTTAAGCTTCAATGTTGAGTGAATTGGGTTCCCTTTTTCCTTTATTTCATATTTTTTTCACGAACTATAATAATTAGACATTTTCATCGGGAAGTATTGTTAATCGTTTACATTCTACTATTTTCCGAATTTATCTGAAGCTGGAAACATTTGCGGTGGTACGTCGCAGCTTCGCAAAACAATCGCCACAAAGTGTTTACTTCCTGTGATTTTTTTTAGGTAGTCAGTTTATATTACCTACCTACGAAAGATTTCCAGTCCAGTAAACAAACAATTTTTCTTATTGTCTCTTATAGTAGCTGAGCGTAATGTATATATTCCGCCATGGGGCTGTGGGGTTGGTTGTGACTGGGGGGTGCCGCCCCGCCCGCCTCACCTACCCACCTACTGTCGGAGTGAATTTGTATGCAGCTCACGGGCAGCTCGGGGAAGGGGTGAGGCGAGGGCGGGGGAGGGTCGGATCAATACTGCCCAGTGTTCTATGGATTTCCAAAGATGCACGATCTAATTATTTGCCGCTTTTCAACGTTTAAATGGGTAAACAAAAATAATTGAAATTCGCAGTATTTTAAAATTAAGCAAATTTAAAAATACACCGACTCTTTGCGATCTCACGATCGAACATGAGCTAAAGTTCCATCACCATTCATTAAATTATCAACCCCTTTTCCCAAAAGCTCTCGAAATGGAATTTCATCGTTTCGAGAAAGAACCTTCAGATTACCTCTTCCACTCTCTACGTGTACAAACATGACTTTTTCTCCGTGGTGATAAGCAGAGAGATGGAACGCGAAACACGTTTGTGCCAGCCCACACCCCTTATAATTTATAAATACTTTACTTGAACATCTTCTCATACATAATTGTATACATTTAACACTGTTTACATGTTACTTCTAATTTTGTAAGCTGTGAATTTGAAGTGGAACTCCATTTCAATGATTTAGTAATACCATTTTTTTAAACTTTGCTTACAATTTTTTACTAGGACTAGGACTGGTTTCACCTTATAGCGGGCATTTTCAGACGAGTACAATTTCATGTAAATCTATGGTATGTTTACTATTAATGTCCGGAGTAGACGCTTATTGAGTCCATATCATGTTGAACATCATCTTGGTCAACTCTATACATGATCTGCCCACGTAGTTGATTTACCTAACCTTGGTCGTATCTTCCCCAAACATCTCTTATACCTCGTGTGAATTTAACGTCAAATAATCAAGCATAAACGAACCATGAAAAACACACACAAAATAACATACAACTTAAACTTTGCATAAATACGCCACTTCATTATTTATTAATCTCAAGCTAACAAAAAGCGAAGTGGAATAAACCGTTTTAAGGAAGACATATTACATACAGATATAAAATAATGTAAGACGCAAAATTGAATGGAAGAAGAAGTCTAGAACCCCCGAGGAAGACGTGGCACGATCAAGGGAATCAAATTTCGAGCGGAGTCATTGGCTGAGGGACAAACGCGTCGGATTCCCACCCGGGGGTCGTGAATTATTTTTTTCTGCTGGCTAAATCCTCCATCATTGCACAAGCATCTTCCGGCTTATTATGATGGTAGTAAGAGTTTTTCAAACACTGTCAAGTTAACTCGCAACCCGGGAATGTTTGTCTTTCTTTTAAAAAAATAAACACTTGAGTTGGGTCATGTAAAGGGTCAGAATAACAGAATAGTTTGTATGAGACGATCTGTGAATGTAAATGCAGCAAGTAGTATTTGCCAAGACAGAGCTGTATAGCGATCCGTCCTCTCTACATGCCCCTGCGAGAAACGGTGTGATGGTTAGTTAGTTACGTTTGTAAATGTTTCACCAAAATGTTACTAATACAATTTAATGTACGTACTTAAAAGCAAAATGGTTTCTTACTATTTTGCAGGATTGTGTGTTTTTTCCGTACCTAATGTAAAATCTCGGAGCAGGAGGATATCACTTTCTCCGGCTTTTTAGGTCGTAAACCGTGAAAGAGAAAGAGACAAAGACAAGTTCTCACATAATTTAGGACCATTATTCGGTATGTAAGCATGTTTTCTGTCTCCCGCGTCTCCGGCGACTCTGTCCACTACGTTTTGTTATACGACATAACAGAACATAGCTCAATGGTTTTTTAGGTCACATCCTACATTTTTGTCTATAACAATACTGTGAAAAAGTGGTTTTACAAATAAATAAGAAACATTATGTCAACATGTGCTATGGTCCTAGCCATGCCCGAGTCAGGCAAAAATCATCAATACAGACTTCAAAAGCGCTCTTTCTTGTGTATAATTGCTCTGAGTATAAAATTCTGCGTAAGTATTACATCTCCGCCGTATTATGTATCGTAGATTCCATCACAAAATATTGTTTTTACAAATACATTTAAGAAAAGCCAGGTATATTCCTCCCTTACCAGAAACAGTCCACCTAATTTGAATCATCCTCCCCTTCCTGCATTACCGCCGGTAAGTTCCCAGACTTATCCTTTATCTTCCCGACTGGACTTCGGGACTCGCCTGTTATTGTGTCCAGGACTGCAGGAACTTTGCCGTAAGCTCTAAGCTGACCAGCGAAAGGAAAGCTCCCGGCACTAATTACGGGAGGGATTTAAAGGCGAGCTTAATATAAGTCGCCTACGGGACACACAGGACTTCTAGCTTTACAATTAAAGATCGTTTTCTTAAACTAGCTGCTCACTAGTTCTCACGGCATTTGTTGTTTAATGGTTAACGCATTTGAATTGGACGTAGTTATGCAGAATGGGTCCAACCCACAATTTGCCAAAATCGAGTTTTGCATATTTTCCTATAGATAAATACGAGATTTCCATCTGCTGAAAAATATTAAAACTCAAAATTTTCAGCAGATGGAAATTCGTTTTTTTACTAACGCACATTTTACTATTTATTTAATTTTTATAGTGAAAACCACACAAGAATCCCAACTGCTCCCAATCGTCTAGAGCCAGTGAGACTATGGCATCCCCAATTGGGGTATTTTATGAGGCTGAAGGTAGTGAGGAGGGAAATGAGATGGGAAAGAGGAAGGTTAGGAAGTATTTGACTATTCAGATCTGGTTACCAAACACGGTTAAAGCCATTTCAAGCAACGTTTCGATTCTGAATGGTATTTCACCAGAGCGATTTCACCAGAACGCGATAATACTTAGAGTATCTACCCGCGACCTTTGGAGTCGAACGTACCACTCGACGTAAATATATTTGACTTTTGTTTTAAGAACATTAAAATATACGGTAACATGTGAAATACATTTTTTATAAATAGACACATTGATAGATAATATATAACCAATTTATAATAATTCTCACAAAGAAAAAAAAAAAAAAAATTCATTTTTTTTATTTTTTATTTTTTTATTTTTTTTATTTGACATACATTTTTTTTAAATTGGAAAAGAAAAAGATTACAAAAGTAAACAATTAAAAGAAAGAAACATATTATTGGAAGAACAATGTAGATATAACAAAAAATCCCACTGGGTTTGAACCCGCGACCTTTAATATAAATAGATAAACAGTATATAATTACAATTGGTCAAAGAGTTACATTTCGTACCAAAACATTTACTTTTTTTTTTTTTTTTTTTTAAATCACAGCAGATAAATATTTGACTTAAATTGGTATTTTTTGTTTTTAACCAACTTTTTTTGTCAAATTCAAAAACACAACAGATAAGTTAGTTAATTTTTTAGAATTTAGCACTTATAGTGAAGAGGCTGGTATCTTTGTTTTTATCCAATTTTTATTACATTTTTGTATGTATTTAAGGAAGAATTTGAACACTTAAAAATGTAATGAGTGAATTATACACAATGAAGTAAAATGAGAAAGTTAAATGACGATTAAGCATATTAATGCTTTTATATCGTAATATTTTCAAACACCTTTTTCTCGGTTTCTTTTCGGGGTTGGATGCTTTCTGCATTACTACGTCCAATTTAGGTTCGAGGTTTGAGGTTCGAGGTTTGTGGTTTGATGTTACAGCACTAAAAATGTTAAGATGGAAAGTTTCTCCAGCATTTTTTTTTTCAGATAACATGGGCTAGACAATGAAAATGGTAAAGCTTCTTACAATTTCAATAAAAAGCTATGTGAATTCTCACTACTTGATGACACTATTTCTCCATGAATGCAACCATGAATACGACCATTCAGAATCAAAACATTGCTTTAAATGGCTTTAGTTGTGTTTGGTTACTAGACCTGAATAGCAAGGTACCTCGCGACATTCCTCTTTCCCATCTCCTTCCCACTCCACAACTTTCAACCTCACAACATACCCCAATTATCTGGGGTGCCATAGTCTCACTGGCTCCAAGCGGTTGAGATCAGTTGGGAATCTTGTGAGATATTTGCTTGTTATTCAGTGTTATCATAATTCTTATTGCTAAATTTTTAAATAAAAGTAACTTTGTTCTGACACCACTTTATTAGATACATATACTAACCGGTTTCGGCTCTACATGAACCTTCTTTAGGGTTGAACAAATACGTATTGTTCAACCCTAAAGAAGGTTCAGGTAGAGCCGAAACCGGTTGGTATATGTATCTAATAAAGTGGTGTCAAAACAAAGTTACTTTTATTTAAAATTTAATTATGTCTTACCACAAAGTGAGTGCTTCGTGTCAAAGTTTAATTCTTATTGTAATTATGATGTTGACCCAATTAATCTCTACTCTCATGAGTCTCTTTTTGATGTATTTTTTCGCTTGTTCCCACTATTTTGTTCTCCCTTTTTTAAATTTGTACGTCTTTGTAAAACTATTATTATTTTTTTTTAACTCTTTGGAAATAATATACAGACCAAGAAATGTATTTTTTCGTACTACATTCTGTATTCTTACATTTTTTTTAAATATTTTTATTTGGAAAAACAGAATTTCACAAACGATTTAAGGGTCAGCATTCAAAAATGACACTAAACGTTACTTTTTAGCATTCTAATATAAGCAATCCTACAAATAACGTATCTGAAAATTTTCTATGGTGGTTAATGTCGGTAAAAGGTGCAGTTTTTAAACCAAAAAACGTTTTACCTAAAATTTTAGTATGCTTTTCATAAATAATTTAGAAAGATTACTGTTTTACAATTGGATTCACTGGAAACCTCAGACATTTTTCTAACTACCCATATATGGTAGAATGTAAACAGATGAATTATTTGGAGTATTGCTTGTACTAGAAAGCTAAAAAGTGTTTTTTTTGGGTGCTGACCTTTGCTGACCTTTAAAAGGCTTAACATTCAAAAGATTTTTCATATTATACTACGCCACAAAAATATTTTGTGCTACAGTATGAAAAACAAAACAAAACTCACATTCGAATGACGGGCTAAAAGCTTCAACTATTCTTTGGGTCGTTTCAACACCTTTCACAGTTCGCGAAGATTTCGCGAGACTTTTAAACTTTTCCAATATGAGCGCAACTACCAGGAACCCAAAAGATGCAAGAAGTACATCGGAAGTGTTCATCCACTATGTGCATTATTTGAATACCGTATTTAAGAAAACTTACTTTGGATGAATTAGCACTTTAATATGATTATTATTTTAGGCCACCCACCGACAGGCAGAAGCGTGCACTCCGCAAAGTCACATAAACACTGTCTACTCTGCCGTACTCGCATAAAAATATGAATTATATTTGATAAATTAATATAGACGGCCTGCGTGGTCGAGTAGTAAGACGCTCGACTACGAATCCAGAGGTCGCGGGTTCGAACCCGGCGTGCGCAAATAAATTGAATTTAATTAATATGTGTCATAACACATTTAATTGGAATAAAATAAAATAAAGTGTATTTGCGGCACGTTCCAGAGTGGTAGATACTCTAAGTATCGCCCTGGTGAAAGACCACCATTCAGAATTGAAACGTTGCTTGAAATGGCTTTAGCCGTGTTTGGTGACCAAATCTGAATAGCCAGGTGTTTCCCAACCTTTCCCTTCCTCATCTCCTTCCCCTCCCCACTACCTTCAGCCTCACAAAATACCCTTATCGGGGATTCCATAGTCTCACTGACTCTAGACGGTTGGGAGCAGTTAAGACTCTTGTGCGGTATTCATGTAAAAAAAAAATGAAATTAATAAAAAAAAATACGCGCGAAGTTCAGTTAATCACACCGCCGCGAGCGCCCCACCGACCGTCCTACTATAACGTGTCAAAAGCAGTAACTGCATATGCCCAAACGCCATCAACGTGAGAGTAGATTATTCTATGTTCCCTACACTACACAAAATATGTATGCATGTATGCTGTGTGCACTTTCAAGTGACACGTTTGTGTTCTTTGTTAGTATCTAGGTAGTACTTTTAGAGAACAAATACAATAACAATCAGTGACATAAGTTAGTATCCATCCCTACTATCAATTAATTCGCTGTTTTTCATACTGCCTACCCTGACCAATAACTCAGTGCGCGCCACTGCCAACAGGAAATAGAGGTACGCCAATAACACGGTGGTACAAATGAATGAGCTTCACTGCAAATAATTTACTTCTGATATTTATTCTATAGGCGTCCAGTACCCATTTAGATATCCCCAGATCACCCTAACGCAATTTTGTGTCTTTGTTAAATCATGGATGTAGCAAACGCGTACACGGATGATATTTTGATACGGTTTAGAAAACTACAAATTTTACAAGATAAAGTTTTTTTAAATATTTCGTACTGTTATTTGAGATGTCTACTCATGATATCGTGAAATCAGTATGTGTCCGCGCTAGACTCCAGACTCATTACTAAAACACTGTAACACGTTAATAATGTATTTTTCTTTTATCTGTGCAGGTTCATAAATTCTATTAAATATATGCAAAATATTTTTTTAACCTGTTTTAAATTATTATTACGAGAGAGAAAACCCCTTGAAATGGTTAGCACAATTTAACTAACCATCACGCCATTTTCAAAGTTAGGGAGAGAGGGTTTCAAACCTGACGTGCGCAAATATATTTTATTTCGAGAAGAATTAATTAATATGTATTCTTATTTAATTCATATAAAGTATAATTGCGGCACGTTCCAGAGTGGTAGATACTATAAGTATCGCCCTAGTGAAAGACCACCATTCAAAGTTGAAACGTTCCAAATTCAATTCTAAATGGCTTTAGCCGTGTTTGGTGACCAGATCTGAATAGCCAGGTACTTTCCAACCTAATTCTTACCCATCCCATCCCCCTCCTGAATACCTTCAAACTCACAACATCCCTTAACTGGGGATGCCATAGTCTAACTGGCTCTAGACGGTTGAGAACAGTTGGGACTGTCGGTATTCAATATAAAAATAAATCACCAATAAAACTCAGTCATATTTATTTATGGTACTATTAAAATAAATTAAAAAATAAATTTTACAAAATCAAGCACATTAAAAGAGTCAGATTTATAATTTGCTATAATAGACATAATCGGTTGCCTTTACCTTTCATAGTGTTAGGAGTTAACACGGCTAATTAACTGCGATTAATGTCGGTAATAACCAATGTTACAAATGGGACTTCTAAACTGTCAGTTTTACTAAAAACTAAAACCAAAACACGATTTTAAAACCAATTTTTCCGGCGACATCTTTACGACTCGACTGCATATTTTTAATTTCACGGAGAGGCGATTAGTAGGCATTTGCATATTCAAATCTCAATAAAATTTTCGAAATCCTCCAAAATGTACATTTCGATATTCGCTTGAACTATTAACGTAGGTATCAGATGTCATAAAAATGTTCAAAATTCTAGATTTTAATACAAGCATTTTAAAGGTAAATTGACACCTCTCACAAATATCTTATTAAATCGTAATACGGTTGAGACTGCAACTATCTACGTCAATAATATATGCATTAAAATAAAACATTTTAATATCATACTTAATAAAAGTTAGAATCGTAAGTAGATGTCACCATCGTGTCCAATATTGGACAAAAACATCACCATTGAATCACCATTTTATTTTGTCTTCCTGTCTCGATTTACTTTCTATCTCATAGGTTTCTTTAAGAACCAAATACACCCTTCCCTCTTATGGATAAATAAATGTTAGTACCTCGCAGAATAAAAAATGCCAGAGAATTTAGTTGTTACCGAAATTAGTAACTAAACAGTGAACTAAAATCATATAAATAATTCGTTTCCATCTGACCCAACTACAGTGTGATAGTGGTTTTTAACGCTGAAACAGCTTCCACTAAAAATAAACACTTAGACTAGTCGATCTGAACAATAATAATACAAAATTGTATTTAATATAATCATAAAAATTAGTAAAAATTACTATTATTTTTTTTTAATTCATGAAAGGAGTTAAATATATACATTTTTTTAATTACATCGCAAGATGTTATTATCTTAATGTGTTTTTTATTTATTTATGCCCGTTATAGGCTTTTATGCAAATATTAACATTTTTTAAATCATAAATCAAACAGTACACACATATAGTACAAGAAAAAAATAGTATTGAATTGCACGTACATCCAAAGTTAAATAGGTTCATCAAATAAATTAACTTTATTCAATGAAAAAACTGTACTATCCTATGCTTATAAAATAATAATAATATTTGGACGATTTGTATAGCGCCGTTTTTGTGAAAAATCACCTCAAGGGCGCTGTAAATCAAACACTATCGTTACATATAATTCCTAGTTTAAATAAGAAAAATATACAGGAACATACTTACCTGGCAGGTCCCATCTGATAGACACAATAGAGAAGTTGAGTGAAAAATATTATGACTTTAAAAAAAATATGTGCATGTAGATCGAAAAACACAGATTCTGAATATATATGTATATTTCCATATTATTATTCCCAGAATTAATAAACCCTTCTTGAAAATTAGTTAAAACGCCATAAAATAGAAACGCTTCATATTAGTCGAACGTCAAATGTACCGTTTTCGTACGATGCGATGCCGCGAAGTAAATGGCGGTGAACCATTTTTTACGTAAAATTTCATTTCTTGGAATGATTGTAAATTGCAGTAATGCTTGTATTTTTACACATTAGTACGATGCAATAGCAAGACGTATTATCTCCTGACATTTTATAAGGTTTTGTTAAATTAAAAGCGGTAAAATTGAAGAAAAAACACAAAATAACAAATATGCAACTGACAGCTGGATAACGACAATGTGCGATGTCAAATATAAGTACCGTGTGGTGCCCCTTCTGAAGGTACAAAACGCGTCACGCACCCACCCCGCTCCTTACCTCTGAGATATTGCCGTTTTGGCGGCGTGTACAAAATTCAAAAACTAACTAAAAAAAAAAAAAAAAATACCTATATTTAAGTTTGAAGGTGGATATTGATAAAAAAAATATAAAAAATGGACTCAACTTCCTTATTATGAACTTAAAAAAGTATGATTATTATTTAATTATTATTTTTTTATTTTTTTTCCGATTTAGGGCATGGGAGCGAAATTAAAATAATGGATTTTCTGAATTTGTCGTACAGGATTTGGTTAAAATTTGCATATCTAAAGGTGATTCGTCGAGAGACAGATTATGTTGAGATTCTTTTAATGAATTTAAGGATATGAGAGTCTGAAAAGGTAAGTTTTCAGTTTGGACCGAAATTCTGTTGGGCTCGTTATACATCTTAGTTCCGGAGGGAGTTCATTCCAAGCCTTCGGCCCCGAAACTCCGAAAGCGCGATCTCCAAACTTAGTATTTGGATTGCGTTTAGGTTCTATAAGCCTTCCGATAGCCGATGACGTTGCTGATCTGATCGTGATATTGACGTACTAAATATATCAACAACATTAGAGAATTGTTTCCTATATGTTTAATTCGTCGAATAGGAGTATAATATTGCGAGGTTAAAATAGAATTGTAACAATAATATGGTAGGTACTGCCTTGTAACCGTCCTGCCAGGAACATGAAATGCAATTGCAATGCAGAGTGGCAGATATTCTAAGTATCGCCCTGGTGAAAGACCACCATTCAGAATCGAACCGTTGCTTGAAATGGCTTTGGCCGTGTTTGGTGACCAGATCTGAATAGCCAGGTACTTCCCAACCTTCTTCTTTCCAATCTACTTCCCCTCCCCACTACCTTCAGCCTCACAACATACCCTATTTGGGGATGCCATAGTCTCACTGACTTTAGACGGTTGGTAGCAGTTGAGACTTGTGAGGTATTCATTTAAAAAAAATAATATTAAAATTCATGGGTATAAAACAAACAATTAGTAATTAAAAAACAAGCACGTTAAATCTTCAATAATTTTACGTTTAGATAATTAAATTTAATTTATTGAATACAGTAAGTAATCGAAATCAATGCATTCTATAAGATTACTAATTCTAAATTTGGCGTATCTTAAGAATTTATGTTGGATTCTTTCAATCGTGTGTGAATGAACATCATAATTTGGAGACCAAACTGTTGAATTATACTCGATATGACTCCTTACAATAAATTGTAAGGAGTCATATCATTAACAATGTTTTATGAAGAACTGAGTTTCAAAAAAGCGTTTTTGTTTCAATTTTTTCATTATGGGTTTAACCTTTCCGTACCTGAAAGTAAAAATCAAACGTACGATCTGTACGGGGTTGACGTAGCTACCCCATTTGATCTTGCTTGTTAAAACTTTCTGATGATATAATATTGGATGATTAGTTCTTGGTAATACTTAAAGAGAAATATATTCGTAATATTCTAGTAATCTTTATCTAATAAGTACTTTTCTAAATAGTTTGCACAGTACGCACTGTAGGCATTTTTGTGCGTAAATTAACAAATTATATCCGTACATAAAACCACGAGGGGATGATTCTCTGAGAAAGGGTTGGCCGCTTGGACAACCAACAGTTAGCAGTTAGCAGCCCCCAGCCCGCAGCTCGGCAGCCAGTAGCCCGGGGGCTCGGCAGACCGCCGCATAAAGTGTGAACCGACTTGTTCGCTATAAAGGGGTATACTTCAGCTGGGACTGGGGTTGCCAATTTACAAAACGCCCGGGGTCAAAACTACCCCACGTCGAGTGATTCGAGGATCGTGCCAATAGTTAACGCTTATCTTAACAATTAGTATAGCGTTTATAACGTCGGATGGCTCAATTGAAGAGTTAACGATTTCGCAACTGACGCTTCAAGACTAACTTTATCGAGTCTCAGGATTTTATTATCGTAATTACTCCTCGAACTTGCGAATATTGTTCGAAAATGATATTCAACCTCACCATACCGTTATTGACTTAAAATGTGCACACCTTTATATACTACAAATTCAGAGAGCCCGTTATAAAATTTGCTCTCCTGCCTTAAATTTGAACAATAAAAAACATAAAAAATTAAATAAATACACACTATCATTTTGCCCATATCATGTCTTCTGGGTGCAAAACTGTATCATTTTCGAAACTAGATATACATAAAAAAATGTGTTTATCCGAAGTGCCAGGTAAGTATGCTTCTTTATATTATCTCTGCACATAATATAAATAAATATTTATTTTATATAATGCGAATGTGAATGGAAGATGTCGGGGACGCCCGAGGAAGACATGGCACGATCAAGTGAATCAAATACTTGAATCGGGCCACGTGAAGAGTCAGAATAACAGAAGAGTATGTATGAGACGATGTATGAATGTGAACAAAGCAAGGAGCGTGTGCCAATACAGAGTTGTATGGCAGTTCGTCCTCTCTGTCTACCCCAGAAACGGCGTGATTGTTAGTTGGTTAGTCACAGATTATAATGTAGTTAGTAACAAGATGGAGCCTAGGAATTAAGATTTGTACAGCACCCTTAAAGCGATATTCACAAAAAACCGCGCAAATCAAATTATAAAATTATTATTATTATTATTTATACTGATGAGGTCAGCATTACACAGAGACTAGAATTCTACTATGACTGCAGTCATAGGAAATCAATCTTCTGCAGCCAAAAATCATTTAATCTTTGTTCCTTAGATCGATCTTCATTAAGACGATTTGTTTTTGTCTAATCTGGAATCTTTCACCTCACGTCTTTGATTTTCACATCTATTACACACTTAAAACATAGGAATGCCTAGTTTGTTTTATAGATATTTCAATGGACCCTGCCCTGAAGAACTAGCATCATTGATCTCCTCCGCACCAGTGCATCCGTTCACATTTGATGTTTTCGTGACTCGTTCTTATTTAATACGGCAAGCGCGTGGTACAACCTACCGGCACCCGTATTTGTGTCAAAAAACGTTTTTTTTTAAATAATACCCATAGCTTTTTAGCACATACATTTTATGTTTCATTAAATAATTATTTGTGCATCTCAGATTTCAAACAACTCTTCTATAAGAAGTAAGATTGATTCAAAAGTATTTCCTTTCCTATTTCTTGCCTCACATCGTCGTCTACCGGATGATGGTATAGATTCCTGATTGAACGCAATGAAGAGAAGCAAAAAGTCACATTCATAAATTAAAACTTCTCATCAATGCTCAAGATAAAGATGACAAACTAAGTCACTCGAAAATTTATAAATTGGTTTATAGTGATTGTCCTACATTTTATATTGGTAAAACAACCCGTATTTATTTATTTATAAATTAACGGACCCAAGTCCAATTACAAAAAATACACATATAAAACACGTAATGGAAAAAAGAGCAACAGAGAAAGAATGGCATATACATAATGATAAATGAAGCGATGACAAAAATAAGGCAAAATAAACATAAGAGAGAACATTCAAGCTATGGTCTAGTCAATGTTTTGGTAGAGTCGTAAAGAATGACAAAAATCATTTGGACTGCTACCAAAAATTTCAAGACCATGGCTTGAGTTAACAAGTCTTGACAGTATTATCAAGATTAGAATCAAAGAACATCTTGGATGTTTAAATAACCACGGTTTTTGTGAATTCGCTAATCACCTTATTGGATAAAGATCATACCCTTCAATAAAAGCACCGGTGTTCATATTCTTTACAAAAATGATCATGGCTTTAGATTAAATAATTTAGAAGCACTAGAAATAAAGAAACCCATTAAAAAAAATAGTCATATTCTTAATAATCAGGTAAATTTGTCCAGTTGTCCAATATTATGTACATTTCCTGTAAACTCAAAAAAATTATCGTTATTCTTTAACTACCTTCTAAGTTAACATTTTGTCTCTTTCAATTTATATTGTCTGTCTCTTGCTTTCTGTTTCTTTGTTATAATTTAAATGTTTTTCTATTATTTTCTCATTGTTTTGTTATTGTAATTTATATTTTTGTTTCTCCCTCTGTACGTGTATATAACCGCACACTTTGTATTTTTTTGTTTTTGTATAATTTTTTACCCTGATGATGCTTAGGCTAAGCGTAACCGGTCGGTCACAAAACATAAAATAATATTCATGGTCTTACAAAAAGTTTTTTTTTCATTTCTCTGAAAACTTTTAACTTCTTTAAGCTATCTGGAAAATCTTCCCAGTTCATAATTCAGCCGGTAACGCAAAACGCTGACAAATGTGTTACCAGACAAAATAATTGTACTTGAGAATAAATGGCGATCCATTAATTTAAGATTACAAGTAAATTAACGTCTTATTTAAGTACCTTCATGTCCCAAACAGAAACCCATTTAAAATAGTACTTTTATATTGTTTTTTTTTAACTTTTCAGTGATATATCAATCTCAGTCAAATTCAATTAGCAAAAGAGGTATCTCTTTTTTTCCAGTAAATAACATTGAACTTCATCTATTAATCAAGCTGAGGAATAGTTTTTGCTTTTCTCGAGTATCCAGTTGATTTATTAAGATTTATCGCCGGCAATTGCAGTTACAAATGGGTGTGAGATGGTTCGTGATTTCTGAAAAGTAATCGATTAGTTTTAGACACCGGTGGGTATCTTTTTAAAAGTATCATGTAATAAGTAGACAAAGTTTAGCAGTAAAAAAAACAGATTTCTTTTTTAAAGCACTGCTTTTTCACCAATGTAATTGTTATATTTCCAGACAAACTTACCATTATTTACCCTTAATTAACCTTTCCCTACTTGAAAGTAAAAAGTCAAACGAACGTTCTGAAGGGAGGTGACGCACTTACCCCACTTGACCTTACTTATTTAATCATTTTTATTTTGTTTATTTTTGGTAAAATTAACAGCAAATCAAAAATCAATGCATATATAATAATAAAAACAATAAATCAAGTCAGTTATAAATTTCCCACTGCTGATGATAAAGATTATAAGCAAAGTGTGACGATATTCAATTTTATTAAGTAGAAATGACGTAAATTTAGGTAATTTGTTTTTGGTAATACTTAGAGAAAATTTTATTAATATTATTTCAGTTATCTTTATCTAGATATCGTATAAATATCTCGTTTGGGGTTGCATTAGAACCCCCGTTAAGCTATTTATTCAATAATTTTAAGTGATCTTTTTTAAAAAGAAAAATATATAAATTTCGGAACATATTTAAAATTTGCGTTATTTTCAATAGACACATTATAACATTGCATAAAAAATAACACTCATAATTTTCACAGATGCGTTATTAAACATCTATTTACCTTAAAACTTAAGTAAACATAAGGCGAAATAAATAAGTTACATTTGATGCGAACGTTTTTTTGGCGCACAGCTTAGGAAGTGTTGTGTTTAGATTTACTTCCTTGTAAAAGTGTCTCCTGATGACCTAGAAGGTAAACAAGAACCTTACCACGCGCCACCTACCAATGTTTATCAAATACAATAATATATGCAATGACGTACTTCTGATAACAGCTGCTCTCACAACCTGATCACATATTGACGGAACCGGTTCTCATTGTGGCGCGGAGAAAAATCTGAAGCCTTTTAGCCATTCACCGGGATGTGAAACGGAGCTGCCTACCGCCTAGCGAGTGTGGCCAATTAGCGACTAAGTATATTGATTGAATCAACTATTATTTATTTTGGAAAGTGTAATCTGTTAGGCTAACAGACTTCCGACAGCGCCCTTATAATATGTGCCTCTTTTCGGGTAATAAAAATCGTTTGGACCCCAAAATTTGCGTTTTTTTCCATGTACATGCCAGCCTGCATGGTCGAGTGGTAAGACGCTCGACTACGAATCCTTAGGTCGCGGGTTCGAACCCGGCGTACGCAAATAAATTTTATTTAATATATATGTGTTATAACACATTTAATTGATATAAAAATAAAATATAGTATATTTGCGAGACGTTCTAGAGTGGTAGATACTCTAGGTATCGCCATGGTGAAAGACCACCATTTAGAATTGAAACGTTGCTTAAAATGGCTTTAACCGTGTTTGGTTACCAGATCTGAATAGCCAGGTACTTCCCAACCTTTCCCTTCTTTATCTCCTTCCTCTCCCCACTACCTTCAGCCTCACAACATGCCCCTATCAGGGATTCCATAGTCTTACTGGCTCTAGACGGTTGCGAGCAGTTGAGACTCTTGTGCGCTATTCACGTAAAAAAAAAAAAACATATGCAATTACATTATTCTTATGAAGTAATACTTAATGCTTGTGATTTTAATGTACATTACCAAAATACAGAGAATAAGAATGATAAAGGCATTACGAAGACTGTCGAAGATAAGATGAGATTAATGGGGAAATATGAACGTTTAGAGATAACGATGGGAAAAGAATATACGCTCTCGAGATGTAGTATTGCCAATTTATTAATGCTGAAAGTTCAATAAATGCCTAAACGGAATAATCTTTAAATATTGGCAGACCTGAGCAATCTAGCCAAGTGAATAACACACAAGAATTCCAACTGCTCTCAGCAGTCAAGAGCTAGTAGGACTATGGCATCTCCAACCAGGGTATACTGTGAGGCTGGAGGTAGTGGGGGAGGGAAGGATATGGGGAAGAAGCAGGTTAGTTCCTGACTATTCAGATCTAGTCACGAAACATGGTGAAACCTATTTCAAGCAACGTTTCGATTCTGAATGGTGGTCTTTCACCAGGGCGGTACGAGTATCTACCACTCATCTAAACAGACCTGAGCAATCTAGGCAGTCGATAGAAGTGAATACTGCACAAGAGTCCCAACTACTCCCAACAGTCTAGAGCTAGTAAGATTATGGCATCTCTGATCGGGGTATGTTGTGAGGTTGGAGGTAGTGGTGAGGGAAATGAGATAGGTTAGTCGAATGTTGGGAAGTACCAGATCATTCAGATCTGGTCACCAAACACGGCGAAAGCCATATCAAGCAACGTTTTGATTTTGAACAGTGGTCTTTCACCGAGGCGATACTTAGAGTATCTACCACTATGTAACGTGCCGCAAATATACTATTTATTATTTTATATTAATTAAATGTGTTATGACACATATTAATTATATTTAATGTATTTTCCCACACCAGGTTCGAACCTGCCACCTCTGGATTTGAAGTCGAACCGGGTAGTGTTTCGAAAATATCTCAAAGCCAAATATAATATCGAAAAACATATTTCAAATAATACACATGTTTTTCTACAATTTCAACGTTTTTATTTTGTAATTTTTATGGATGGTCATATTTTCATTGAACTGCTATTGTAGTTAGTCGGTCTCTAGGGGTTAACCACTCGACCACGGAGACCGTCAAATCTGACTGATCTTCCCCGTGTTTTTCGACGGTGTGGAAAAGTGGACGCTCAGAGTCAACGACAGAAAAAGTATAGGCGCCATTGAGACGAATTGCTGGTAATGAATACTTATAATTCAATGAATACCTAGGCGTACCAATCTTTCAATATTGGCGGACCTGGGCAATCTAGGTATTTAACACAAGCTCGGACATGGAGAAAATTATGACTACTGGGAACATATAAGGCAGGAGAAACAGGGGTAGATCGCCGACGAAGTGCACCAGCTATATCTTGTCAGCATCCGGAATATCCTCAGAGTAACAATATACCAGGAGGGATAGCTTGTGTAGTCAGGATTGTTGTTTTTTCCTGACTCTGACGTGGCTGGGGCTAGGGCTAAGATATTTATACAGCCATTTATAGCACATCTCGAGATGGTGTTTTTTTTATTTGTATAACTCCTTTTTTACAAAATTGTAATCAACGAAAATATAGAATATAACCTCATAAACTGTTGAGCCATATCTCGTTACGTCGCATAACAAAACGTAGTGGACGGAGTCACCGGAGATGGAAAACATGCTTACATACCGAAAAGTGGTGCAATAATATGTGACAACTTGTCTTATCTCTTTCTCTCGCACAGTTTACGAAGTAAAAACCCGGAGATGGTGACTTATCGTAAATTTGTATAGGTTAGGTAAAAATATTTAGCTCTCTCTCTCCATATGTATTCTTGCTCTGAGGGAAAATCGTTGTCCCTAGTACTGTATACAGCGCCAGAGCCGGTTCCACGATATCTCGCGCTCTGTGCAGTAATTACTGATTAAATAACTATTATACAATACTTTAAAACAAAAATTGCACACATTTTCGATAGTCGTTGAATGCACAGTCATCTTTCCAGCGCAATAGAAAACATAATTATCCAATTTTAAGACAATTTAAACAAGATCTTTATTTTCACGGCGCCCCTTCAGAGATGGCGCAGAATTGGCGATAAAGCACAGAAATAAAAATCACTAAACACTGTTCTTAAGCTTATCTATAAATCCCAAAGGGCGATTATTCATTTTATTATCTAATATGGTAGGTACCTATAACCGATTAATTATTGATTTAGTTAATAAAGATGATGGTTTACTAACACGCTAGTCGATAAATAAACCACTTTATGTGAGAAATCATGTTTTGTATCACGACTAACTCTTTAAAAGTATTATATTATAAAGATAAATATACCAGTTTATTTATTTAGTTGCCATCTAGACATTGAAAAAATAAATAATCATAGTTTTAACAGATGAAATACGATAATGTACAGCAGACAAAGTTGCAAGAATCCTCAGTGTGATATATACGCAAGAATAGAGCCTCACATCGGAAGGTTTCATTTTCATCATTTAAATTGTTTTTTTTTTAATGTTTTATAGTGAATACGCAGAAGATTCTTAACTGCTCTAAACCGCTTTGAGCCAGTGAGACTTGGCATCCCCAATCGGGGTAATTTGTGAGGCTGAAGGTAGCAGAGAGGGGAATGAGATGGGGCAGAGGAAGATAAGGAAGTATCCGGCTATTCAGATCTGGTCACCAAATACGGCTAAAGCCATTTCAAGCAACTTTTTGATTCTGAACGGTGGTCTTTCACCAAGGCGATACTTGGTGTAGTTATCTACAGAACTGGAACGTGCCGCAAATATACTATATCGTGACTGCAAAGGCAAAAAGGCTGAAGCGCGATTTTGGGAAGTTTACGCTAGAGCGATTTTAGGTTTTATTTTTTTATTTTTACAGTAAAATTCATAAGTCTTCAGTATCTGGTTGAATTAGAAAAAAAGTTGACTCAGGTAACTCAATGCTCTTACTGAGTTACCCGAAACGATAAAAAGCTTTAAAAAAACCAAAACTTGTGTCGCTTGAGTCAAGCCTTCTCCCAAATGGTAAATATATTTTAGATGGCTGAAGGGCCTCAAAGGCCTTTAGAATCAGAGAAAAAAACTGTCAGAAACTGCATATTTAACTCATTTTTGACCAAAGTGTTGCCATATACACGTTGCCATGTACTCATTGTCATAAAATATGTATTGTTATTTTATTACTTGTTATATTTACACTGTTTGCATCTTGAGAATCGTTTACTTATAATTCTTGAATATGAATGTTTTTAAGTACCCAACATGTTAACTGTCCTTAATCTAATATATATATTTTTTGATTAACAAATATGTTAATATCAATTCATACGTTTCATCTGCATTTTTTATACTCTTGGCTTCTAGTATTTTTTTTTTTAATCTTTCGATGTCCACATGCACTGCCATACCCATATCTGAGTATTTTTCTGTCATGATTTATGATAATGATTTTAGATCGTTTTAATTTGTACACATATTATAAATTATTCTTGTTAGTTAGTCTTTTTAGCTTAATTAATTTAGTATGAAGCCCACTTGAGGTGAAATATCACAAAACTGCGCCATATAAGTTTTTTTTTTTTTTTTACAATAACTCCCCACACAGAAGGCCTTGAGGAAAACAATTTCCTTCAGGGCCTATGTCATCTTTGGGGATGCTGTGTGGAGGGTTGGAGTTCACTGTTATTATTATTATTAGTAAGCCCTTTTGCCTTTCCATCAACGATATATAATTTTATATGAATTAAAATGTGTTGTGACACATATTAATGAAATAAAAGTTATTTGCGCACGCCGGGTTTGAACCCGCGACCTTTGAATTAAAAATCCGTGGAGGCCGCCAGCTGTTTGTAGATAACAAGTGCCTAATGCTATTTCTTCATGTTGAACTGGGAAACGTGTATAGTTGAAATCCAGCAGGTTTATCGTTACATGTTTATTAGGTTTATCTATTCGTATTGATAATCTCAAGTCCAGTTTATTGCTGCAAGAAATATAAATCAAACGCCGGCTACTGTTTCCGCAGCTAGAGTCTAAGATGGCGGCTCGTGCCGGGGACGATATTTCATGCAAATGGTCCAGTCGAAAATTACATCGAACGTGTTGAAACACCATCTGCGTCATTGACTGTGCTCCAGCAGAGACAGACGTTCAATCAAAGTCGGATTTCCATTTGAAGAACCAGCTTTTGGTGGCAGCCATGGACTTCCATCGGCTACTGTTGTTTTTCTATGCTCTAGAACTCTTGGCTTGTACCAGTCTTCAGGCTTCAGTGGTCTACAACCGTTGGTTGGGATCACTTTTGAAAAAAATTTAGTCGTTTTTTGATATTGGAAGAGTCATGATTCAGTGGCATAAGCCGATACGTCAACTTCATATATAGACTCAGAGCAATAATATACAAGGAAGAGCGCTGCTGTAGTCACTTTCTTGTAGACTCGGCTAGACCTAGGCGTGGCTAAGACTAGGGCTAGCGTATATATATCCATTCATATCACATGTCAACATAATGTTTTTGTTCATTCGTAAAACCACTTTTTCACAGTATTGTTTTAAACAAAAATATAGCATGTAACCTAATAAACCGTTGAGTTATCTAAATTCATTTCGCGTATCATAACGTGTGGGCAGAGTCAATGGAGACGCGAAACACGAATAACATTCTAACAATACCTTAAAGCGGTGTGATAATTCGGGAAAATTTGTTGTCTCTTACTTTCTCATGGTGTACGACATAAAAACCCGGAGAAAGTGATTTATCCCAAATCTGTATGGGTTGGGTAAAAAGAATTAGCTCTCTCTCCATATATTGTTAGTTCAAGATTCTAACAATACTTTAAAGCGGTGTGATCATTTGGGAGATATTGTCGTCTCTTTCTTTCTTATGGTGTACGACGTAAAAACCCAGAGAAAGTGAATTATCCCAAATTTGTATAGGTTGTGTAAAAATAATTAGCTCTTTTTCCATATTTGGTTATTTCAAGTATGCAGATATATTTTATATTTAAAAAATTAGAGTGAATACCGCACAAGGGTCCAAACTGCTTCCGACCATCTAGATCCAATGAGACTATGTCATCCCTAATCGGGGGGTGTTGTGATCCTGGAGGTAGTGAGGAAAGAAAAGATATAGGGAAGAGAAAGGTTGGGAAAGTACCTGGCTATTCAGGTCTGGTCAATCAAACACGGATAAAGCCATTTCAACCAACGCTTCGATGCTGAATGGCGGTATTCCACCAGGGAATATTACTAAGAGTGTTTATCTCTCCAAAACGTGCTGCAATTATACTATATTTCATTAGAAGAAAAAAAATACATTCAGAAGGAATCATATCAACCCCAATATGAAAAAAATCGGACAAATAAAAAAATTCTCAAAGAAGCGAAGCTTGCAGTCTACAATGAAGTGTTTATACCAACCCTGGTGTATGGCAGAGAGGCAATGAACTGGAAAACGAAAGATGAAAGTAGACTAGATGCTTTAAAAATGAGACCCCAGAGGCGTTTGTGTGGTAAAGCCATGTACGACCGTGTTAAAAATGTGGATATCCGGAAGGAATGCAATGCTGATATAAGCGTTATGAATAGGATCAAGAAAGAGACGCTTGGGCTTGGGTACGTAGAGCGAATGAACGAAGAAAGGAGTCTAAAAATAATTTATGACGAGAAAATTAATGGAAGAAGAAGTCGAGGACGCCCGAAGAAGACATGGCACGATCAAGTGAATCAAATACAAATACTGACAGTCGGGCCATGTCGAGTCAGAATAACAGAAGAGTATGTATGAGACGATGTGTGAATGTGAATGAAGAAAGGAGTGTATTTCAAGACAGAGTTGTGTGGTGGTTCATCCTCTCTGCTTACTCCTTCGGAGAAACGTGGTGATGGTTATTTAGTTGGTAACAACTTTTATTATGTATTTTTTATAGTGAATACCGCACAAGAGTTCCAAATTCTTCCAACCGTCTGGAGCCAGTGAGACTATGGCATTCCCGATTGGAGTATGTTGTGAGGCTGAAGGTAGTGGAGAGGAGAAGGAGATGGGAAAGAGGAAGGTCAGGAAGTACTTGGCTATTCAGATCTGGTCACCAAACACGGCTAAAGCCGTTTCAATCAACGTTTCGATTCTGAATGGTGGTCTTCAACCAGGGCGATACTTAGAGTATCTACCACTGTGTATGAAATCAAAGCACTCCACTCGTAGCTCTTCAATCGAGGGTCTATTTTTGAAGGTGGAACGTATCGGGAATTTCGTTCGGATGAACTCTTCCATAATTCCACTAAATTTCGTGATGCATAGCTTGCAAGCAGGTTAATCCAGCTTCTCGACCCCTGTCTCTAGCTGGTGCTTGCCGCGGAGAGTGATGAGGAGGTGGGCGGGGGGAGGGGGCGGGAAAGGCCCGGGAAGGTGAGCCGCCGGCAGAGTGCGCCAAGGTCGGCACGACTGGGAACTGCCGTACGCTATGTTCCGTGTAACTCTATTACCGTTTCTCTAGGAATTCTCTATTGCAAATTAAATGGTTTCCAATTAACTTTTGATTGATTCATTGATTACTGAATACAGACACATTATATTTTAATTGAATTAGCCTTTTTACCATTACACCGGAAGTTACATTCACCTCCGAAGTTTGGCGACATTTTTTTATTATTTTTTAATAGTGAAACCGCACAAGTCCCCACTGCTCCCAACCGTCTATAGCCAGTGAGACTATGGCATCCCCAATTGGGGTATTTTGTGAGGCTGAAGGTAGTTGGGAGAGGAAGGAGATGGATAAAAGGAAAGCTGGAAAGTACCTGGCAATTCAGATCTGGTCACAAACGGCTAAATCATTTCAATCAAGCAACGTTTTGATTCTGAATGGTGGTCTTTTACCAAGGCGACACTACTCTGGAACGTCCCGCAAATATACTTGATATTATTTTAAATGAATTAAATGTAGTTACTTAGTTAGTTAATTAAATGTATAATGACGCTTATTTATTAAATAAAACTTGTTTGCTCACGCCGGGTTTGAACCTGCGACCTTTGGATTCGTAGTCGAGCAACAATTTCCTTCAAGAACTATGTCATCTCTAAGGATGCTGAAAGGAAGAAGTGAACCTGTCTCTTTGGAAGTCCATGTTGAAAGAGGTAGGAAACACAGAGGTCGGAAAATCGTTCCACAACCGAGCCGTTCAACATAAGAACGAGTCATAAAAGCGAACCGTTCTCACGTATCGAATGTCAATCGTGTACAAATGTTGGGCGCGCGTTTGACGAGTTTCCCGGCTATGCACCAGTGACGAAGGGATCAATGACGCAAGTTTCTCGGAGCATTTTCCTTTGAAATACCTGTAGAACAAGGACAGCATTCCCACCTGACGTCTGTGCTCCGAAGATTGCAATCCGTTTGTTAAGATAGGAGAAACTATCAGACGGACCGCCCGATTCTGCACAGAGTCAAGGGTTTTTTTCTGGTATTCAAGATCTCTTACTTTTGGCAAACAGTTCGGCTAAGTCGGAATCAGAAGCTGCATAGCATCTTTCGAGACAAGATTTAAATCGTGAAAACGAAAGAAGCGCCCTTGAGGTGATTTTTATTATTTTATTTAGTAGAAGTCCCACATAATATCTTTACATAAAATTACAAAAATCAGTCATTTTTTTGTGCCAGAAAACTCCAAGAATAAAAAAGCAAGAAAGAATAATAATAAACACGAATATTTATTATAAAACAACTTCTTTAAACTGTTCACATTCTTAGATATGAGATTAAAACGATATCGAATGAATATTTATTATTTTTATTTATTTATTTTATATTTGCAAAAACAGTTTTACACCAAAACATTGCAAAAAATTTTACGTAAATTAAAGCATCCACAATCAATAAAAAAAGTAAATTTTTACAATATCGTCGCTGGAAAGGCAAAAAGACTTAAGCGACACTTGGGTCAAAAATGAGTAAATTACTGTAATAAATGTTTTTTTTCTGCATCGAATGCTATGGCTCTCCTTTGATTTTGAAGACTTTTGTGGCCTTTCAGCCATTAAAAACAAATTTGCCATTTGAGAGAAGGCTTGAATAAAGCGACACAATTTGAGACTTTTTAAGCTTTTTGTCGCTTCAGGTGATTCAGTGAGAGTATAAGGTTACCTGAATTAACTTTTTTTTCAAAATCCAACCAGGTACTGAAGACTTGAATTGACGAATTTTACTATGAAAAAAAAAATGAAAAAAGCGCTCTGGTGTAAACTTCCCAAAATGGCGCTTCAGCCTTTTTGCCTTTCCAACTACGATATGACTTAAATGATCTTCGAAAAATATCGATTCCTCAATTTTGAAAAATGATATTTAGGTCAAGAGGGTTAAATCATCGTCAAGCAACTTAACTGATTAGTAAAAAAATCTGGAAAATAAAAAAATAATAAAAAAATCCCTTACCCATTTATATAATAATAATTATAAATAAATAACTTTTATAGCGCCGTTTTCGTGGGAAAATCACAGGGCGCTGTATTTGTTAGACCACTGAAAGTCGAAACAACACTATTTAGTTATTTGAGCTTTTTTTTAATATTTAATACCGCACATGAGTCCTTAGTGCTCCCAGCCGTCTAGAGCCAGTGAAAATATGGCATTCATAATCGGGGTATTTTGTGAGGCTGGGGATGGGAAGGAGATGGAGAAGAAGATTGTTGGGAAGTACCTGGCTATTCAAATCTGGTCACCAAACACGGCTTAAGCCATTTTTAGGCAACGTTTCGATTCTGAATGGTTGTCTTTTACCAGAGTGATTCTTGGGTTATTTTCATACAAAATAAATTATTATATATATATATTAGTGAGACCGATTGAACAAGTTTGGCACTCGGCGGACGAACGTAGTCGCCAAGCAGTTAAAATATGGAGTCATTTCTAAACTACACGGCGGAGTATAGACAAGGCTGACTGCTAAATGACAGAAAAGTGTTTCGCCATCTGACAGATATTTTATTTATGAACATGATGTACTGAGCTGGGCTTACGCGCCGCACTGGTAGCAGGCTTATACAGAGAATACCTGCAGTTCATAATATTTATTGTTTCAACAAGAACTTAGAGGCTGATATTTTTTAAACGAGTCTTGATCGTAACGTAAACACTGGTAAAACTAGTTGAGAAAAGCTGTTTGTTGTTGATTCTGAAATCAAAACAAAGCACACTATACGAATATAATGTTTTCACACTTGTTTATCATAAAATAGTTAAAATTATCCTATAGTTTATAATACTTTCCGTAATCTATCAAAGAATTAGTACAATTTTTTCCTTAGAGAAATAATATATCAGAAGGGAGCGCTAGAGTAGTCAGTATTGATGATTTTTGCCTGTCTGGGGCGCGGCTAGGG
Source organism: Drusus annulatus (assembly GCA_022651775.1). Lineage (NCBI taxonomy): Eukaryota > Metazoa > Arthropoda > Insecta > Trichoptera > Limnephilidae > Drusus > Drusus annulatus. The sequence continues at coordinate 193,921 of JAGWCC010000106.1, read as the reverse complement.
TTAGGGCTAGGGTATTTATACATCAATTTATAGCACACATCGAAATAATGTTTTTGTTTATTCGTATAACCTAAAAAACCGTTAAGTTCTGTCTTGTTAGGTCGCATAAAAAACATAGTGGGCAGAGTCGCCGGAGACGCGGGAGACGGAGAACATGCTTCCATACCTAAAAGCAGTCCTATATTGTGTGAGAACTTGTCTTATCTCTTTCTCTCTCACGGTTTACGACGTAAAAACCCGGAGAAAAGTGATTTATCGTAAATTTGCATCGGTTGGGTTAAAATGTTAAGCTCTCTCTCTCTATATACGAGTATTTTCTTGCTATGAGATTTATTCAAAAAGCTATTTTGTTTCATTTGTTGTATCAATAGTTATCATGGTAAGAATTTAGTAAGTTTTACATATCTAAGGGAAGTTTGAATTTTGTATTGATTGATTATAACAGCTAGAATATTTAACATTTATTACAAAAATTCAATTAGATTTATTTAAATTTTTCACAAAAATTCATTAAACAACGTAGCTATTTAATTGATTTCTTTAGTATCACGAAAATTATTCGTTTTGGTATTCTAAGGGTTAAAATAAACATTTACATTTATAATCTTTACATTGCGCTAATTTATTTTGTAAAATTACATAAGAATAAGAAGGGAATTCTCGCTGCAAAGTGCAAACTCATTAAACCCGCGAATAAAGATGTAATTATCTCATTTATACATAATTATTAAGAGATTATGAGTGCACCTACAATTGAATAACAAGATATATGCACGATGTAACGCGAGCGTCTCTAACAATTTCTTAGATGATTTGACTATAATGAGCGTATTATGGAAGATTAAAAAAAGATTATAAATATATTCACTCGGTAGGCATGAACATTTAATAAAAAATACAAACATCTTAATAAATCTTGAAGGTGAATTATTATTATTACAGCGAGTTTGTCTAGGAGGCTAGTCGTTTAATCGGTTACAAGCGTCAATGGCGCCCACAATAAGTATTAATATCATTATTTGTAATCAGTTAGCTTCAATTAATTGACGTTTTAATCATGCAATTCGTTTTCATTACCCTTATTTAATGAGCTTAAAAGATTTTCCTAAGAAGCTCAAATGAAGGTCAAACATTTTTTTTCTCTATCTGGCGAGAAGAAATTGTAGATTAGTCGCAATTTAATGCGTTAAGCGAATGGTGAAAATATAATTAGATTTTATTTTGTAAAGTATTTAGTGTCTAACATCCTACTGGATTCAAATGCATCTATTACGCGATTTTCAGATGACGGCTGAAGAGTAAAGTAAATCGTAAAACGTGCCACATACCAGGAATTAAAATCATTATTTAATTCACGTCGTATATTGTTATTAACGTTTACGAAGTTTATTCGGTTGCTGTAAAAATTATTTCTTCTCGAAGGTTTCTATTAAATATCGTGTCTTTATTTCAAGCAATATAGTCATATACGAGTATGTAGACACTGTTGATTTTTCATATAAATAACATAATATTTGCATTATTTTTTTTAAGTGAATACCGCACTAGAGTCCCAACTGCCCCCAATCGTCTAGAGCCAGTAAGACTAGCATCCCTAATTAGGGTATGTTGTAAGGTTGAAGGTAGTGGAGAGAGGAAGGGTATGGAGAAGAGAAAGGTTGGGAAGAACCTGGCTATTCAGATCTGGTCACTAAACACGGCTAAAACCACTTTTAAGCAACGTTTCGATTCTGAATGGTGGTCTTTCACCAGGGTGATACTTACGTATCTACCACTCTGGAACGTGCCGCAAATACACTTATATGATTTTTTTATGAATCAATCGTGTTATAACACATTTCAATTAAATAAAAGCCATTTGCCCACGCCGGGTTTGAACCCGCGACCTTTGGATTCGTAGTCGAGCGTCTTACCACTCGACCATGGAGGGTGTCTTCTAACTATACCAATTCTACAATAGTATAGCTAAAGATTCGCCAGAACTCAATATCGTTTATGACAAAACAACACCTCATATCTCACATAGTGTATATTTTACAGGGGACACAAAAACCGTAAAAAAACTGATTCCATAACATGCCACGTAATTTAAAAGTTAAAATAAGCATCTTAAATTCTAATGTAACCTTATCATGATTTCTAATCAAGGGAAAGGCTATCCTAGAAATGGTGACAATTGGGAGGAATAATTATTTGTAAGTCTTTACCTTTATTTAGCTTACGAGATTGTGCCAGACTATTAATTTTTCATTTTGTACCAGAATTCGCTGAAAATATATTTTTTACAACTGAGTTGGATACGAGGTACTGTTTCGACATAATCAATATATTAATTTATAAATTAATGATCATTTGTACATTATTTGATCTCAAGTGTGCTTCGATTTTTATACAAAACTAATTTCAAAATTAAATGTTCTTAACGCAACACTGAAGAAATATTCATTAATCCAACCAACTGCTTTTTATTTGCATTAACATTTGCAAGGTAAACGACTATGACATTTTTGGTAATAGTTCTTGTCAATAAAACTGTCATTAAGCGTTTCTGTCGAGTTTTTTTCCTGTAAGTGATATTTATATATTTTTGGTAAGTATGTCTTACAAAACGAAGTTTTTTTTCAAAATTTATATGGACAACAACCTTGAAGCAACAACCTCCAGGGTGACAAAAATACAAACTCTTTAAAAAAAAAACCGTTATTTAGTTTATCTAGCGTCAACTTAATTAATCTGAGAGAGAAATCCTAAAAAAGGTCTGTTTTGTCAGAATCTTGCTGTAGGTCACAGCATTAACATATTTCCTATTTATTCAGTCAAAGAAGTGTTAAAATCTGTGATACTTAAACTTGTGTTACAATTTGAAATGCGGTTGTAAAAATAAAGGTGTTTAATAAAATTTATACTTATATAAGGCCGTCTTCCAATTTCATTTCTTAATTTTAAAATGCCAAAATATTAACTGAATTCAAGAATTTTGATAATTACAAAAAACGTTGTATTATCAATATATATATTTTTTTAATATTTTTTATTATTATTAATATCTTGCTAACATATATGGCAATCCCGATGAGTTATAAAAACTCACTCTGGGACAAGGGAAATTAAAGAAATACAACAGCTAAAACAGAATACAGAGATCAAACTAACGTATATAAAGCAATATAAAACAATATAACATAAAAAGAAATGCAGTGTAAAATAAATAAATTAGCTACTTAGTATTAATATAAGATATATATATTTAAAAATGACATTCGCATTGTAGTATTAGTTAATATCTCAGGAGCAATAATATACAACAGAGAGCGCTGCTGTAGTCAAATTTGATGAGTTTTTCTGGACTCGGCTAGACCTGGGCGTGGCTAGGACAAGGCTACGGTATTTATACATCCATTCATTGCACATATCGACATTGTGTTTTTGTTTATTCGTAAAACCACTTGTTCACAGTTTTTATCAACAAAAATGTAGCATATAACCTATCTACCTCTCTGGAACATGCCACAAATATACTATATATTATTTTATATGAATTAGATGTGTTATGACACATATCAATTCAATCAAAATTATTTGCACACGCCGGCTTTGAACCCGCGACCTTTTAACTACGGAGGTCGTAAAACATTCAAATTTAAAACAAACGCCCGAAAAAAAGGGGCGCTCTGAGATTTATTCAATTTCCAACTTTCGATAAAGAACTTCTAATAAACAGATAGCTAACACAATATTGCATTTGTCTATAAGTTCGCTGAAAGTATTTTACTGTATTATGGCGATTATTAAAATTTTCCATGAAGTTGAACAATTTCGCACATGCCCACCATTAGTACTTCGAATTTTCCATAATTAGCAAACCTGTGGTGGTATACTTGACCCTTTTAAGGATCAGGCTTTTTTACAATACTTGTTTACTTATCCAACCTTTAATGACACCGGTAGCTAGACGGACTATCAGCCTAGCCACTCCTTAAAGTGTAATGGGATATCTCTTTCTAAACACGAAGGGGCGTTGGAAGATACAGTTGCAGATAAAGCTGTACATAATGTAGTAATATAAATTAATAATTAACATAATTACCGCCATTCATTGATTACATAAAACGGGGTAAATTCTTAATACGTCCTTACTTTAAACGAAGTTTTGTCTCGTTCAATTCATATTATCTCTCTCTTTCTCTCTGTTCCTTTGTTATAATTTAAATTTTATTCTATTGTTTTCTCATTGTTTTTTTTAATTTTATATTTTGTCTTCCCTCTGTACGTAAATATAACCGCCCACTTTGAATTTTTTTTGTTAATTTAATTTTGTACACCGATGATGCTTATACTAAGCGAAATCAATCGGTGATAAAAATTAAGAATAATATTCATTGTCTCATACGAAGTTTGATAGATCATCCATACCTCCTGGAATGCTATAAGTTGTTTGTGCCAAACAACTACTGCCAGGGGCGACACCGCGATCTGCTGTATATTCCACATGGCAGAACAGACGTGTTGGCTCAGCACAGCATGACACGGGGTATGGTACTACTAAGTAACATATCTCTTGATATCTTCAATGTAAACCTTAAAGATTTCAAGTGACATGTCAACAATATCTCTTAATACATTTGCTTTTTTATGTTAATGGACGCAGTCTGTAATACACAAAAAAAATTTTTTATTTATTTTTATAAATATCTTTATATATCTCACATTTATTTAATCTAAATTATCATAAGCAATATCTCAGTACCTACCTATCTACCCAATCATGCCTCTATAGTACAAAAGTACCCACCAGCTTGAAAAAAATGTCTCCAGCAAGGACATGTCATTCGGTTGACATGGTTACTTGTTATTGTAGGGAGATAAATGATGACTTGAACCGTAGCCCCGGTGATTAAAACGCAATACAGGTTCCGATAACTATCTCCGCTGTGACAGCAGTACGACGGCATTGACAAACATAAAAACTAAAAACTGTTTAATTCTAGAGTTGGCTAGGACGGCCGATCGGCAGAACTTCGACTTCAAAGTGTCACTCTTGGGGCCCGGATCGCTTTCCTTGGCGATTCGGAGATTTTATGATGATTTACTTGATTTACCTGTTTTTTTATCGATTAAGTCGCCGTAAAATATCTACAAGTAGTTAAACAGAAATAACCAAAATGTTATGGATTTTAAATCGGTCTTACTTATAAAAAAACACAGCATTTGGAAATATTTAAATTATTCATTTAAAAATCCACTTAGCAAAAAGTTCGATAAAACAAAATGGGTGTTTTTCTTATTTTCCACTATACAACAGTTCACTCTGTAATTAACCATTTTATTAATCAAAAGGAAATAAAGGAATAAAAGAAGAGGAAGATATGTAGAAGTTATCCGACTACCTCTTTGGTCGAGAGGTTAAGATCTACGACTACGAATAGAGTGTGAAAATATTTTTTTATTCAATTGGATTGTGTTATTTCACATTAATTTGATTGGTATATTCCAGAGTGGTAGATACTTTCAGTATCGCCCTGGTGAAAGACCGACACTTAGAATTGCTTGAATTTTAGCCGTGTTTGGTGGATCATATCAAATAGCCAAATACTTCGCAGCCTTTCTCTTTTCTATCTCTTTCCTTTCCGAACTCCTGTCAGCCTCACAGCATACGCCAATTAAGGATGCCATATTCCCTCTGGTTTCAGACAGTTGGAAACAGTTGGGACTCGTGTGTGTCGGAATTTACATAAGAAAAATATTTTTTGCGTACTAAATAGAGTTAAAGCCTTTTTTTAACTAGAGGGGTTGTGTGAATATCTTCCATTCTGCAACGAAACGCATTAAACTTAAAATTTTTTACATGAATACCGCACAAGAGTTTTTCATATAATAAATTGGGTCTTTGAACTGAAGTCGCATACTCTATTCAGATCTGGTCACCAAACCCAAAGCCATTTCAACGTTTCGAATGGTGCTTGTATTATAAATGAATAGAAAAAATGTGTGTTTATTTTACATTTGCAAATATTTATGTGGCACATCGACAGATGGAATCTAATTAGCAACTTGCGTTATTTCGTAACCAACGGAGGCTAACTTAACATTTTGTAAATGCTTAAAATCAAAATATTTGTATTTTTAAACAAAATTAATCACAACGCATCGATTTTTAAAATGATCGACCATTTCAGAATAGATATCTTGATAACGTCAATCATTAATTGAGCGCTTGTTTCTACGCTCTGCACAGGTATGGTTTAAACCGCAGTAAATTTTATTTAATAATAAAGCTACATAAAAATTGTAAACACCGTGCTTGTTACCGATGACTTGTTCTTTGTGTACCCTTGCGTTGTTAAAGTTATTTTTGGGACAGTAATTATTCTCTGTCTGTTTTCGAATTTCGAATTCTTTAACCAAAGTACAGTAGTACAATTAAATTATTGCTTATACCTGTGTATGTAATTCTCTGCCTGTATGTAAGCCTAGACTGTTCACTATTCATTAGACAAATTACTAATACTATATAAAAATCGTAAATAAAACACATAAACTTCGTTTATAACCACTTTATTATTTAATATCACGTCTACCGGTTTCAAAGTACCCTTTCATCATCAGGACAATATTTAAAAAAATATTTATTTTAAAAAAAAACAATTTTATATTGTCCTGATGATGAAAGGGTACTTTTGAAACTGGTAGTCGTGATGTTAAATAATAAAGTGGTTATAAACAAAGTTTATGTGTTTTATTTATAAATATGGCAAGCCACAAAATAAATGCTTCACACGTCAACTTAAACACTTCTTCATAATTAAAAACTATTTCTGTTGAAAATAATATTTCCTCGCTTTTTACTGTTTTTTTTTGTTTGTTTTACCATTATATATTTTTATTTAGAATAAATATGCAGCACAACATGTGCCATAGACATATAAGTAGGAAATGTAGTAGAACAATTACATTTTTACGTGAAAGGTTTTTACACAGAAGAAGATGAAGTTTAAAAACTTTTTTTAAATAATAGAAACTTTAAGGTACTACTGAGTAGGAGCAACTAGTAAAATGAGATACAATCTTGTGGAGTTAACGAAAATGAAATAAATTAAATCGACTGCATTAGAGGAAATTTATTTACTTATCACTTGTTATTTTTTATTTTTCCAAAATGTGTTCGATAAATGTAAGTATATTGTTTTTTTTTTTAATTCTCTTTAATATTAGATATGCATAAACTAATGACACAATTAAACAACCAACATATTTGTCATCTCTTGAACCAGCGTTTAATTATTTATGAATTAATTTTATTTCCTGTGTATGAAATTCTTTATTACCTATTTTAACTAACTAATCATCACGCCATTTCACCACAGGAGTAGGCAGAGAAGACGAACCGCCATACAAATCTGTCTTGGCACACACTCCTTGCTTCATTCACATTCATACGATCATACATAGTTTTACCACTCATACACCTCAAGGATCTAATTTCTGCGGCATTCAGTCTACTTTCTTCCCTCCTCTCCTAATTTAATGCCTCACTGCCATTCATCAGGGTCGGTACAATCACTCCATTGTGAACTACTAGCTTCGCTTCTTTGGACATTTTTTTTAAATGCTGCAACAACTTTCAGTCCTCCAGAGCAATAATAATATGTAAAAGAGAGCGCTGCTGTAGTTAATGTTGATGAGTTTTGCCTGACTTGGCTAGACCTGGACTAGGGCTATGTTATTTATACGTCCATTCATGGCAAATTTCGACATTATGTTTTTATTTATTCGTATAACCACTTTTTCACAGTATTGTTATGAACAAAAATATATCATGTAACCTAAAAAACCTTTGACATATGTCCATTTGTGTCGCATATGAAAACGTGTGGGCGGAGTCAACGGATACGTGGGACACGAAGAGCATTCTAACAAAACTTTAAAAGCAGTGTGACAATTTGGGAAATTTTGTTGTCTCCTTCTTTTTCGTGGTGTACGATGTAAAAACTCAGAGAAAGTGATTTATCCCAAATTTGTATAGGTTGGGTAAAAATAATCAGCTTTCTCTCCATATATTGTTACTCCAAGTTCTCAACCATATTACACGAATACTCATATGATACCCTCAATTGTAATACAAAAGCTTCATTGGCGCTGATACCAAAAAGTAAAGCTACTAAATAAAAGATTAACTCTTCAGTTAGAGTCGAATCCGTCCATTGGCCGAAGTATGCAGTTGCCATCGCTGCAGTCGAAGCACGCGTCCCGAGCTCGACAAAGACAATTAACGGCAATTTCAAACAGTTTACGAGCCGTTCCGTTACCCGCTATTATGATCCTACGTACTGCCTTGCAAGCACCGTACCTAGAGTACAGCAGAATGTATCAGAACATAGCAGAGCATAGCAGAACATAGCAGAACATAGCATGCACAGTGCACGTGGCATTATGGTCCACACCCAGGCGGGAAGGCGCGACAACACTTTCCAACAATTAACCACCCACCCACGACATGCGCCAAACACAAAACTCATAAATACGGACGTACGCCGTATAAAGCCTTATGGCGAAGGCTGCATTACTCGACGCGCCGCGCCGTGGTACTGACACGGAGTCGATCAACATCAACATCAGCATTCAGCGAGGAATGAGCATCTCGCAGCGTTCGGAGCATGCCAACTTCAAACGGGCTCATCACCATTCCTTCGATCTCGGAAAACCTGCTGCAGTATTCTCATCCGGTGAGTTATTAAGGGTTTTCGGAATCCCTTCGTGTATTATTGAATTGAATTTGAAATTTTCCGGATATCTGCTAATACATTTTGACAGCCTTCATAGTGGAGTGGGAGACGCTCGACTGCGAATCCAAAGGTCGCGGGTTCATTTAATTAATATGTTTTGTAACACATTTAATACGTATTAAATATTAAAATTGTATTTGCGGCACGTTCCAGAGTGGTAGATACTCCAAGTATCGCCCTGCTGAAAGACCACCATTCAGAATCGAAGTGACCAGATCTGAATAGCCAGGTACTTCCCAACCTTCCTCTTCCTCATCTCCTTCTCCTCCCCACTACTTTCAGCCTTACAACATACTCAAACTGGGGATGCCGTAGCCTTGGCTCTAGACGGTTGGGAGTAGTTTAGACTAAAAAAAAAACATTATAATTACTTATTGTATTTTCATAAATATGTGTACGCTTGCTAACAACGTGTTTAAAGTTTTTTTTTTCAGACAAACATTCCCGTGTTACGAATAACCTGACAATATTTGAAAAACTCCTTCTGACATCATAATAAGCGGAATATATTGCTTGAGCAATGATGGAGGACTTATAGGCATAGGAATTGAACCCACGACGCCCGGATAAGAATTCGACGCGTTTGTCCACTCAGCTACTAACCGGTCTTGTTTGATTACATTAAAGCGATATTGATTGAAAGTATGTGATGCCATAACGTTCTTGTATCTACATTCCGTACAGTTAAGTACATCAGCCACCTCTGCGTATGTATTACCAACTACGTGCAATCTAAGTACAAGCGAGTGTCTGAAAGACTCAGTCCTTATATTATTGTTACAACTTAATAGAACTTCGGATCGAGCAGTTCTCGTTGGTATGTGAAATGAAATAAGGTTCAGTTAATCCAGGCTGTCTATAATACCATTGATAATTTTAAAAACAAAAGTCAAGTCGTAAATAAATCTTCGATCTGAAAGTTTTAATAAGCTTAATTCTTTCACCAAGTAGTTATAGTTTACGTTTTCAATGAGTAGATTGATTTTAAATCTTAATATATTCGAGAAATTTGTGTTTAATTTTTTTTTTATGTTGTCGGAGTGGATTTTAAAATTAGGGGACCGGATTGAAAAATATATTCAAGAATTGGTTTTGAACTGGTAAAAATGAAATTATGCTGGGAATAAGGCTCACAGATGACCGTTACAATCACAGTATTATCGAATGTTTGGGAAGGCGACTTAGTGGTGACCCGCAGATGCGATGGGCTGACGTTTGAAGAGAACTGTAGGTTTTGGATGGGTGAAAGCTACCAAGAACATTGTATAAATAATATCAAATTGTCTAATGGTGGTTGCATTATTGAGAAAAAAATTTTTTCGTAAGATTTTATTGTTGGAAACCCGTTCTTACGGAAATTGGATGACATAAAGGATTGAGGTTTTGCTATGGGCCGTTGAACTATGAGAACTCGTATAATTCCGTAATAACTTTGATATTGGGTAGAATAAGAGGATTCATAAACACAGTATCCAGCAAAAATCTATACAATGCATTCATATTACCACACATCAATTATTTTAGCAGCATTTTATTCTTAGCCAACGATGGATGTATGCAACAAATGACAATACTACAAAATAGGGCTATGCGAATTATACTATAGGAAAATATACATACAAAAGTCAAGAAAATTTAGAAGGAGAAACATATTTTCATGTAAACAAATTATTTTCTTCTACACTATACTGTTGAACTACAAAATAATTAATGGACATACATAACCATAACCTGAATTTCTAAGAAAAGTGGAAAACTTCCAGCACAGGCACAAATATGAGACGAGGAATAGAAACCAAAATAAACTACCTCTCTAATAAAGAAAGTCAAAATTCTTTGATTTGCAGAACTATGAAGGTGTTTGACGAATACCAAATGACATTAAATCAAAAGAAAATAATTTTAAAATTCAAATAAGGTTAAGAAAATATGTAATGAATTAATGCAATAGAATATGAATTGAAAGGTTGTATTAGAACGTATCGTCGCTGGAAAGGCAAAAGGGCTTAAGCAAAACTTAGGTCGAAAATAAGTTCATCTAAATATGCAATTTTGGTCACTTCTTTTATCTGTATCGAATGCTCTGACTCTCGTTTGATCGTGAAGACTTTTATGACCCTTCAGCTATATACAATATATTTACCATTTGGGAGAAGGCTCGACTCAAGCGACATGTTTTGGGACTTTTTTTAGCTTTCTGTCGCTTCAAATAAATCAGTGAGAGCATTGAATTACCTGAGTCAACTTTTTTTCAAAAATCCAACCAGATACTGAAGACGTATGAATTTTATTGTAAAACAAACAAAAAAACTTTTAAGCCCTCTGGTGTAAGCTTCTTAAAATGGCGCTTCAGCCCCTTTGCCTTTCCGACGACGATATGTATTATTATTTATGTATGTACTACTTAAAATAAATAAATAATTATTATTTACAATAAGAACTAGACACCTATAATTCAGTCTCCACTGCAAAATGCAACTCTAGTTTTTTAATGCCGCTGGCAAAAGAGAACTGTTAGAAGAATTAAAATGCAATGAGACCTCGTGGTGTCGAAACGGTGTTTTTTTCGCCACTAACATCTGGCTTCGCAAAAACTCTTTCGACACATTTAAATTTTGTCAAAACTGTCTGGTACGGACTTCGAATCGAAGAAGCGAATAATTAAAGTGTCAACTGATAAATATCCGAAGAAGAAAACATAGATTGTTATGTTTTAATTGTTTTTTATTCTTAATTTGTATCATTTTTCGTATTATGAAATGATTATGGTCTCACTTATATTCTCTCTATATACTTTCTGTTTATATACTCATTCTGCAATTATACTTGGTTCATCCTAGACACAAGAAACTGCAGATCTTCCATACTGTAAGAAATCAGCACCGTACCATCAGCATGAAATTGGCAACATACTTTCAGAATGTTTATTTTTGCGCCCAAGCCCGAATCTTTTAATTTTCGCATTCAATTATCCGCGCACTGATTGAATAATCATGGTGACAGTACATATATTGATAAATAATAATATTATTAATATGTAGCTTATTGCGTTTCCACCCAAACAACCATGTGATGCATGAACACACCCTATGTTCACGCATCACATGGAACTACTCGAGGAGACAAATTATCAAAGCTTAGAGACTAGGCGCAATGCTGGTCTCATGACAATAGGCTTTAAGATTATAAACCACTTGATCGACTGTTCATACCTCTTGGCATGCTACTGCTTATTCGTGCCTGACAAATACTGCCGCAGCAGAAATCATGCCATGTTTAGCATGCCCTATGGTCGGACAGATGTTTTGGCACAGCATAGCATGACAAGAGGTATAATTCTATTAAATAAATTATGTACATACCCATATATATTTATATATATATATTTATATATATATATATATATATATATATATATATATATATAGATACATTTACCAATGTTCAATAAACTTATTTTTGTAAAATGTTTTAATTTTTAAATGTTAGTTGTAAAAAAAACTATTTTTGTTGTTTTCTATTGTACTGCAATTGGATTTAATATCTATTGTACAATAATAAAAATGATAAAACATACTTTCACAATGTTCATTTTTGCGCCCAAGCCCGCCCCTTACGACTGCTGCATACGATTATCCGCGTCTGATTGAACAACCACGGTGACATTACAGATAATAGAAATATATTTCTTCATACGTTTCCACCCAAAGATGTTAAAAACAGCAGTTCCTCTTTTGCAGTATTCTGTATTATATCACGGTTGCAGAATGCCTTCCATCTGTAAAGCCGGCCGCACACGGCACAGTGAAAGCCGCCGCAGAGAGATGGCCAATTGTATTTAATGGCGTGACGGTTTTGTAAAACATTTTATTATTTCGGGTGTGTGGCGCGATCGTCTGGGAAGCGGCTCATACATATTCAGTGCGGCGCATGACCTAGGTTAAAATTTTCACTACGTTCGCGGCATTTGTATTAGGAGACCAGGGCGCAGGGACGGCGCGTGGTCCCGAGACGATCGATTTCACTCTATGAATACTACGTCACAGTCGGGAATTTACTCACTTTTCTAACACCTGTCAAAAAACAAGCACGCCATTTGGAAATACTAAATAATATTCAAGAATTGGAATTGTTTTTTTTTACCGCAGAATTAATACGGGTGGCGGGTAGACAAAAAAAAATCCAATCATTGATTACGTTAAAAAAAACTAAATATCGAATATTTTCATCGCATGAACTTTGATTTGCCGAAAAATCGGAGATTTATTATTTATGTCATCTTATGTTATTTATTACTTCCAAGTATATATATATATATATATGTCTTTACTTACATATTAGCTGTGTATAGCTTTTAGACAGCGTTTGACCTATGTTCTTTTTCTGTTTTAACACACATATTAAATTAAAATGACTGTCACACACATTGACGGCCTCTGCGGTCGAAAGGTTAAGATGATCGACTACGAATCCAGAGATCGATGGCTCAAATCCCGGCGTGCGCAAATAAATATTATTTAATTAACATGTATTTTTTCACTTTTTTTTTTACGAAAGACAAATTTTCCGGGTTACGAATAACTTGTCAATATTTGAAAAACTCCCACTGCCATCGTAATAAGCGAATAATGTTGCTTGTGCAATGATGGAGGACTTAGCTAGCAGAGAAATTGAACCAACAACGCCCGGATGGGAACCTGACGCGTATGTTCACTCAGCTACTAACCAAAATAATATGTGGTATATTTGCTGCACGTTCGACAGTGGTAGAGATACTACGAGTAGTGCCTGAATAAAAATCGCCCTGGTAAAAGACCAGCATTAAAAATCTGCATAGTCAGATACTTTCTAACTTTCCTCTTAACCGTCTCCTTTCCTTCCCCACTACCTTAAGCTTCACAACATACCCCAATCGGTAATGCCATGTTTCCACTGGCTCCAGACGGTTGGGAGCAATTGGGACTCTTGTGCGATATTGACTTAAAAACACACCCATTGAAACAAGTCCTGATTCGTGAATGAAATGAATGATCCGTTTTAATGAGGACATAGTTAAATGGAATCGGGATTTATTTATTTAGTAAGTCAGAGCGGCACAAAAATGAGTTTCAAACTCAGAGCAAGTATAAATATGGAGAGAGAGCTAAATATTTTTACCCACCCATACAAATTTACGATAAATCACTTTCTCCGGGTTTTTACGTCGTAAACCGTGAGAGAGAAAGAAAAAAGACAAGTTCTCACATAATATAGCACCACTATTCGGTATGTAAGTATTTTTTTCGTAAAAGTGGTAATACAAATTAACAAAAACATTATGTCGACATGTGCTATGAATGGATGTATAAATACCCTAGCCCAAGCCCAAGCCACGCCCGAGTCTGGAAAGAATCAACAATCCTGATTACACAAGCGCTCCTTCCTGGTATTATTTATCTGAGGTTCCAAATGAGTCCATTCACCCAGAAGCTAGCGATGGTAGTACGAAACAGTCAAGGGAGGAACGAGGAGGTTTCCGGCACAACTTCTGTCAACACCCGCGCTAGATAAGTTCACGTCTACATATCGATCCCGCGTAAATCTGAATTTCAAATGAGCGAGGCGCATACAAACACACGGTGGTGTGTATTATACCTAGTACCTAGGGTTAGTGCCATCAGCGGGCTGTGTCACAGCTATTCATGGTAGGTATAAGTAGATCCTGCTGCTTACTGCCTACTGCTTACTACCTACTTCCTACTGCCTACTCCCTACTGCCGCCTGCCTACTGCCTCTGCTAGCAATGGGCGACGCTTCATACATAACGCATGCAGGGCAACAAGTGCCCGCGGGACGGGGTTGCCAGTTGCCGGTTGCCAGGAGATGTGAATGAATTTAATGCATTCTGTTTCGGATTGCAGCACAGCTCACATTTGCATAGTCTCCTGTTCCCATTGATACACATTTATGACTCAGCCGTGGGGGGTGAAATTTGGAGCATCCCCAAAGCCCTCGGGAATGGTCGGTTGTAAAATACACTCTAAAAGTATTGTTTCTACGAGAATAATATTTTAATAACTTGTCTACCGGCTTTCATTGTGAAATTAGCTCAAGGACGCTGTACAAATGTTAATTTCTAGGCTCTGTCTTATTTCTTTATTTATAATCTATGCCTTATTCGTAATTGTTTACATAATGTGCAGAGATTGACCGGCCGGTGGCTGAGTGGATAAACGCGTCGGATTCCCGCCCGGGCGTTGTGGGTTCAATTTCTTTGCTGGCTAAATCCGCCATCATTGCACAAATAACATTTTCCGCTTATTATGATGGTAGTAGAAGTTTTCCAAATATTGTCAGGTGATTCGTGACCAGAGAATGGTATATATATATTTATATATTCAGAAGAATTTTAAATATGTGAATAATCTAAAATAATGCAAGACTGATGTAAGCGTAATGGATAGAATCAAGAATGGGACGCTTAGATGGTTTGGGCATGTAGAGCTAGTGAACGAAAAAAAGAGTGTGAATAAATACATGACACAGAAATAAACAGTTTGTGTTATATATGTATTACACTGTTTTGTGAAATATGCTGTGATAATATAACTAATTGTAAAACCTACGCCTTATTTATATACTTCTGTTTTATGTACTAACTTTTTTAAAACTCTTTCTTCAATGTTATATTTTACTCATTTATTGTACTCCCTTATTTAACTAAAATGTATTTTATGTAAAAGCCTTTAAGGCGTTGATAAAATAAAATTAAATAAACAAATAAAGTGCAAGTAGTTTACCACCCACCTATGGGTAATGTCAGCGGAAGCTTTTCACCATCATTCGTATCTTGCTGAGCGACTTTTAGTAATGTACATTTTGATCGAATCCCTTTACTGCTTAACACATTTACAAAGCCCTTTATGAAATTAGCACTCATGCCCTAAAATCTAACAACAAATGTAAATAATGGAAATAAACAACAACATTTTTGCCAAAATCATGTCCTATTAGTGCGAAACTCTATCTTTCACCAAACTAGAAACACAAAAATAGTTGTCTTTCTCAAATGATCTACCAGGCGATTATGCTAACTAACCATCACGCCTCTCCCCCACAGAGGTAGGCAAATAGGACAGACCGCCATACAACTCTGTCTTGGGACACTCTCCTTGCTTCATTCACATTCATACATACTCTCCTGTTATTCTGACTCTTCACATGGCTCGAATCAAGTATTTGGTTCACTTGATCGTGTCATGTCTTCCTCAGGCGTCCCACACTTCTTCTTGCATTCACTTTCGCGTCATTTATTATTATCCAACTCCTTTCTTCGTTCTTACGCTCTACATGACCAAACCATCTAATGGTGCATTCCTTGATCCTATTCATTACGCTTACGTAAGCTTTGCATTTTTTCCGGATATCTACATTTTCAACACGTCATACATGGTTTTACCGCACATTCGCCTCAGGGATCTCATTGCAAAGTCTGAAAATTTCACGGCAAAAGAACTTAAAGGATATTATCTCAATAATTTTATAAATCAGTGATTTATCCTTTCTTTTGAACTTTTATGTGGGTGAATATCTTTCTTTATCAATAAATAATACTCTTATGAGTGTCTTTTTAATGTATGTACTCGTTTGTTCCCTTTTCTTTTGTACTTTATTTTTCCTACCCAGAATGATTGTTGTTTTAAGGTGCTCGAATTTTTTTGTTTTTTTTTTTTGTTTTGAATTGTACCTAATTTTTACTTTAATCTTTCTTCTCTAAATATAAAAATGAATGTTTGTCTGACTGTCTGTTTTCTGTTTTCGATTTTCTCGCAAATGACTATACCGATTTCGCTTAAAATAACACAGTTTCTTTTTATTAGTGACGGAAAGGTTTGAATCAGATCCAAAATATGTAAAACTCTTACTATAATTTTTTTTTAAATTAGTATGAAAAACATAGAGCCCTCCATGTTGTATTGAGGTAAGCCATACATATACCGCTCTCTGAAATATTACATACCCCACAGAAAAATGTTTGTTTGGGTTAAGTATTTTTTAAATGGAAAACACAATTAGGTACCTTCTCAATTTTTTAGAATGAAATAATTTTTTTTAATTGATTTTTCTTTTTTTATAGATAGTAATAGTTGTCAAAATGTATTACTTTTGATGTCAAATTAATTATGGCACCAAAAAAAAAAGCTATTGGTCGACCTACAGATCAAGCAAGAAAGTTAAAGGCATCACGAGCTTCAGAAAAAGTGGAGCGAAGGGAAAAAAGACTAAAGAAAAAAAAAAAAAGTTAGAACAATAAAAGCCTGTTCTTCTGAGACAGACGAACAAAGGCAGGAAAGAATGAAATAATTTTTGCGATTTTTATTCTTTTTTATTTTCACTTTAAATCTGATTCTCAGTGGAAAATAAGAACTAACGTCGTAATTCTAACGAATTCGAATGGCATATCAAAACTATATATTTAAAATTGTAGCATCGATAATATTTTTTATTATCTTATTTCTATAAAAGCCTGGTTTCGTTTTAAAGTCATTTTTGATCCATTTTTTGTAGAAGAATGGTAGGTAAGCCAATTTGGCAATTGTGGCATTGCAAAGCACGCCGAGTACTTGCTAGTAAAGAAATACAATAAACTTTAAATTAATTCTGCCCTTGTAGGGGTGACTTCTTGTAGCGTATAAAAATGATACGTAGGCTTCATCAAACTCTGCCTACTATTATTTAGTCGCGTCTTCCGCATGCACACTCACGAATTACATGTGACACCTGGAATTTAATATGTGTCCAGTGAAAACAGGTCTTACCAAATCACAGCAACGTGCATTAAAACGCTCCCGCAATCAACGGGTAATCTAATTTCAGCGTTAATCATATAATTGCCTAATTAACATGTTATTTCCTAAGTGAAACTGAACGTGGGCTAGCGGTTGTATCCAAATGTACTTAATAATCGTTGATTCCTATTAACTTATAAGCGAGTATGATAAAAAATGCATTATTCATTGACGAAACGATTTTTTTGCATTTAAATACTTTACAGGTGTTTCGTTGGTTCAGTTGTAGGAACACTTCACGCTTTTTTATGTGATACACACCCGGGGGCAGTGAGGCTATGGCACCTCCATATCAGGAATGTTGTGAGGCGGAATCAAATGAGAGTGAAAGGTTATTAAATACTTGGAATAAGTTCCCTCTGCTCTTATGATATCCAGAATTTAGCTCAATTTAAACTAGCTTTAAAACAGAATTATTTGAAAAATTCTACTCTCATGAATCTGAACTTCTTTTTAATTTATTGTAATAAGTCATTTTCTCAAGTCTCCGGTTTGAAATTGTTTGGTTTTGGTTGCCTCATTTTTGAACTGTTTACTCAGAGCAATAATATACAAGAGAGAGCGCTGCTGTAGTCAGTTTATATGAGGTTTGCCGGACTCGGCTAGACCTGGGCGTGGCTAGGACTAGGGCTAAGGGTATTTATACATCCATTCATAACACATTTCGATATAATGTTTTTGTTTATTCGTATAAATACCCTAGCCCTAGTCCTAGCCCCACCTATGTCTAGCCGAGTTAGGCAAAAATCATTAATACTGACTTTAGAAGCGCTTCCTCCTGTGTATTATTGCTCTGAGATTATAACCTATAAAAAAGTTGTGTTGACTGAAAAATATCCACGCATCTGGCTCCCCGTTCATTCAAACTTATTTGTTTTCTAGAATACAAAGATATCTCCTCTTCCTGGAATCTCTCCGGCCTGTGTAGATGTACATTGTACGTGTTCCCAGGCTTGTCCTCCTTATAAGGACATGTAGAAAAATAGCACACTGCCATTTAGTATGAGCTGAGCATTCCACTAGCTTCTTCTAACTAGACTGTCTGAATCCACAATGAATGAAACCGCCTTCTATTTTATTTCCGAGCTATGTTGATCTGAGTGGCGATTTTTGCAATTTTATATGTATAAGGAATTCTACAACAGTTATTAATTTTTAAATGAGTAGGGGGTAGCAGTGGCAGACCGTGATATCACACCGATTTTAGGTCTTGTTTATTTATAATTGAGAAGATAAAATTAAAAACTAATTTATACAAAAACTAAGTTGATATACATGTATATTATATCAGGCAAATACGCATAATATTCCATACATCTTCTTAATTGGCTGTGTTTATTCTATCTTGTTCAAATATATTAATCGTTGTACCTACACCTTTATACAACCTTGTATGTCATATGTATTTATTAACGCCCTAGTGGGCTTTTACAAAAAAAATTGTACAGTATTTTGATGTTGACAGGTAAAGTATTATATGATAGTACATGATACATTAAGAAATAAAACAAAAAAGTACATGCTTCTTGAAAAAATCAAAATAAATATATAAACAGTGGTAAATACAAAATGCAATACAAAAATTACAATAGTACATATAAAAGCATAGAAGAGAAATATATATATTCACTATTGTCTGGTAGACTCGTATATTTCAGTGAAGTATTTGTGAAGAGTAGCTATACAACTCCGATCTGAATCTCATGATTGAATACAGAAAATGTTTTATATGTTTATTCAACCTTTTAGTTATGATTGTAAGCTATACTCAAATAAAGATTACAATTATTATTTATTTTATTGACTTTGTGCCGAAAAAATCGATCCGAAAATCACTCCAACGTCCTTCGTGGTCGAGTGGTCAAGACGGTCGACTACGATACCAAAGGTCGCAGGTTCGAATCCTGGCGTGCGCAAATGCATTTTATTTGATTAATACGTGTTATTTTACATTTTAATTTATCTAAAACAATATATGGTATATTTGCGGCACGTTCCAGACTACTAATCAGAATCGAACGTTGCTTGAAATGTCTTAAGCCGTGTTTGGTGACCAAATCTGAATAGCCAGATACTTCCCAACTTTCCTCTTCCCTATCTTCTTCCCCCCCCCACTACCTTCAACCTCACAACACACCCCAACTGGAAATGTCGTAGTTACCTGAACTTCTGGTGAGTGTTTTTTTTTTTAATATATAATTCTTCTCTCTAAGCATCGGCAGGATACACAATTAGTATGCGGTTATATAGAGGGAGAACACAACAGAAAATAAAATAAGAGAACAGTGAGAAAACAATAGAATAACATTTAAATTATTACAAAGGAACAGAGAGAAAGAGACGGATAATATGAAATAGAAGAGACAAAACGTCAAGTGAGCAGGTGATTAAAGAATAATGAAAAAATGAGTTTACGGGAAACATACCAAATATTGGACTGCTGGACAAATTTAACTGATTATAAAGAACTTTGACATGAAGCACTCACTTTGTGGTAAGACATAATTAAATTTTAAATAAAAGTTTTCTTCTTCAGGGTTGAACGTATTTGTTCAACCCTGAAGAAGGTTCAGGTTCGGCTCTACCTATCTACTTCTAATATATTTTTGGTTAAATTATATGTTATTGATTTAATTTGTTTATTCTACTAAGTAAATTTAACATAGTATATGTTGGTCTTAAGCTACTTTTTCAATTTTTTTAATTTGTTTTTTTTTATTAGATTAAAATTTAATTTTTCACTGCGTAGAACTCTGAATAATTCTTCTGGGTGGTAAGATATTCTATGTCTTTTCAATTTCATTTTTTATTGAAGTAATTCACTAACATGGTTTAAATATTTATGTTTTAATGAAACACAATACCCGTTTTCCTGCCATAAGAATTGTTAACCTAGGAATTGTTGACAAAACTTTTTGAAAAGCCTTTGAGAGGTTTAATAAATGGTACACAGAGTAGACGGTGGGTGCCAACCACTCTCTCTCTAAATCTCTCCCAAATTAATGCGTTTTTAACATATCTCTATTTAATATGTAGCAAAAGTTGAATACAATACGATTTATAGTAAAATAAAACATTTCTGGATCCGAGCACTTGTTACTAAAAAATGTGTATTACCTTTGTTATTTTACACTTGTTTTGCTATTCTATGTACTCTAACAGTAAAAGCCCAATGGGCGTTTATCAAAATAAATAAATAAGTTAGTTCGCCCGAGGCTCTAGAACATGCTAGTGTAATTTGGTCCCCTTTCTATACCGTTCATGTTCATCATATTGAATCCGTACAACATCGCTTCTTACGCGGTATTGCGTGGAGATTAAGGTGAGAAAGAAGCGATTATTCATATGATTAAATTGAACAATTATTGAAAATGTCTTCATTAGAAAAGCGCAGGAAAGACTTTGATTTAATTTTCATTTACAAAATTTAAATTGTTTTATTGACTCACCTTCTCTGTTGCATCTTATCTAGTTCAAAATTCTTTGCCGTATACTTAGTAACAATGAATTGCTGTTCCTCAATCATTACAATACTAATTATGGGTATAATTCTCCAATGTCCAGAATGTCAAGACTTATTAACTCAAGCCATGGTCTTGAAAATTTTGGTAGCAGTCTAAATGATTTTCGTCATTCTTTACGACTCTAACAAAATTTTGATTAGAACATGGCTTGAATGTTCTCTCTTATGCTTATTTTATTATGTGTGTGCTATTCTATCTCTGTTGCTCTTTTTTCCATTTCATGTTTTTTTTATAATTGGACTTTAGTCCATTAATTTATAAATAAATAAATAAATAATAAACGCGACCTTCCAGTAGGTACTTCTAATGGTTATAGCACGGTTTGTGTTTTGTTCTGGCTATCTGGGAGCCGTCGAAAACGCATACAAATAAAACAATGACCGAATCCGTCTATTGTGTTTTTAATAATTCCGCTGTTGACACATTTGTATCCGGCTCGCGAAAAGTAGGTACCGTATACAATGATATAACTGAAACATTGTATCAAAGTTCCTTATTTGATTGGTCGGTAGGTGTACTTTGTACTTTGTAAACGTGTGTGCGTTTCAGATACATGCTCGTGAGCATCTACGTATGTAGGTATGTGGGTACTCGTTTGTCATGATATACTTGACCCTGTAGAGTCGTTGTTTCTTGTTCCTGCGTATAATTATGACTTTATGTAGTGGGCTTTGTTCCCCGACTATGTGTTGATGTGTTCATGTATTCACGAGTACAGCGCCATTAGAACAATCAAGTAGGCTGCTCATGTTGATGGCATTATTGTTGATAATTGTTGCAACATTCTTTCGTTCTTGAGAGATTTCTGGTTTGTGAAATAACGCAGGCGGTTACTTGCAATTATAATTAAACACTAACAACAATCACTCTGTAAAATGCGTGTTTATAAATAATACAAAAATAAGATTCCTTTTCAAACTTTACCTTTTATCTGCTTGGATTAGAAATAGTTGAATCAATCACAAAATCATTTGAAAGTATAAACACGTCAATTAGGTACCTACCTACAATCATTATTAAAGATACTATAATATTCCAATGCAAAGGACTGTTGGAGTAAATCTACCAGCCAACGAATAGAGGCGATGCTGATTTAGGACGCTATAAAATTAGCAATTTATTATTAAGAGGACACACTACTCTAGAAATTAATCAGTAAGGTGCGTTCCCAAAATGGATATATGAATATAACCAATCTGTTTGCATTAGTTCATTTTTATTAAAATGCGAAAACCTACAAAAACCATTTATTTACAGGTAGGTTAAGTCAAAATGTTATTTTTATTTTTTTAATTTACGTGAATACCGCACAAGAGTCTCAACTGCTCAAAACCGTCTAGAGCCAGTGAGACTATGGCATCCCCAATCGGGGTATGTTGTGAGGCTGAAGGTAGTGGGGAGGGGAAGGAGATGGGGAAGAGGAGGAGGAAGAGGAAGGTTGAGAAGTACCTGGCTATTCAGATCCGGTTACCAAATACGACTAAATCCGTTTCAAGCAACTTTTCGATTCTGAAAGGTGGTCGTTCACCAGGGCGATACTTAGAGTAACTTCCACTCTGCAACGTTCCGCAAATATTCTTTTTATTATTTTATTTGAATCAAATGTGTTATGGCACATATTAATTAAATAAAAGTTATTGGATCCGCGACCTTCGGATAAGTAGTCGAGCGTCTTACCACTCGACCATGGAGCCCGTCAAAGTAATCATCTACACAAAAAATACGATAATATATACGAAAATATGCTGCCACAACCATTCTTGAGGTAATCTGAATCCAACGGAAAGAGGTTAGGAAAAAAAATGAACGTATACGTAGACGAATATGTAATTCATCTATTCTTCGGTACTGTTCAACCGTCAAAAATATTTAAAAAAAAGTGTTCCCACACGGCAACGGCCAACGGCGGACGTGCGACGCTCGACTCCGCCGCTGATGGTGACGGTGATTTATCTTCCGTCAATCGGTCCGATGACGGGCAGGTCAGGGCTGATGATGAACTGAGATACCGCGGCTACCGGTGTTAGCCCGTGTCAATCAAAACACTTTTTCATTTCCTACAAGTCACCACGGCCGCCTCAGACTCCACTGACAAGTGTGTTTGAATGAGGCATTCGGCATTCAGATGCTGTCAAACTCCGCTTGAAGTCGGTACATTAGGATGGTATGAGTGTTATTGCACGCTGATGATTTCGTATATACGTTAGGGACGTGATGTAAGATAGCAATAATATTACATTTAATTATTTTTTTTATTAAAATGTTAACATACAAAATACATTTCGTATATCCCATAGAGTTGGTAGAGCACTATCTACCCAAAGCAGTGAAGTCAGTTTTTGACTTGTTTTTGATGATTTTAACCTGACTCGGCGCACCTGGGAGTGGCTAAGACTAAGGCTACGGTATTTATACATCCATTCATATCACATATCGACATAATGTTTTATTTATTCCTATAGCCACTTTTTCACAGTTTTTTTATCAACCAAAATATAGCATATAACCTAATAAACCGTTTGGTTGTGTCAAGTTTAGTGGCATTATAAAAAATGAGGGCGGAGTCCCGCCGTGAACCAGGAGCTTAATATTATCCTTGCAGTATATAGAAGCGATCTATGAAATTTGTTGTCTCTTTCTCTCTCATGGTGTAAGACGTAAAAACCCAGAGAAAGTGATTTTTCGCAAGTTTGTGTAGGTTGGGTAAAAATAATAAGCTCTCCCTCCATATATTGTTACTTCAAGATTAATCCCAAGGAATTAAAGAAATATATTCTGGGAAGGGGCAACATTATAAAACAAAAAGGAATAATATTTTTACAAAGCCTTACGAATTCCAAATAGGAAGCACAAAAGAAGAGGGAACAAGCGAAAAAACACAAAAAAAGAGACTCATAGAAAAGAGACTCATATGAGTAACTAGATAAATATCACAAATACAACAAGAAAGACATTCACACACACACAGAGGTCTCACTGATAGGACACAATACTGATTTATAAAATAGTCGAGAAAATATCCTTTAAGTGCTTTTCCAAAATTTTTTTGTTCGCAACTGGGAGTTTTAATTCTTTGAGTAATGCGTTGTAATGTGTATATGCTATGTATTGTAAAGAGTTCATTCCAAATTTAGCTGTGTAAGTAGATGACGATATGTGTATTTCATTTTGTATTTCGTTTTGTATTGCATTTTGGTGTATGGGCGCTCGGCAATTAGTCAAACGACTCGAAGAATCTTCCAACTGAGAAATTAAATCCAAACATCCGTAATTAAAAACTAATAAGAAGTGCCTTAAACCATTTTTATTATTTTTTAATGTGAATACCGCGCAAAAGTCCTAACCACTCCTGACTGTTTGGAACCAGCAAGTTTATGGCGTACCCAATTTGGGTAAGGCTGGATTAGAGTTGGCAAGGGAAGGAGATGGGGAAGAGGAAGGTTCGAAAGTACCTGGCTATTCAGATTTAGTCGCGAAACATGGCTAAAGTCATTTAAAACAACGTTTTGTTTACGAATGGTGGTCTTTCGCATGTATATTAACAAACTAACCATCACGCCGTTTCTCCGCAGGGGTAGGCAGAGATGATGGACCGCCATACAACTATGTATTTGGCACACATTCCTTGCTTCATTCACATTCACATATCACATACATACTCTTCAGTTATTTTGAATGTTCACATAAACCGATTCAACTGTTTGATTTACTTGATCGTGCCATGTCTTCCTCGGGCGTCCTCGACTTTTTCTTCCATTTACTTTCGCATCATGTATTCTTTTCACACTCCTTTCTTCGTTCATTCGCTCTACATGTCCAAACCATCTTATTATTTTGATTAAATATGGAATAACACTAATGAAGTAAATAATATTACTTACGCACGCCGGGATTTGAACCCGTGACCTCTGGATTCGTAGTCGAGGACCTTAACTGCTTGACCATAGATGTCGTCGAAGATAATGACTTAAGTAACATTGGCGAAACCCTATTTAAGAAATCGTATCGACTAAACAAAAAAATACTCACTTTCGATTAACGATAAGATAATGATTTAACGAACACATGTACGAGTATATATATGATCATATGATGTATATATATTAATTAAATAAAAGTTATTGGCGCACGCCGGGTTCGAATCCGCGCCCTTTAGATCCGTAGTCGAGCGTCTTACCACTCGACTATGGAGGTCTTCATTTTATGTGTATACATGTGATTCTTAGAGTATATAGAGTGGTATCTATCCAAGGTAGTGTTGTCAGTTTTTGATGTTTTTTATCGGACTCGGCAAACCTAGGCGTGGCTAATACTAAGGCTAGGGTATTTATACATTCATTCATATCACATATCGACATAATGTTATTGTTTATTCGTATAACCACTTTTTCACAGTATTGTTATCAAAAAAAATATGGCATATAACCTAAAAAACCGTTTAGTTGTGTCAGGTTTAGTGGCATTATAAAAAATGTGGGCGGAGTCCCGCGGTGATTATCGTGACAGTACATAGAATCGATGTATTATATTTGTTATCTCTTTCTCTCTCATGGTGTACGACGTAAAAACCCGTAGAAAGTGATTTATCGCAAGTTTGTACAGGTTGGGTAAGAATAATTAGCTCTCTCTCCATACATTGTTACTCCAAGATGTAATTGCTAAAAGGAAATAGTTTACACAAAATCGCAATTTCTTTTCAAAGGTAAGTATGCTCCTGTATATTTTCTTATTTTAACTAGGAATTAATATGTAATAATAGAAAATAAGATCTGTACAACGCGCTTGAGGTGATATTTTACAAAAACGGCGCTATACAAGTCATCCAAATATTATTATTATTATTATACGTAAACATGACTTGTTCGACCAATGTTCATATTTTTTACATTTCTTGTTAAATGTATAAATACGTGTTTTATTTTTTCAATTCACACTCGTTACACTATTTATTTTGTCCACTGGATTTTGTCCCCATTAAAATTCAAATTTATTATTGGTCTTGTTCCCACACCGAGAGATGCGAGAAAGGCCTCGCTAGACAGACTAAAAGTCACACATCCTGGACATTCAACACGACTCCCCGGCGTTTCTCTATTTTTATTACAGAATCACGTCTAGGTACCACCGAATATAACATTATCTCCTCGCAGTCGAAATTTCATTCAACTTTTAGTGCATATTAAAATTTCTCATGTCACTCCGCGGTCTTATCGCTCCTCGCATCGCGCACCACCTCTCTTACTTCGACACACACGTCATTGTTCCACCTAGAACCTTATCACAGGCTCCATCTAATTGCCTTCCAGGAGCCGTAAGGCCTTATTAGACCTAGGCACCGAGTTAACTAAACGTAGACTCGGCTGAGCCCAAAAGCCAGCCAGCCTACTTGTTGTTATCTACCTGCTGATGTTTTTATAAAACAATCACACTAAAAGGGTCTCTATTTAGCGAAGCCTTCGCCAAAAAGAAAGGTTTTATTTTATCCTGTGAACATCTTACTCGGATTGAAGATAATCTGGAGTTGTACACTCAAATGATAATCTATAGCTTCAACTTGGGAACTCTCCGAGAGGAGCAATTAGGTTAAAAAATAAAGCTTTCCGATTTATCTAAAATTAAAATAATTTGCTAACCGCTGTAGCGAAAGCATCCCAATAGGTTAATGTTTATGGATTATTCTTTTGTTGGTTAGCGCGTAAGTTAGACAAAGGTAATAATCAGCTGTAAATAATAATAATAATAAGAGTGAACTTATATAGCGCAGTTTTGTGGTATTTCACCCCAAGTGTGCTTCTTAATAAATGAATTAAGCTAATAAGACTAACTAACAAGGAAAAAATAATACATAATATGTATACAAATTAAAACTATCTAAAATCATGATCGTTATCATACATCATGAGAGAAAGGATTCAGATATTGGTACAACAGTGCATGTGTACATCAACAGATTTAAAAAATATATCTATATATATGACTAGATGCTAAGGGAATAAAACGTATTAACATATTTGTTAAATCATAGAAAAAGGAATTATCTTTGAATCGTTGACAAGACGACCACATTTATACAGAACGAAATTGTT
The DNA here is from genome assembly GCA_022651775.1 of Drusus annulatus. Lineage (NCBI taxonomy): Eukaryota > Metazoa > Arthropoda > Insecta > Trichoptera > Limnephilidae > Drusus > Drusus annulatus. The sequence continues at coordinate 166,700 of JAGWCC010000106.1, read as the reverse complement.
TAAGCGACATACCATTGCCTGTCAATAGTTTGTATTATTCCATCGTCTCGAGAGGTGATTTCTCCAGCTCAAACGCAATGTTTTCTCTGTTCTGCTTCAGACCTCAACTTGAAAAAGGGAAGCACCATTGAAATGTGAAGTATGTTCACTTCCTTAAACAAACACCACCGTCCAGGTGTGATGCTCTCGGCAATCGTCTCACAGACTTGGCTCAGATTATTCTGGTCTCATGGACGATAACCACCTATCTACCACACGCCATCTACATATATACTTAATAACACAATTATGCGCTGGACGTTTTTTTTATGTTGCCACTGGTCACTACAACAAAATTTCAGCATTTTGTATTATTATGACAGTACCTACCGTATTGTTGTGACATTCCCGAATTCCCAAATTACAAATAACTTGACATATTTGAAAAACTCCTACTGCCATCATAATAAGCGGAAGATTTTGTTTGTGCAACTATAGACTTAGAGCTAGCAGAGGAATTGAACCCACAACGCCCGAATGGGAATCTGACGCGTTTGTCCACTCAGCTACCAACCGGTAAAGGCTTTGAGTCAGGAGATTACCTATCATAAATGGTCTTACAGCTGCCGTAAGAAGTAATTCTTTTCAAATAAATAAAAATGTAACCATCTAAGCACATTTTATCAAACTTTAGTTTACTCAAACCCCCGATACTAATTTATGTAATTCGTTCATTATCGATGTACCTATATACTCGAACATATTAATGTATGTATTAAAAGAATAGTTCGGTAAAGATTGAGAAATGACCACTTGGGTGGTTCGGATACATAGAGCGGAATAACGGAGAAAGGTTAGTGACAATATTTGTCAGACAAGTGGATTAATCGCGTGGTAATTATAAATATCGTCCTAATGAAAGATCACCATTTTTAATCAAAACGATGCTTGAAATTGTAATAGGCGAGTTTGGTGACCAGATCTGAATAGCCAGATACTTCCCAACCTTCATCTTATCCATCTCATTCCCCTCCCCACTACTTTCTGCCTCACAACATAACTTACCCCTATTGGCAACGCCATAGTTCCACATTTAAAAAAGCGTGTTGTCCTTAGAAGAACAAACTTATTCTAGAGAATCAAGTATTTGATTCGAGTTCTGTCGAGAGTCAACATAAAATAAGGATATGCACGAGAAGATGTATAAATGAGGACGAAGATGAATGTGCCAGGAAAAAGGTGTATTGCATTTCAACCTCATATTCTATGTATAAACTTGAAAAAAATGGCGTTAATTTATGTTAGTTAGTGCAAAGGTCTATTTATTTTTTAATTATAAAAGGAATACTATTGATTATTGATTTTACCACTATCATTATCGTCAATCATAATTAGCAATCAAACACAGCCCTTCGCTGTAATGAGCTATACAGACGCGATATTCAAGAGATAACACTTTAAATTATCACCACCAATTCATCAAATAGCTTTATTATAAAAGCATTATTTTAATGAATGAGAATATTCAATCATTAGCAATCTCCGTGTCTTTTCGGAATAAAATTAAGCGTTGGAAACTCTACAGCGGATTCAACTATCTTCACCATTCAATAAGTTTTTTTCATTTTAAATATGACTGTAGGCAGACTAGACTAGCAAATACTACAACAGCCTTAATAATGGCTACACGCGTGTAGAAGTGTGTGTATTCTATTCGAATAAAAAATAAAACCTCCGACGTATAAATATTAAGATTTGTTTTTTTCACAACTGGTTTTTTGTGATTAGGAAACACGTTGGTTAGTTGAAAAACATCTATAAATTTTGTTGTACTGTAATCGACTGACAAAAATACTGGTTAGCTTACGTCTTTCATAACTTTATTTCGAATGTGGCTTTATTTTTCATGGTGAATTTTTGTTTTTGTTTCTTCCGTCAGTGGGTCTGAAGTCATAAATATAATTTTATATTGGTACGCGCTCGTACTGTCCATAGATATTTCGTTATGTCGGAAAGAAAAGACATCTCTGAGTTATGAAATGTTTTATTATTTATAATACTGAATGTGTGCCTTCTTTTACGAAAAAAATTACCGTTCCGAAGAAACAACACGACGAGATGTGCAAATATAAACACAAAATTACACAATTTGTGTAATTTATAATATATGTAATTTTACATAGATTATGTTAAAAAAACTAACTAACTAACTAACCATCACGCCGTTTCCCCGCAAGGGTAGGCAGAGAGGACGGACCGCCATACAACTCTGTCTTGGCACACACTTCTTGCTTCATTTACATTCATACATCGTCTCATACATACTCTTCTGTTATTCTGACTCTTCACACGACCCGATTCAAGTATTTGATTCACTTGATCGTGCCATGTCTTTCTCGGGCGTCCTCGACTTCTTCTTCCATTCACTTTCGCATCATATATTCTTTTCACACTCCTTTCTTCGTTCATTCGCTCTACATGCCCAAACCATCTAAGCGTCCCTTTCTTAATCCTATCCATTACGCTCACATCAGCCTTGCATTCTTTCCGGATATCCACATTTTTAATACGGTCATACATGGTTTTACCGCACATCCGTCTCAAAGATCTCATTTCCACAGCATTCAGTCTACTTTCATCCTTCCTCTGCCAGTTCCATGCCTCACTGCCATACATCAGGGTTGGTATAAGCACTCCATTGTGGACTGCTAGCTTCGCTTCTTTGGACAATTTCTTATTTGCCCCAACAGTGTTCAGTCCTCCATTAATGGAGTTTCCTGCATTCACCCTTCTTTCAATATCCTTATCATAGATTATGTTATGTTATGAAAAGGAAATTGCATGCTTAGCATTAATTCGTAATAAACCATAAACGTTTGGGAATTTTATAAATATTTTGAATGCGTCCTTGACCTTGCATAATATGAATTTTAATAGATGCTACCGTATTCAAATTTCAATAATTACATTTAAGCACATTCTATGTATGTATGTAAATTTATTCACGGCTTATTGCGTTAGTTTATTATACTCTAAATAATTTCTAAATAAAAGTGATAATGTTTCATGCTTATCATAAATAATCAATAAACCAGTGGCGGGGCTCTAAATGAGTGCTCCAGGGCTACAGGGCTCCAGGGCTCCGCCTCCGACGGGGCCCGGATATATTAAATTTAATTTATTTTCTATGAATCAAAATCAACCGTCTTATAAAAGACAAAAGTTTTTTCAAATGTTTTAACAAAATAATTCTTAAATGTTTTTAAGCATACCTCTATATATTTTTTTAATTTCTCATTTAAAGAAGCAGTTTTCAAAAACGTTTCCTCATTTTTTTTATTTCTATTTTTGAAAAATAATATCGTCGCCGGAAAGGCAAAAGGGCTGAAACGCCATTTTGGAAAGTTTACACCAGAGCCCGTTTAAGTTTTTTTTGTTACACAATAAAATTCATGAGTCTTCAGTACCTGGTTGGATATTAGAAAAAAAAGTTAACTCAGGTAACTAAATTCTCTTACTAAGTTAACCAAAGCAACAAAAGCTAAAAAAAATCCCAAACTTGTGTGTGCTTGAGTTAAGCCTTCTACAAATATGTTAAATTTATTTTAGGTGGCTGAAGCGCCACAAAAATCTTCAGAATCAAACGAGAGTCAAAAGCACTTTTGATGTAGAAAAAAACCTGATCACAACTGCATATTTAACTCATTTTACACCAAAGTGTCGCTTAAGCCCTTTTGCCTTAACAGCGACCATATATTTTGCGTATCTTTATTTCCTTTTGAATATCAAATAGAATTGTAATACAAATAGCTTATTTTATTTAACTTTCTTTTTTATTAGTGTGAAATCTATTTATTGAGTTAAATTGTGGGTTAATTTTTTTCTTGTACCCCTCTCATCTCCAAACGTAATCAAGTGGATATATTTATAATAAATACATTTCAAATGAATTAAATTTAATTTAATTGATATTGAGTAAGTTTTATGATATTTTCGTAAGCATTTTATTGGGTACATTCAAATAAAGTGTCTAATAATTGCTTATTGGTTGCAAATGTTTATGTTATTCTTTTTTATCGTTGTCTCATTGGATTTAATTAAAAACAATTTGCTTTCTCAGCCGTCGTGATGACCAACCATTACCTAAAAAAAAATTTTAAAAAAACTGTAAAATTATATATTAAGTATCTGCGCAGTAAATTTTGGATTTTTTACATTTTCTTAACATATCCTGGAAAAATAATCCTCAAAGTGCGTTTAGTTGATATGTATTTATTTGTTTTTTATTTCACCTTTTTGCATAAATCACGGCGAGGGCGATGGAGTTAAGCCGCTAGAATTCATTTTCAATGTAGGTGTTACGCTTGTATACAGGTCAATGGAACATAGTGCTAAGATAACTTTAACGATTATTTAGAATATTGACTTATTTCATTTCAATTTCTTTATCTAGAGGTAAAAGGCAAAAGCCGCATTTTTCACAAAGTTTTTAAAATATCAGTTGGGAGAAAAATAATATTTGTCTATTTTAACCGTTCAAAAATTGTAATATTTTAATTTTTTTATTTGTGCTGTAACTAACTAACCATTACGCCATTTCCCCACCAGGGTTAGCAGAGATATTGGACCGCCACACAACTTTGTCTTGTCACACACACCTTGCTTAATTCACATTCGGACATCGACTCATACATACTCTTCTGTTATTGTGACTCTTGATATGGCCTGACTCAGGTATTTGATTCACTAGTGCCATGTCTTTCTCAGGCGCCCCCGAATACTTCTGCCGTTCGCTTTTGCGTCATATATTATAACTACATACTTTCTTCATTTAAACCCATCTAACCGTCCCTTTCGCAATCTTCTTTTTATTCCTTCCGGATCTCCACATTTTTAACACGATAATTCGTATTTTTATTGCATTTATGCTTCAGCGATCTCATTTCTACAACTAAAGAGACAATATCCTCCCTGCAAAGGCAAAAGGGCTGAAGCGACACTTTGGTTAAAAATGAGTTAAATATGCAGTTATGATCAGCTTTTCGATCAGCTTTTTTATCAGACTTTTGTGGCTCTTCAGACAAGTAAACATATTTACCATTTAGGAGAAGGGTTGACCCAAGCGACACAAGTTTGGGACTCTGTTAGCTTTTTGTCGCTTTAGGTAACTCAGTGAGAGCATCGAGTTACCTGATTTAACTTTTTTTTTATTCTACCAGGCTCTGAAGACATGAATTTTATTGTAACACAAAAAAAACTTTGAAGTTTGACATGAAGCACTCACTTTGTGGAAAGACATGATTAAATTTTAAATAAAAGTAACTTTGTTTTGAGACCACTTTATAAGATACATATACCAACCGGTTTCGGCTCTACCTGAACCTTCTTTAGGGCTGAACAAATATGTATTGATGATATTTTTTAATTAATTAACAATTGATAATATTGTATTGATAATATTTGTTGTTCTCAATACATATTTGTCCAGCCCTGAAGAAAGTCCAGGTAGAGCCGAAACCGGTTGGTATATGTATTTTTTAAAGTGGTGTCAAAACAAAGTTACTTTTATTTAAAATTTTAAACTTTAAAGTGCTCCGATATAAAATTTCCAAAAGGCGTTTCAGCCGTTTTGCCTTTCCGGCGACGAAGAAGAAAAGCGTTACTTTATAATAGTGGTCTGGAAAAGACACATGAGTGAGGCTTTAAAACAAAACATATGAATATTAGAAGATAAAAGCGCTTAAATATGTTTAGTAACTCTCTTTATAATTCTTAAGCACGACTTTTTTTTCATCAGCTTTATATGACAAAAGTGGGTTATTACCTTATGTCCCCTATACAGCGATGTGATCACCTACTAGTTTGGTGACGGACAGGCCCGATATGAAAGAAATAATCTAAAATATGTATTTTAGGTCGTGCTTAAGATAGCGTCAGCCAGTTTTAGTGACCCGAAATATTTTTATTACCTCGACGCATTTCGGAGGCTGTGATCTATCGACGATTTGCTTTCGACGGGCAAGGTGACACTCTCGTCCGCGGGCCTTAGATATTCTGGAACTATTTGCATATTCTTGTGAATTTTGAAAGTGGTCACATTAACGACAAATATAAAATTATTTTCTAAAAGCCCGTCGTTAAGATTTCACGAGACAGCTAATTACCAAAAGTTAATAAAAAAACAAAAATATACGAAAATATAAAAAACCACTTGTCGGTTTTTTAAGTTTCCGGATACTTGAGAAGGTCGGTTAAATGGTCAAAAAAAGGTGATCGGGTCCTCGTTTAATTTTCAACCTTCCTCTCCCCCATTTCTTTCTCCTCCCACTACCTTTAGCCTCACAACATACCCGAATTAGAGGATGCCAAAGTCTCACTGGCTTTAGATGGTTGGGAGCAGTTGGGACAGTACAGTATTCAATATAAAAAAATATAAAAAACAATTCAATATAATTGAAATATGCTTCTGTGAAGCAGTCTGAAAAACGTTCTGGGTAATAAACTTTCCAGCAGTAAGAAAAACACTCGCGAGAAATAGTTTTTCATTCCTTTAATTTCATTAATTCTAAATATGGTGGTAAAGATAATACTTTGCCAATTTAATATTCCCTGAGTGCAAAACTGTATCACTCTCTAAACTTAATTTATTTTTTATAGAGAATACCGCACTTTTATAGAGAATACCGTATTTTTGTAAAGAATAACGCACTTTTATAGAGAATACCGCACTTTTATAGAGAATACCACACTTTTATAGAGAATACCGTACTTTTATAGAGAATACCGCACTTTTATAGAGAATACCACACTTTTATAGAGAATACCGCACTTTTATAGAGAATACCGTACTTTTATAGAGAATACCGCACTTTTATAGAGAATACCGCACTTTTATAAAGAATACCGCACTTTTATAGAGAATACCGCACTTTTATAAAGAATACCGCACTTTTATAGAGAATACCACACTTTTATAGAAAATACCGCACTTTTATAAAGAATACCGCCCTTTTATGGAGAATACCGCACTTTTATGGAGAATACCCAACTGCTCCCAACCGTCTGGAGCCAGTGCGACTGTGGCACCCCCAATTGGAGTGTGTTGTGAGGATGAAGAAGGAGTAGATGGAGAAGAGGAAGGTTGGGAAGTACCTGGCTATTCAGATCTGCTCACCAAACACGGCTGAAGCCATTTCAAGCAATGTTTTGATTCTGATTGGTGGTCTTTCACCAGGGCGATACTTAGAGTATCTACCACTTTGGAACGTGCCGCAAATTTACTTTATAATATGTTCTATGAAATAAACGTGTCATGACACATATTAATTCAACGCCAGGTTTGAATCCGCGACCTCTGAATTCGTAGTCGAGCGTCTTCCACTCGACCACGGAAGCCGTCAGAAACTAGAAAAAAAAGTGCTTATCTGTCAGGTAAGTATGTTTCTGTATACTTTCTCTGTACACAGTGTGAACAAATATTAATAAGTCATAGATTATACGTAGTTAGTAATAAGATTGAGCATGGTAATTGAGATTTGCACAGCGCCTTTGAGGTGATTTTTCACAAAGACGGCGCTATACAAATTATCCAAATATTATTATTTATAGTGACGAGGTCGGGATACGCAAGGACTAGATTCCAGTACTCCAACTTTACGAAATCAATCATTCCGCAAACAGTCCATCAGCCTTCGAGCAAAAAACAAAAACTTTTGTTTATTTTTCAATTCCGTTTAAATTGATTAAATTGTTGAACACACAACAATTCGCTCAGATGAATGGGATTGATTTTGCAAACATACAACAGTAAAAATACATCAAAATCTTACTCAGACAGCCACCCTGAGATGATACTTCAATAATAACTAAACAGGTAAGTACCGTGATTTGATCAATTTACGACAAGAAAATGAAACAAAATAATTTATGGCTTACGGAATAACGTAACGTGATTAGATACATTTATTTATTTTTAATTATTTTACTTGAACATACATTTTTTTATTAGTTGGTAAATTGGGAGCCTATGTTGGGATGGCAGTTTGCAAAATTGTTTTTTTTTTAGCTACATAGTAACATGTTAATATCGAAAATATAGTACACACATAATAAAAATTAAAATAATAAAAAAATGACAAATTTGATGATATAGAATCTACAAATCAAGAACTAAATTAAAATTGGTTTTTAAGGTGAGTAATGATATTGCTTTTAAAGGAGATTTTGGTTTGTATGTTTCTGACGGTGCTGGGCACAGAATTGAATTGCTTAGTGGCGTTGTACTTTAAACTTTTTTGTCCGTAAGCGGTTTTATAGGCTGGGATATTAAAGAATTTTATGTGTGACTGCATTAAGGTTCTAGAAATTTTCCTTTCTTCAAACGTATGGACATTATTAAATTGGTGCAATAGGATATTTTTAGAGTATAAAGTTTAGGACGTCTAGTTCCTTAAAAACAAATTCAGTGCTCATATAAGAATTTAATATTTAAGAATACACATCATACAATTCAGGTATTTATAAGAAAAGGCAGCAATTTTTTTTAACCTAAATTATTTCTTGAAAAATTGATAAAGCGTTTAATACACTTTTCTTTTATGAATATGTTGATACATTTACAGATTATTGTTTCGAATTGCTCTTAGTTTCATGAACACGAACATTTTGATAAACATTTTTTTTTATTCCTTTATAATAATCATTCAAAAGTTGACAATGCTACAGAACCGTTTTTTTAGATTGCTGCCTTTGCTTCTGAACCCCTCAATTATATTGAAGAGAAAATGACGTATTGTACAAATGAAGCAGTTATAACACTGTATGTTAGTATGTACTGCAAAGAAGATTTTTTTATAGTTATAATACTTTAGTTTTCTCATTTTGATCAAATGAATTTTGGTTTATATTCATAGATCTCTGAACGTATTCGAATGAATATATGTATTCATAACATTTATTTGCAAATCGGAGTATGTACGTCTAGTGTTATCTTTATAACAAATCTTAGCCCCTAAAGTCTACGAGCAAAAAGCGTGAATTATTCCATAATTTCGTCTAAGAACCCCTATTAACAGAGGCTGGTTCGAGCTGTATTTTCTTTAATTTCGCCGACACGATCTTCAGGCTCGATTTTCAAAGTCCTTTTATCTGAAGGCACTTTTAAAATACTCTTCAAACAGTAATATACACCTTAAAAAAATTTTACAATCATAATACGATCAAAGTCAATATAATTATATGTGGATGTTATACCTACCTATCTAACCATTTCGCTATTCGACTCAACGAAACCGTGCTCGAAACAATTGACAAACAAACAAAAGACCTTTGATGTGGAAAAAGTGTTGCTCGTTGGTTTTTTGCTTATTCGTCGATTTGTTGTTTTGATCTCCAAATAATATAAAATAAATGTGGTATTTTGTGAATAAAAGGCTAACTTACGTGTGGTGTATTCGTTTTGTTAGTCAAACAATTATGTAAAAAGACTTCAAGAACTATCAACTTCAACTACATCGGTGAGTGAATGGTTTCTTATTTTTCCTTTATTGCATAATCTTTCCACAAGCTACAATTAGACACTTCTTTTAAGTAGAATAGTTTATTTTTTACAGTCCACTATTTTCCAAATTCATCTGAAGCTGAAAACATATTCGGTGTTTTATCGCAGCTTCAGATCCAACAATTATTATTTTTAAATTATTTTAGTGCAGAAAATCATTCCATCTGCGTCCATAAGAAAAGCCTGGAAAATGGAAACGTGGATTTTACAAGATGGGCGAATATTTAAAATAACAATTGTACAGGAAAAGCTGTTTATACCTTTCTCAATATTGTGTTAAATTGGTACCTACGACTTAAAAAAAAAACAACATTGTTATTAGGTTTTTTTGCTAATTTTAGTGACAATTATTGAAACAGCTGTCACTAGAAACCGAAACTAAAAATAGCAAAACCAAATAATAATTATATTAAATTTAATTCAACTGAATTATAAAAATAAAAAAATGGGGTATACAAATAAAAAAATAAAACTTTTAATCTATTTACAAGTGATTCAGGCTATTTATTTATCGTACCACGTTAACAAATACACATACTTTGCACCCTCTATGCAGTCAATACTCAATCAACGTGCATTCTTAAAAATGACTTATTCGAACTTTCCACAAAACACCGATGATATGTAACATGACAGAACGAAGAGAATACGGCTTGGTAGACACGGTCATCTCGATACTACAGTATGTCTTAGCGGTATTGAAATAAATATGCCTAATTCTTACTGTTTAAGACGCTATAGCACATTCCACCTGAGTACATTCAGAAATAATATTGCCTACTCAAATGCCTCGGTCTCAAATGTGCCGACTGTATTAAAGGATAGAGTGTGCTGATGTAGACATTTTTGTTGATGATTTGTACGTTTCAGAAAGAATGTCCTGCTATTGCTAAAAGGTGCGTTACCACGTTTGGGCTAATTTTATTGTATATTTTTTGTGATTAAATAAAAACAAATTTTTAACTTTATTCCACTTTTTTTATTTTTTGACTGGACCGGTTTCAGCCTATAACAGCCATCTTCAGACAAGTACAAGTTGTTCTTATTCTATGGCTTATATACTATTTTTAGGATGTCAGGGGTAGTGAACCATGATTTTACTTTAATTATATTTATCAGTATTGCTGCATGATTTTACTAGTTACAAGTTACTTTTAGTTTACTATTTTATATATCTATCTGGTATGATTTTTTTATTGGCCATTATAGGCTGAAACCGGTCCAGTAAAAAAATAAAAAAAGTGGAATAATGTTAAAAAATTGTTTTTATTTAATCATTAAAATGGAATTCCACCTTGAATTAACAGTTACAAAATTATAAATAATATATTTTTTGTGTCTCTCTTTGTGTGTCTTCTTTGGCTTGTATTATTTATCAATGATTGAGTTTTAGTAACTTTTATATTTAATGTATCCTTTCTATTTGTAATTTATTCAACACTTTGTACACTAACTGGGTTTTTATAACTGGATGTTTTCACTTACGTGAGAACATCTGTTAAAATCCAGTATAAATAAATAAATAGACGTGAATTTATTAAGCACTGCTTCCTGAACTTTTGCAAGTCTAAACGTATTCGCTGCTGATTGAATAACCTGGCCCCATCTCGAAACAGCGCAGTTTTCGGGATGTTTTCTCGTTTTTGGCATCTGTCGGATAGATAAAGTGACAATATTTCGTCATAAAAGTACAGTTAAGCTGTCTCTGGAGCAAAGCTGGGAGCTTTAGCTCCGCCGGGCGCCTCAGATGTTTCTGGTACACATTTTTTTATCTCCAGTTTGGTCAAACAACTATCACTTGTATGGAAAAGTACCTACTGGCGATTTGTCAAACCGGAACTTCAGGAATGCGGCCCGCGCTTCGGGGACAGGTTTTACAGACCAATAGGTGTCGTTACGTTTGTATACAGAGAAAAATTCAAATCTAATATCAATAAAACCTTACGTTTGCAGTAAATTCGGCAGGCATATCTATGTGTTTAAAAAAAAAGTAATTTGACAAAATATTGATGTTCTACGTTAAATTTTACAACCGCATTTATAAATTATTCACAACCTGTGTGCTAACGACCGGCACTTTTTTATAACGAAGATATCGCCGAGATACGGTGAATTCAACCTCCCACAAAGATCTTTCGCGTTTTGTTTCATATCTCAATTCCTTAATAGTGGAACTAGTCGTATAATTTTATGCTTATTGTTGTAATACATTTTTAAATTGTGAGCTAGCGGGCACAGTGGCCCGGCGACAAACTCCCGAGCCCCGGGGTGAACTTGTAAACTGCCACCGCCCTTTCACACTGAATTTGAAAGAATGACAGATAGATTACAATATGCAATTCCGCAGTGCATCTCACTCTTTAGTCTCCGATTTGTGGCGCAATGATATTCCCATTTGACTACGAGTCGGGGTTAGAATCCTCTCGCAGGGCAAAATATATTAATAATTTTCAATGAAAAAATAAACAAAAAAGACACAAAAACAAGAGAATTGGGTCGCGACCGAGACTCGAACTCGGAACCTCTACTCTCTCCGGGAATAGCATTTCTGCTAATTAAGCCACCTAAACTTTTTAAAAACTGGCATTTTTATCAATTTCATACCTCCTCGAAAATTCTTAATATTATTTTTATCAATTACTACCGTCATCTTTAAAAAAAATTAAACTAATTTAAAAAAAAAATTATATTGATGAATAATTATTTCAGTTTAGCGATGTCAATTTGGCTATTGCTATGATAATTAACATAATAAACGCAGTTAAATAATAACAAATATAAATAAATATTTTCCAAGGCGGCTATACGGCATTATGAACTGCACGCCACTGTTGTATAAACGTATTGTGAAATATAGTTATTTTAACATGAATTTAACATAGTTTTGTGCATTTTAATGTCCAAAGGATCCGTTGATGTCCAGCGGCATCTACGCTACCTGGCAGGTACTTATTTACCTACTTGATTAGTGAGGAAAATAAAAAACATTTTCGTAAAAAGCATTTACTTTGTGGCTTGCCATATTTATAAATAAAACTGATAAATTAAAAAATATATATTGTCCTGATGATGGAAGGGTACTTCCAAAACAGGTAGACATAATATTAAATAATAAAATGGTAATAAACAAAGTTTATCAGTTTTATTTCTAAAATATAAAAACTTTTATAAATATATTGGTGCTCCCAGTACTTTCTCAGTATCTATGGCTATGTATACATATTTTAAATAATTAGAAATTTTATTCGCATAAGGGTAGATAATTAATGAAAATTAAATTTAAAAGAAATGAACCATTAAAGGACTCGCCTTCTACAAAAGCTTACGATTTTTTTAAGTGAAAAATTAAGCTCAGATAAATGCAAATGTTATTTGACCAATTTTAATAAGTATGACAACCTCCTTTTATTAATATGTTTATCTTTTCATCTGATCTCCATTAATGCTTTTATATTGATCATGTGACTAAACATTCATTCACAACTTTTTATTAAAGAACCACCGGAATAATTAATTCGTAATAATTTGAATTTTTACAATATAAAACTGCCTTCGGCGTTTCCTACCAGAATTAATTTGTTTTAAGATGAGCGAGTACAAATTTGAATAAATCTATTTGAATTTCAAATAATCGTACGGTTACCTATGCATTGTATAACTGTTGTATTGATTTATTTATATGAAACACGACTTATTATTCAACGATTTGTGAAACCGAACGATGACAATCAGATAACTTTTTAAATATGTAAACACTTAAATCTATTGACAGGGAAGGCATCATTTGACAAAATAAAGACACAGTGTTCTTGCAATATCCTGGGATGCTATTATTTTGCCAATTTGCATATCGTATCAAATTATTTATGGATTGTGTAAATATTACGAACTTCAACAAGGGTGTTTTTTTTAATAATTATGTGAAATCACACAAGGTTCCTGAATGCTCGTAGTCAGTAGAACAAGGTGGTATAAACAAACAAATTATTTAACGGTCTAAAAAGATGAAAAGGAATGTATTTTTATAAGATTTCCGACCTGGTTAAAAAGCATTGCTGAAGCAATGCCTTATTTATGAATAGGGACATCTTATCAGAATGATATTGAGATAATTTTCCGCTCTGGGTAGACAGTAGAACAATCGCACTAGAAATAGTTTCCGAAAGACAAAATAATTCTATATTAGGCACATCGCATTTCATCGATACGTTTTACGTTGTGAGATACATCATTACCAAATCCTGAAAGTATAACTATTGCGCAACTAAGAGACAGTTGGTGCAAACCGTATATATCTACCAAAATACACATAATAAATATCAGGTAGGTAATAACAATGAAAATATTTAATTTAATGACGCAGTTTTGTGATATTTCACCTCGGAAACTCTCTACTAAGATAAAGATTTTGTGACCCCATCCAGGGGTCATATTCCTTATATATATATAAGATAAATAAAGTGACAAATAATCATACATCTAAAATATGAATCCTAGTCCTATCGTGTAACATTAATATAAGATTTAGGTTAGATATTGCTCAAATATGACACATAAACAGGTAGCAGATAATAGATGCGTATTTATAAGGTGCTTTTTAAAAAATGAATTATAGTGTATACCGCACAAGAGTCCCAACTGCTCCCAACTGTCTGGTGCCAGTGAGACTATGACATCCCTAATTGGGGTATATTGTGAGGCTAAAGGTAGTGGGGAGGGTAAAGATATGGGGAAGAGGAAGGTTTGGGAAGCACCAGGCTATTCAGATCTGGTCACCAAGCACGACTAAACCTATTTCAAGCAACGTTTTGATTCTGAATGGTGGTCTTTCACCAGGGCGATACTTGGAGTATCTACCACTCTGGAATGTGCCGCAAATATGCTTTTTTTATAATTTCACGTTAAATTTGTTATGACACTTATTAATTATTTTTTTTTAAATGGCACTCGCCCGTTTGAACCCGCGACCTTTGGATTCGTAGTCGAGCGTCTTACCACTCGACCATGGAGGCCGTCAGCTTACATCATAATTTTATAAAATGTGAATGTAGCAATAATTGCGTCAAATAATATGAACCTTGAAGAGAGGGAAATAATAGGACAAAGCGGTTCTACTGGTAAATATATCATACAAAACAATGAGAACAGAACACATAAACAATATAATAGGATAAAAAAACAACAATAAAAGATATTTAAAAAACAGGAGTCAGCTTAGGTTCAGCGATAAACATGAGAAGATTCTAAGGAACGTAGGTGTTGCTGTTTTTCTTTGTCTCTTTTTTATCATTTCTTCTAAATAATGCACACAAAATATTCACTTCAAGTTTACGTATTCTTAATTAAAAACTAACAGATTATCAATTATAAAGAACATGGCATATTCAGACTCTTTAGTTGATTCTTGAGGTGTGAGTTATCTCTTCAATTAAGAGTTATCTACAACTGATGCTGTCCGTGGTATCCATAGGTGTTTTCAGCACAATTTACTACAAACTGTCACGAGGAAGAGGCGGACATAAATCTGCAATGCCGATTTTAAAATCGGCATAACATTTTCCACGTGTTCTAGGTTTAATGGCGTCGTAAACTAGGCTCGGGCGACCATCTCGCCAAGGACCGCGGTGTGAAGGCCGATTAGATTTACACAATCAGCACTTTGGTTTATTAAGATGGAACAAGAATGTTGTTCCTTAAACAGCATCCGCTGCGGAACACGTGAGTGCTTCAGCGAGCATTGCTCACTCGCTCAGACGTTGTACTGTATTCTCGCGAGTGGATTCCAATCACAGTTAACATCTGAAAAACTGTTTACTCTATCATTTAAAGTTAATTTTTAAATTAGTTTAGCTACTTTGTAATATACAGCTTAGCTACTTTGTAGTAGACAGCAGTGGATCCTGGTGTGTTTTCGTCCAGCTATTTAGTATACAAACGGCTATTTCTTATTTACTAGATCATATTTGACGGCCTCCGTGGTTGAGTGGTAAGACGCTCGGCTACGAAATCCAGAGGGCGCGGGTTAAGACCCGGCGAACGCAAATAAATATTATTCAATAAACACGTTGCGTCATAACACAGTTTAATCATATTTAAAATAATATCAAGTTTATTTGCGGCACGCTCCATAGTGGAAGATACTCAAAGTATCGCCCTGGTAAAATAATAATAAATGGATAACTTTTATAGCGCCGTTTTCGTGGGGAAATCACCTCAAGGGCGCTAAGATACCACTAAAGACACTATTCAGAATTGAAACGTTGCTTGAAATGGCTTTAGCCGTGTTTGGTGACCAGATCTGAATAGACAGGAACTTTCCAACCTTCCTCTTCCCCATCTCCTCCCTTTCCCCACTACCTTCAACCTCACAGCATACTCCAATTGGGGATGCTAAAGTCTCACTGACTCTCGACGGTTGGGAGCAGTTGGGACTCTTGTGCGGTATTCATTATAAAATAATTTAAGAACCCATATGTTTTGGCAGACCTTAGCACCCCCACACGGGGATAAATCGAATTAAATACGACATACTTTTTAGGATATTATTACTATCCGATAGTTGGGAGCTGAAAATGCAGTGTGACTTAATGCAACAGTTAATGGGCGAAACATACAAAATTCAGTAATTATTGTTAGTGTATTTAAGTAGGTTCCTTAATATATAATATAATGTATAATATTTCAATTTCGGGCAAGAACTTAGGTAAACGGTAACGAAACTGTTATATTAATGATAATAATAATGACTGTGAATCAATACAGCGCAGTTTTGTGATAGTTTGCCTCAAGTGCGCTTTACACTAAATAACCTAACCTAATTTATCAACGAGAAAATAATAAATAAAATAAATTTATGTAAATTGGTTTTAACTTCAATCGATGATATTATGATAGATTATACCTTTTACATGGAAAAGACTGTTAATTTTCTAAATCTGTCTAATGTACGATCTCATAGATTGTAAATAATATATTGGTAGCTGCCCATAATCGTCTTTAATGTGAATCGGTAATAGTGAGACGGCCTCCGTGGCTTAGTGGTTAAGACTCTGGAATATGAATCTAGAGATCGCAGGCTTAAACCCGGCGTGTGCGATTACATTTTATTCAATAAATTAATGTTATTTCACAATTAAATATTCTGCTGTTAGTCAAATACTTGTCAGGAGTCAGAATAACAAAAGATTATGTGTGGTACATGTGTAAATGCGAATAAAGCAAGGAGTATGTACCAAGAAAGAGTTATTTATTTATTTAACAAAGATTTCATAAAAAAACAGTTGTTCACCAAATACCTTAAGAAATGAATGATATAAAAATATTGTAGATACAGTGTAATTAAAGAAACTAAACATTTGTTTACACCCCGCATATGGACGATGTATTATATATCCGAAGAAGTTACAAACTGAAGTAGTGTAACGCATTATATATAATATAAAAACGCAAGTAATGTGAGCAATGATAAACAAAAAGATAAGATATAAGAGAGGTTCATTCGTATACACATGTTATGGATAATCGTTGAATTGGCAAGTCTAAAAATGTGTGTGAAAAAATATTTTATTTAAGAGTATGTAGATCGTTGTGTACCTAACGGTCACTCAGGTACGTACATCAAGAGGTAGTGACACAACTCTATATACGAGTATGTGGATCTAAATATATCTAAAGTAGATGCAACTTCATTTAATAGTTCCTTCGCTTTATATACTAACGAGTTTTTGTATGAGGATGTTCTGACTTTCGGTGTGTAAAAAAGTTGTATCGCGGTCCATCCTCTCTGCTTACCCCTGCAAGACACGGCGTGATAGTAGTTCGTAAGTTAGTTAGTTATGTCTCCAACTTAACGTCTCCTTTGCAAGTGACCTGAATGAACTGGGCTTACCGTCACAAGAAACTGGTGTTCGTAGGCAGGTATTGCAACACTAGGAATTACCTACAGTGCTGTGGTATTTGTCAAATGTATTCACACCCACCTGAACACGAACACTGAACAAGGCAGCAACAAACAACAGACGCACAGACACATGGTCTACACACTACACATGACGGGCGACAAGATGGCGACCAGCCTGTCGATTCCTAATCGATATCAAACCTCTTGTTCCAATTTAATTAAATTACATTCTAAAATAAGATGTCAACCTGGCGGAGAATCGAGTTACGTGAGTTTCTCCGTCGATTTGGAGCTCGGAAGAAGGTTATCGATTGCGGTTGATTAATAACTGTTGCCTACCCGTAGAAAACGTCTTTATTCTTGTTCTAACATTAATGTTTTTTTTTACAAAAATATACTGTTCAACATGTACCGTTGACATACAAATAATGAAGAAGCACAGTAAAATTAGATTTTTTTTCATATATATTTAAGGAGAAAACACAGATACAGACAGTAATTCATAAAAATATAATGCACAATTCCTAGAGAATTCACCTGTATCCCAACTGTTTCTCACGGATTAACAAAAGTTGGTGAGAAGTAGGTATGTACACTGATTAACTAACCATCACGTCTTTTCTCCGCAGGGGTAGGCAGAGAGAACGGGTTACCATACAACTCTGTCTTGACACACACTCCTTGCTTCGTTCAAATTAATACATACTCTTTTTAATTTTTAGGTTTTTTAATTTTATTTAAACAATAATTATTATTATTTTAATTTTTTTTTTAAATAATTTTAAAATAATAATAATCAAACAAAATTTAAACCAATAATAATTATTGTTAAAATAAAATTTAGAAACCTAAAAATTAAAATGGAGTTCTACAAAATAAACTTTAAAACCATAAATAATACATACTCTTCTGTTATTCTGACTCATAACAGAGCCCGATTGAAGTATTTGATTCACTTGATCGTGCTATGTCATTCTCGGCCATTCCCGACTTCTTTTTCCATTTACTTTCGCATCATATATTGTCACACTTCTTTCTTCGTTCATTCGCTCTACATGCCCAAACCATCTAAGCGTCTCTTTCTTGATTCTATTAATTACGCTTATATCAGCCTTGCATTATTTCTGGATATCCACATTTTCAACACGGCCATACATGGTTTACCGCACATACGCCTCTAGGATCTCATTTCTAAAGCATTTAATCTACTTTCATCCTTCTTCTCCCAGATATGTAAAAAAAGGATACAAAAATTCAAGGTGCTGCTGAGTAGCAAAGAAGAAAAATATTATGGTAAGCTACCAATAGCATTGTATAGACGGCCTGCATGTTCGAGTGGTAAGACGCTCGACTACGAGCACAAAGGTCGCGGGTTCGAACCCGGCGTGCGCAAATAACTTTTATTTAATTAATATGTGTCATAACACATTTAATTAAAATAAAATAATATATAGTTTATTTGCGGCACGTCGCAGAGTGGTAGATACTCCAACTATACTCAAGTATCGCCCTGGTGAAAGACCACCATTCAGAATTAAAACGTTGCTTGAAATGGCTTTAGCCGTATTTGGTGACCAGATCCGAATTAAATGTTCGGCAAATTCGGAAAAACCTATACTTGTTAAACATCTAATGTGTTCTTTATAGAGTAAGTATAGGTTTTTCCGAATTTGCCGAACATTTAATTAAAACTAACCATACTTTTAATAAAAATACAGGTGTACAAATAATTCATAAAAATGGAATAGGTTTGCGCCTTAATAATCTAGAAACATTAGAAATTTCAAAATCAAATAATAATAATAATTGCCAAATTTTAAACAAACAATTAGAATTAACTAAAAGTCCGATTTTAAGAATGTTCCCCTTCTCCTCTTCCCATCCCCCTACCTCTCTACCTACTCCATTACCACCCCCTCTCTGATGCTTTGTCCTGTTTATACTAATGTTTTGTCTCTTTCACTAATTTCTTTGTCTACTGTATAACTCTAAATTTTAATCTTAGTTTATACTTATACGTTCCTGATGAAGGTTAAGTTTAACCGAAACCGGTCGAATTGTTATATGTGTATAAGTAAAGTGGCTTAAAACAAAAATATTTTTTTATTTTTAAATTATAATGTCAAGCTACAAAGTGATTGCTTCCTTCGATAAATTAAAATTAAAAAACCTAAGAATTAAAATGGAGTTCTACAAAATAAACTTTAAAAACATAAATAAAAATATATAGAAAGAGTTATAGTTATTGGTTAGAGTTGATGTTTTGAAAAATACCTCAAATACTTAAATAACTCAAATACTTAGCTTTGGAATATTTAGAAAGCTCCTGCTACGAAATATCTCAATCTCAACATTCGCATTCTAAAGAAGAAAAAAAAATTTGATTGAAAACGATTTTTTTTATCTACGTGATAAATTTATGAAAAGTTGTTTTACTAGCAATATTCACTCAGAACTGAACAAGATAATGTAGGTCTTGGAATTTATGAAGAGTTTTTTAAGCGTAGATATTTAACACTACTAGATTTATCTTTATTTCAACAGACAATGTTAATAAAAGAGGTAGTACCAAAGATACTGTTTTATCACCAACCATTAAATATTTTCATTTTTTCACCACGATATATTATTATAGCTGTAAAGGCATTTTTCAAAGTCAATCAAACTTCACAATCAACACCACAACACCCAGACTGACAAGCGTTAATATAAATTTGAAACATATATTTTTGCATTTATTGTGTACAGTGAAAACGTACAAAAGTCCCAACTACTACAAACCGTCTAGAGCCCGTGAGACTATGGCATCCCCATTCGGAGTATGTTGTGACACTGAAAGTACTGGATAGGGGATGTAGATGAAGAAGATAAAGGATAATAAGTACCTGTAAATTCAGATCCGATTACCAAACACACTCAAAGCCATATCAAGCTATGTTTCGATTATTCTATCACTTATATATAAGAATATTGACAGATCAAATTAAAAATATCAATTGTTGCAGTAATTTTATAACCAAACATTGACTGCTTTAAACCGTCTAGAGCCAGTGAGAATTTGGCATCCCCATTCGAGGTATGTTATGAGGTTGAAGGTAGTGTAGAAGGAAAAAAGATGGGAAAGACGAAGGTTGGTAAATACCTAGCTATTCAGATCCGGTCACCAAAAACGACCAAAGCTATTTAAAGCAGCGTTTCGATTCAACTATCATTTACAAGAATATCGACCAAATTTAAAATATCAATCATTTGTCACAATAATTTTAATAACAAAAACATTGACTGACCCAAACAAACCATCTGAAAATATGGCATCTGCATTCGAGGCATGTTATGACGCTGAAGGTACTGTGGGGAGGGGAAGGATATAGGGAAGAGGAAGTTTGGGAAGTACTTGGATATTCAGATCTGATCACCAAACACGGCTTAAGCCATTTCAAGCAACGTTTCGATTCTTCTGTCATTACCATTTTTAAATTGCTTCCGTTAAAGGCTTTTACACACATCAAACTTTTGTTTTTTTAAATAATGTCCTCATAAACATTACAAAAATATTGTTTCATAAAATAAATAAAACCGATCTATTTCAAGATATCAATCATTTGTCGCAACAATAATTAATAACAAAAATATCGAATCAACGGCCGAAGACATTAAGTTTCTCCGACGAATTATCAATCCACGTCGATACGTTTTCAATTCGCTGCCGATAATCGAGTCGAGATAAAATTAATTGCGCGTTCGATCTCCGCGCGTTCAGCGATTATGCCCGTTATAAATACAAAAGCGGCCAATCAAATGATAACAATTCGGTAGCAGGTAATTACTACGTACGAGGAAATCGCCTAGAATAAATTGGAACCGTCGAAAGTCTAGGCTGGCCGGTACATTGATCAAGTCAATAGGCCCGACGGCTGCTTCCGTTTCTGAGTTGAGCGGAGTTCTGGTCGAGGCGGCCGGCCAACTAGTTTGTGCGCACTTGCGTCGCTGCCGCAACTTCAATCATTCGAAATACGGCCGGGTTGTTGGTCCTGTGCTGGCGCAACTGGAGCAGTCCGCTCCAGGCGAAGTAAATAGTGGACTGTAGAAAGATAAAACCATACCACTTAATGGAAGCATCTAATTATGGATGCAGAGAGATTAAGGAGTGAAGGAAATAAGTAAACCAATTCACTTACCGATGAAGTTGATGTTTAAGTTCTTGATTCTTCTTACACATTGTATTATCAACGAACACCACAGCAAAAACACTAAGTTTAATATTATTTGAAGAACAACAACAAAAAGAACGACCAAACGAGACACCAACGAACGAACACGTTTTTTCACACAACTCTTTTGTTTCTTGATTGTCACTTGTTTTCAAACTCGATATATATATAAAATATAGTGAAATGGTTGGATAAGGTAAGAACTGCATGAAATACAAGAAAGTAAGAATCTAATAAATTATCTCTTTGAAATCCAACACATGAAATTTGCTGGATCGAGTTTGACGGCCTCCGTGGTCGAGTGTTAAGACCCTCAGCTACGAATCGTGGGTTCGAACCCTGGGTGCGCCAGTAACTTTTATTTAATTAATATGTGTCATAACACAGTTCATTCATAAAAAAAATATTATTTAGTGTATTTGCGGCACGTTACAGAGTGGTAGATACTCTAAGTATCGCCCTGGTGAAAGAACACCATTCAGAATCTAGACGTTGGTTGAAATGGCTTTAGCCGTGTTTGGTGACCAGATCTGAGTAGCCAGATACTTCTCAACCCTCCTATACCTCATTTCCCTCTCATTTTTACTACCTTGAACCTAACAATGTACCCCAATGGGGATGCTATGGATGCCATGCCAGGCTCCAAACAGTTGGGAGCAGTTTTGGGACTCTTGTGCAGTATTCACTATATAAAAATAAAATAAAACCACCATTTAGAATCGAAACGTTTGTGGCGTGCTTGGTGACCAGATCTGAATAGCAAGGTATTTCTCCACCTTCCTCTACTCCGTCTTATTTTCATATCCAAAACGTCCAACCTCACAGCACACCCCAAGTTGGTATGCCATAGTTCCACTGGCTCCATACAGTTAGGACTCTTGTGCAGTACTCGCATTAAAACAGAAAATTACACAAGTTTACTTTAATTTACAATAGCCCTATTACAAGGGAAAGTGACATTTCACTCAATAAATAATAACGTTTAAATTTACTCATGAAAAGGATTATTCACAAAAGTGGATTGTGCTTATTTTGGATTTTATAAATCTTGTACAGCAAACATATCTGTTGAACGAATCACGGTTGTGATCGAAGCCCGTGGACAACATTGGAAAATAAATTACTTTGTAAAGACCACAGTTTTTTAACCAAGTCATATCGCTTTCCCAAATTCTCAACCGAAGAAAAAGCTCGCCCTCGATATTATGCTAAATTCATAATTAAGTTGTCTTATCCCAAATTTACGCAAAGCACAGTTACAAAGTTGTAACATTAAAAATGTGGTTTTTATATTCAAAGCCATCAATAAATAAAATAAAAAATATATTGTCCAGTCCGAATTCCTGGTGAATCAATCACTTTTATTTGTTGATGAATTATGTATGCATTCCCGCATTATAACGAGTATTTGTATTAAATTACTTAATCAAGTCACCTGAAGTGCTTCCATATTCAATATGTTAACAAGGTTTTTGCATTTTATTTAAATAACTCTAGTAACGTGGGCGTTGCTTCAACACATTTTTGACAGAATGTATTATTTGATGTTATAAATTATGTTAATATGAAATTAAACACGAGGTATGAATATTGAATGTAAACTTGTTTATTGACCATGTTTGTATTATGAGCTTAAGCTGCAGAGGGAGAACGCTCAAATGACTACATCGTGATGAAACGAGATCATTTGTCAGCATCCGAGCTGCATCAGGTGATTCATTACACGTGGATTATTTTGATGGTAATGACGTATCGTAAAAAGGTAGTCCTGTAAATGTTTATTGTATTTTTATCACTACCTTTCGTACCCGGCTAAGTTTGTGTTTATTTTTACAAAAATAACATATCTAACTCAACACTTGGCTGAAAAATCTTTTTTAATAAATATTTTCATTTGCCAGCTACGATAAGTGAAATGAACACTCGTGACATAAGAAATCCACCAGAGATGAAGTTCCCAACTTTCATTCAAGTGAATTCGGACAGCATTGAACGACTGTGTTTTTTTTTTCTTTTTGTTTAATAGTGAATACCGCACAAGAGTCCCAACTGCTCCCTACTGTCTGGAGCCAGTGGCAATATGGCATCCCTAATTGGGGTATGTTGTGAGGCTGAAGGTAGTGAGGAAGGGAAAACCATATCAAATATCGTTTCGATTCTGAATGGTGGTCTTTCGCAAGAGTATCTACCACTTTCCCTTTTTGTATTGTTGGCAATTTCAAAATTGAGTAGGTACTTATTTATAACTACCCGTGGTCAAGTGGTTAAGATCCTTCACTACGAATTCAGAGGTCGTGGGTTCAAATTTTGGGGTAGGCAATTTTTATTTATTTATTTAGTGTGTTATTTCACTTATAATTGGTACAAAATATTATAAATTGTATTTGCGACACGTCCCAAAGTAGTAGATCCTCTAAGTATTGCCATTGTGACAGACTACGATTCAGAATCGAAACGTTGCTTTAAACGGCTTTGGCCGTGTTAAGTGACCAGATCTGCACAGCCAGGAACTTTCCAACCTTCTTCTTTCCATCTTCTTCTCCCCTCCACTACCCTCAGTCTCACAACATACCCCATTTGGAGTTGCCATAGTCTTTCTGACTATATACGATTGGGAAGAGTCGGGACTCGTGCGCTTTTCACTTTGAAATAAAACCTGAGGTGTAACGTTTTTTTTTCAATTCTTTATTTATTAGCAAACGTTTTTCAACGATGGTTTAGTTCATTTAAAAGAGTTAAAATACCTACCTTTGTAGTTTTTCTTTACATTGGACACTTTAAAAGATCTATCATATATTTTACAGATACATACATAACCAAGATATGGTTTGGGCATATAAAGCGGATAAACGACGAAAAGAGTGTGAAAAGAATGCATGACGCAAAAATGAATGGAAGAGGAAGTCGAGGACGCCCGAGAAAGACATAGCACGATCAAGTGAACCAAATACCTGAGTCGGGGTATATGAAGAGTTAGATTAACAGAACAGTATATGACACGATGTATGAATGTAAATGAAACAAGTAGTGTGTGCCAAGATAGAGTCGTATAGCGGTCCATCCTCTTTGCCTACCCCTGAGGGGAAATGACGTGATGGTTTGTTCATTGGTTGGTTAGATAACTATTTTGTAAACGAATTCTTCTACAATTTTTGAAACAGATATACGAAAAAGTACATTTGCATTGTACGTGCATATAACCACTTTCAAAATAGGTATTGTACCTACCAGCTGGACTGAAATAATTTCACTTGCTTAATAATTTAATCCTATATCTCAGGCAAGTTGTTCCATGTTACTATATCAAGATCACAATCGGAGAAAAATACTCCGAACTGTGACATTTTAAAAACCGTCTAATTTACATGAAAATGCCTCCAATCTGAAAAACAGCGGAGAATTATGTGACAAAGTCAATTAACGGAAACATCATAAAAACTTTAGTCAAAGAAAGATAAGAGATTGCCGGGTACGCTTCCTTGATTTCCGTCTAAGAAATCGTCGATACGTTCAAATATTCAAAGGTTAAAAAGTCCGAACATCAATTATGAATTCGTTGACATTTTATATTATGGAGGTTCCATCCGCGTAAATTTGAATCGGAATGGCACTTTGTACCGCTCCGAGCGCGGCTCACCACGCGATCCCAGCGCTCAGGACGCACCAGAACATTTCCCTCGGGATTCGGAAACAGGTGAGCTTTCACGTTGTCACGTTTCCGGTACGTTTGATTTTAACGAGTGCTTAGAAGACCGTACGCTAGTTTGATTGATAATACCAGATGCGTCAATGTGTAAGTAGAAAGCAAAGATGTAGAAACATATCTACGTGTTATGCTTAGAGTATATAGAGTGGTATCTATCCAAGGCAGTGTAGTCCGTTTTTGAAGATTTTTACCTGACTTGGCGGACCTGGGAGTGGCTAAGACTAAGGCTAGCGTATTTATACATCCATTCATATCACATATCGACATAATGTTTTTGTTTATTCGTATAACCACTTTTTCACAGTATTGAAATTTATCAACAAAAATAAAGCATATAACCTAAAAAACCGTTTAATTGTGTCAAGTTTAGTGGCATAATAAAAATGTGGGCGGAGTTCCGCGGTGACACAGGAGCCCAAGATCACCGTGACAGTACACATAAGCGGTGTATTATATTTGATGTCTCTTTCTCTCTCATGACGTACGACGCAAAAACCAGGTCATTAACCATAGCTTAGGTAAAAACAATAAGCTCTCTCTTCATATATTGTAACTCCAAGGTTTTATGCATGTGGAATCTGATATATATTTTTTTACAGTGAGACCTAACTGCTCCAAACCGTCTAAAGCCAGCGATACTATAGCATCCCTAATCGAGGTGTTTTATAAGGCTGAAAGTAGTGGGGAGGGTAAGTAGATGGGGAAGAGGAAGGTTGGGAGTACCTGGCTATTCAGATCTGGTCACCAAACACGCTAAAGCTATTTTGAGCAACGTTGCGATAGCTAGTATATCTACCACTCTGGAACGTGCCGCAAATATACCATGCATTATTTTAAATGAACTAAAATGTGTTTTGACACATATCAAACAAATTAAAGTTGTTTGCGCGCATCGGACTTGAACCCGAATGTAGATACAAGAAGGCTATAACATCATATATCTTCAATCAATAATATTTGTATGTATTCAAACACTATTTTTTACTACTCTACAACTATTTTTCATTTTGTTTGTGGATATAATTCTCATCTTTTCACTGTCAATTGTAAACCTTTAATGTAAAAGCCCCCTCGGGCGTATAAATTAAAATTAATAAATAATAATGTCCAACCGTAGAGAAAATGTAATCCCAAACAAAACGCACCAACAACGGTTTGTAAGAAATATTCATATTTTATAAGAATACCAAACACACCAGCTTATAATGCAGTATAAAAACACTGTAAACAAGTGCTCTTAGAATACAAACTTTGTTGTGGAGGAATCCTTCAAAGTGGTGTATCTGTTTTCTACTAAATTTTGTTCAACAGTATTCCAGGCTCCAATACTAAGCGCCTCGATATCAATAACGTTGTCCAAAATCTGAACATGGAAAAAATCTGGAAAAGATCTCCTGACTACAAAAATATGAATAAAGGTATGTAAAACTACAAAAATAAAAGCTTTCAGCTGTAGTTATCACTAAGCATTTAAGAAATTAAACTTTTTTCATCTACAGAGTAGAGAGACTTTAGAGTAAACTACTTGTTCGTTACCATGATCCAATTAATTATAAGAAAAAGTTCGTTTTTTTATATGATTAGTTTATTTTGATTAAAGGTCGGTTGATCCTGGCCGTGGAAAAGCTTCGAACAACTAAAACTCTGAATCACCAATCATTTGTGGCCTATCTGCCACACAGCCAGTCTATCACACGGGAAAAGAAGTGTACAACAAGCCACGCTAAGAACTTGTACCCAGATGAAAACATTCAGCTACTTTGGTGCATTCAATGTTATTCTGCAAACAAGTTTTAAGCTTAAATAATATCGCTAAGGCTTTATTTTATCATTGGAAGCTGACGTTTAATAGGATAGATATTGCATCAGTCGACAAGGTTGCAGGAGGCTTACAACACATTTCATTCATATCAAATAATGTTTAGTATATATGTGGCACGTTCAAGAGTTGTAGATACTTTAAATATCACCTTGGTGAAAGATAACGGCTTTAGCCGTGTTTGGTGACCAGATTTGAATAGCCAGGTACTTTCCAACCTTCCTCTTCTCATCTCCTTCCGCTTCCTACAACCTTCAACCTCACAACATACCCCAATTGGGAATGTCATAGTCTCACTGGCTGCAGACGGTTGGGAGCACTTGAGACCCTTGCGGTATTGACGATAAACCAAACTAAAAACACAAATGAATAATGCTGCACTGCAAGAATACAATAATGACAGTGATTATTGACTTTGAAAAGATCTGTAAATCAGCCACAAAAATGTTGGTTTTGTCATTCATAATTCAAAGGAGTTGACAAATCTTGCATTGATAAGGCTGCTTTACTTTAGCTTTGTGCGAAGCATTCTCGAGAGTGGATCTGAGAAAATCAAAAAGATTTTTTTACGGTTCCTCTACATGAGAGAGTTTGGTTTTTACCCACGGCTGTTTCCAACAGCATTTATCTCGGGAATGCTGGGTATCTGCAGCCTTAGTTCGAGGAGGGATATAGCATAACCGCTTTTAGCTCATAAACTCTTGGACGGTGTATTGTTAATACCCGACATCCTGGCGGAAATTGGATTTCATGTCCCTGATAATTTCACGCGAGGCCGCCAACACAGGCTCCTGTTTCTTCCTAGGTGCAGCACTAACATACCAGTGGTGATGCCCCTAAGTTAATTAACTGCCTCGCAAAAAAATGGATATTTTTCACGCGTACTACTATATTTTTTTAATTGTGATTTCGGTTTTTTGTTTTTTGAAATTGGTATTAAACTGTTTTTGCAAAATAAAATAAATTATTTATTTAAATCGTTTGTCCCGAGCATCGGCGAATCCATGGCCACCTCGTCAATAGAAATCTCCGAGGATTATAAACATGTTCAGAAAAAACTGGAATGGTGTGAAGCGACTTAGTGCCGAATAAAAAATGTGGTTTCTTGCGACAACTTCTTCTCGGCCGACAGTCCGGCGGTACTCGTAGCTCGTCCGTTTCGTAACTCTCCGGCGCGATCGCGTGGGTCAACTCCGTTATTACCATTATTCCCTCTCCTAGATATGGCCAGCTCTTCGTTAGGCGACCATTAACAGTTGACACCGAGCCGTTTAATACAATTTATCGTTTTAATGGTGCGACGGCCATGGACGTTTATCTGTCCGCTGGAAGACAACTCTGCTTTTACAGCTAGCCGTTCCTCCGCCGGCCAGTGGGCAATGGGCAGCGGGCAGCGGGCAACGGGCCACGGGCACCCATCCGGTATCCCAATCCAAAGAGCGGCTCAATGAACGTCTATTTGGCAAGAACGCATAATGCCTGCTTGATTGGGAAAAGAGAGAGTTACAGTATTTATGAGCCGGTCATAAGCAGAAAGAAAGGTGTAATACGTGTCACATATCATAAGGCCAGGCAAATAAATTCCAAACTCATAAAATTAAGATGATCAAGGCGCCTAAGTAAGTTCTATGGGTGATCTCAGGCAGTTTACGACCGAAATTAATTGGAATTTTATCTAATAGATAATATAACATGTGGTAGACAATATAGCACGTTATTTTATTTTATTTCATCTCATACATACTCTTCTGTTATCCTGACTCTTCACATAGCCAGATTCAAGTATTTGATTAATTTTATCGTGCCATGTCTTCCTCAGGTGTCTTCGACTTCTTCTTCCATTCACTTTCACATCGTATATATTCTTTTCACAATCCTTTCTTTGTTCATTCGCTCTACATTTTCAAATTATTTAAGCGTCCCTTTCTTGATCCTATTCATTACGCTTACATCAGCCTTGCATTATTTCCGGATATCCACATTTTTAACACGGTCATACATGGTTTTATTGTACATACGTCTCAGGGATCTCATTTCCACGGCATTCAGTCTACTTTTATCATTCCTCTGCCAGTTTCATGCCTCGCTGCCATACATCAGGGTTGGTATAAGCACTCCATTGTGGACTGCTAGCTTCGCTTCCTTGGATATTTTTTTTATTTGCACCATCAGCATTCAGTCCTTTGTTAATGGAGTTTCCTGCATTCGCCCTTCTTTCAGTATCCTTATCAGCCTTTCCATCTCTCGTAAAGATAAAACTTATCCACTTGCTTCAAGTATTCATCATTCACAACTAAACTGCACGCTGTTCTCGTACTCGCTCTTTCAAACACTAATGAGAGCGAATAAAAAATTAAATTCCATAGGTCCAAGATGCTACTAATATACCCATAAAAATGCTTTATAAAACATTGACATAATAAAATAAATGTGAATTGCCCCATATTAATATGCATTAAGTGGTGATGCGAGATTTTTTTGTTTTTTTTTTTGTAAAGTAGTTTTTTCAATAGTAGGGATTAGACTTTTATTATATAAATAAAATAAAAACATAACAAACAGCTACAACATTTTTCTTTTAAAAGTCGATAATTTTTTTAATTTTCTACGTTTTAAAACCCCTGGTGAAAATGATCAAGAACACTTAAGGGTCAGCACCCAAAAATACACACTTTTTGGCTTTCTATTACAAGCAAAACTATTAATTATATATCTGTTAATTTTATACGGTTTATAAAAATGCCTAAGGTTTTTAGTGAATACAATTCCTAAACAGTAATATTTTAAATTCTTTATAAATGCGTACTGGAATCTTAAGTAGAACGTTTAAAAGATCCTTTGTTAGTTTTCAAACTGCACCTTTTAGTATGTTTTTCATAGAATTTAAGGATTACAATTAAAAAATAATAATATTCATTCGAAACCTCAAACATTTTTCTGAGTACCCATAGAAAATCAGCATTCAAATCATTTGTAGTATGTATTGTATAAGAATGCTATAACGTAACGTTTAGCGTCATTCTTGAGTGCTGACCCTTAAAAAAAATTCCAATTAAAAAGTAAAAAATTACCGATAAAAAAAACCCGTTTATTTTACAATAAGATATGACGGAATTGAACGAAGAGTTTTAATGAAACTGGATCATAAAATGTAGGTACAAGTTATTTGCAAAATTAATCGAATAATTATCGTTCTCGATAACTTTAAAACCATAAAGATTCACTTACTCATAACATTATCACAGATTTTTTGCATATACTGCTTATTTTTAGGATGATTAGAGAGTAAATTCAGATACGAGATTTAACCTAAATGTACATAGGTACATTGAAAAGGACACTGCTGACATACGTGTATTATCCTCTTTTAGTTTTCACATTATTTGTATTATTATATTTTATGTGATTCGCTACTTTTTACTTTGTATTTATAAAACTCCTTTGGATATACTTATCTTATTACATGCCTGGTGTAAAAAAATACTTTCAGTTTCTTTTGCTAAACTATGCACGTACCCTACACGATTTTTACCTTACTTTATCCTATCAATAAGATTATCATGAATCTGTTTAATTATCTTCTTTTATATTTTGTTATACTAGATTAATTCTTATGCTTATCTACATTAATTTCTGCGAAATCACTATCATTCATCTCTTAAATTGTTTGGCGAATTTTTGTATTTTTGAAATCTTTTTAAATAAATAGATTCTGAAATAAATTATGGTCATAAGAAGTACTTTTCTTTTGATGGAAATCTAAACTAAATAAATTTAATGTTATTTGAGGATAATGAAAGTTCTATTTAGCGAAGCGAAATGATTACACATGGCAAACATTAATTTTTAACAATAAATGAATTTAAAAAAAATAAAAATCACCCAAAGGTCGTATTTCATCTATCATTTATCAGGTTAGTATTTTATAACAATATGATGCATTTAATACAGTGATTCTTTACAAAATGGCACTATAAAAAATATCCAAATTTTATTATTGCTATCGAGGGTATTTTTTTTCTACTAGCCCTGAGTGGGTGGTATTCACACCATTTTTCTTTATTATTTACTGCCCACAATTATATTATATAAACGAGCTCATGTTTCTTACGTTCATACATAATTAAAAACCCCTTAGTTAATAATATTCTTTACGCGCGTATGCTAAAATTTTACCCGATAAGTTTCTAAATACGAGTATATATCGCTCATGTCAAAACTATACCTTGTACCCCACCCATTTGTCAAAAGTGACATTTCAGTGTATGTTAGTAATTTTTTTTTTAAATACACGTCCTGGCCAAATCTTGTAAGCCAAATAAAAAAATTAATGTTTTTTTTTAAATGTAAAGTAATTCCTTGTAAAGTCAAACCAGTTATTCCTCCCAATTATCACTATTTCTATGATAGCCTTCCTCGTGATTGGAAGCAAAGATAAGGGTACATTAGAATTTAAGATTCACATTTTTTTTATAAATGTTAAATTATGTGGCATGTAAATTTTTTTATGTGACAAAAAATAAGATTTTCTATCGTTTTTTGTGTTCCGTGCAAATTTTTTATTATGCGGGATAAAAGGTATTATTTGGTCATGAACGATATATATGTTTTTGTTGTTGATCAAAATTTTGTCATGTGATCCTTTTTGTACATTAACTTAATGAATGCCGGATTTCCGCATAATACAACTTCCGTCCCAAAACGAAATCGCATCATGAGATTTCCCTGTAAATACAAACAGTTATGTCACTTTGAAAATCGTTTTTGTTCTGCCGCACTGACATTAGCAAAATTTAAATACTTATTACTCGAATTGTACCGAACTTAACGCAATGCAAAATATCTCTACGGATTGAATTTTTTGTTGACCAGCTATTAAGGTTCGTCTAAATATGTAAACAACGGGTTTTAAGGGACAAAAACTCTTGAAAATATAATGCTTAATGCCCGGTGACTATTGGCACCTCCGGCATACCAGAGGTTAATGAAGATGTGAATTATGAATCCTTGGACAAAGCGAGTGATTCAGTGAGCTTATAAAATTAATATAAAAAGGATACTTGCCTTCTTTCCTTACTACAGCAACAGTTTTATTTTTGTATCATTATTACTCGACTTGTACCGAATTTAACGCAATGCAAAATATCTCTATGGATTGATCATTTTGTTGACAAGCTAGTATGGTTAGTTTTTTTAACAATAGGTTTTAAAGGATTAAAACAAATGAAAAGATAATGATGAATGCCCGGTGACTATTGGCACCTCCAGCACACTAGAGGTTGTGTCACTTTATAAAAAATGTCAAAAAGAAAATGTTACACATTTTGTAAAAAAAATAATTTTATACCTAAATAACATAAAACGAGTAAAGCAAAGGTGCTCGGAGCTGATTGGGTGTGTAGTTGATGCCATGGAATGGGGTATTACGGGGACATCTGATCTCCATTCCGTCCTTACTGCAAATCAGTTCCCGAAAAGGATCAACGTCTGAAATTGAAGAGACCCGCGGGCTTAGACCCTGTCCGGCATAAGATCCGGCGAATTTCGGACCCTTGTTTGTCGAATCACGTCCGGCCGCATGCAAATAGTTGTATATTGGCGGAAGCGGAGATCGGATTCTGCGAAGACTTTGGCCTTTTATTGTGAATTATTGTGATGTTCCACTCCGCCCCGGAGCCGGTACCTAGTGCCTAGTACCTAGGGAGGATAATCCGCCTTGACCGACTCCCCTATACCCTCTGCCCTACACCGGAATCCGAGCCGATTCCCAGGCTTTATTGTAGAAAAACACCACCGAAAGAAAGCGTACTTTTGTCTATAAGTTGTTTAGCTTTCCGTTAAATGTAAATAGGTTTTACAACCAAATGATTTCCTACCATAGCTTACCGTTAGGGAATCATTATTCAAGTATTAAATATCCAAATCTCTCGTGAAAGTATACCTATCGGCAGTAAATAGACTTTAACAAACTTGTTGACTTTGAACCCAGACGTTGTAGGTAAAAGCTCTTTGTGGATTCACTTTTTTTTTTTTTTAATTCTATGTTTTTTAAATTAATGAAAAAAACGACTTTATTTACACATTTAAAAAAACAGCATAAATTGTATTATATTAGCGTAATGCAAAAGCTCGAGGTACCTAAAGGTAGGCAGATTATTAATAAAGATGTTTTTTTAGGTGGATTACGTTAAATAATATACAATACATGATACGTCCCTTCTAGTATTTTTTTAAAATCAGTTGATGTACACATGCACTGTTATACTCATATCTGAATCTTTTTTCTCTCATGCTTTATGATAACGATCATGATTTTAGATAGTTTTAATTTGTATACATATTATATATTATTTTCTCCTTGTTAGTTAGTCTTATTAGTTAGCATAATTCATTTAGTGTGAAGCGCACATGAGGTAAAATATCACCAAACTGCGCTTCATAAGTTCAATGTATTATTATTATGCTACAAAAAATTACATACAATACGAGGTAGACGATTACCTACCTGAAAATAATCACGAGCCATAAAACAAAAGCTAAAAGTACAGATGCTACACTATAAGAATGATATCAATATCTGTAAACTTAGAATATCAGAAGCGATAAACGATCCACCCACTTGCGGAATAAAAGTCCAGGAAAAGCATTTATTCAATGTCCACATTCCCTTAACACTGACTCCGTGATGCATCGAGTTGGAAAGTCAATATAGTCCACCTCATAATCCGGATGAATTCCTCCGCGATACGATCCCCCTCCCCTCCTGTCCGGTGAAGAATGTCCTCCCCCACCCCTCCCCCCAGCCTCCTAATCTCCGGACCCTCCGGAATATTTTCCCAAATAAACAGAATGCCGCCGAGACACTTTCCCGTATTATGCCACATTCCGGGAAAGGGGTGTGACAACCCCAAGCGATTGCTAAAAAATGCACGGGAGATTTGGCGACTCTAAAGTGCATCTCGATAAACTTAAGGTTAAAAAGGTAGCTTCGGTCAGCGTGAGGCTTAAGGGTGTCATATAACCTCATCCCTCGAGCCTCCTAAAAATAACAGCAGGGATGAAGAACTTAAAATAAAATGACACAAAATGATGTGTATTTTTTTATGGACAACATCAAATTACTAATCAACCTGTATTTGAAAATAGTGCAAACTTGTATATTTATGCGTACTTTCTATGCTGTATTGAAGAATATGAAGATTAAATATTTAATTTTATATCGGTATCTCTTTCAAATACGTTAGGTCATTTTTCTGAACTTTAGAACGTATTATTCAATTTTACGTGACTACGTGGAATATAAAAAATATTTTCAGAACTATTCATACCTCGATATCAAAGTAGCAACAAATATCCTACACGTTACACACCAGTTTATAATGACTATTTTACCTATTCAATCTTAACTCACATTGGCTTATCCAATTCAAACTATCCTGGATGATTTTTAAGGCGAAACATGACATGGCGCCGCCTTACTTGTCGGAACTGTGCATTCCAAGCGATACTAATACGAGACAAGTTACTCTTCGATCAGCATCTTCAACGGCCATAGGCAGACTCACAGTACCTAAACGCAATCCCAACACCGATTTCGGAGACCGAGCTTTTGCCGTAGCAGGCCCCACAGCTTGGAATAACCTCCCTTCACATTTGCGAAAGATCTACAGATCAACTGAGTTCAGAGCAAAACTAAAGACTCACCTTTTTTAATTATCATACTCACAATAACGTAAATTTGCTTCACTAGAGTTTTGGTCACTCAGTCCGAGTGCTATACTTAGTTTACTTTTGCTTACTTCATTTTCTACTACCTCTGACAGCACGGGCAACAACCATTATACATATTTTTTAATGTAATTATGTTAAATTTTAAATAAAAGTAACTTTGTTTTGACACCACTTTATTATATACATATACCAACCGGTTTCAGCTCTACCTGAACAAATATGTATTTGTTCAGTCCTGAAGAAGGTACCAACCGGTTTCGGCTCTACCTGAACAAATATGTATTTGTTCAGCCCTGAAGAAGGTTCAGGTAGAGCCGAAACCGGTTGGTATATGTATCTAATAAAGTGGTGTCAAAACAAAGTTACTTTTATTTAAAATTTAATTATGTCTTTCCACAAAGTGAGTGCTTCATGTCAAAGTGTAATTATGTTAGTTGTAAGTCGCTAGTTATAAGTATTAAATATTAGTTAATATTAAGTTTTAATAATTTTGTTAATTTTGCTGTAAAGCGCCATTGAGGTAATATTTCTGTCACGAAAACGGTGCAATAAAAATCAGCCAATTATTATTGTTTTTTCATTTTTTTTGCACTCGTATTGTCAATTTTATGAAGTTGTTCTAATATATTGGACAATTTAGTTCCCGGTAACTTTCGACGCAAGCTTTGTACTGACAAAGTGTTGGTAGAAGTTGTACCCAGTCTCGTTCCAGCGAATGCATTGGAAGTATAATGTGTCCACGCAGTGCAAATGCTGGCTGGGACATAAATTGGAATAGTTGTAACCTACAACGGAATGTTTGCATTCTGCACATCGCCATTTGTGATTTATGTTACATGTTTGGAGGCCACCGGGTTTGCCTTTGCTTTGCTGTTACTTGGAGGTGCAACAAAAGACGAATGCACGCGTCCGATGAAATTGCAAATTAGATATCCTCCAACACGATTATTCGCCAAAGGTCACATTTAATTGCGTATCGACGACAAGTGACAAATGCCCCGATCTCTCGGTGATAGGAAACCTTGTTTTGTCGTAGAGATGAATCGATTTAACTGCGTACAAAGTAGATAGAGCTGGGAGATTCAGTCGATGGTAAACCCACTGTGTATTCTTTGACGTAGAAGTGTCAGAAAAAGAGATCATTGTTCTAGAACCTCTGTTTATGCCAATACTATTGGGTTGTTTGTATGTTTTGAGCGTGTTTAATGTGACATAACATTTTTTTGAGACTAGTATATATCTACTTCATTTTCACGCTCTCTACGTTATATACAAATCTAATGTTAACATTAAATGAAACGATTTTCTATTATTGAATAAATTAGATGACCCAACAATTAATATTAACTTCCCTTCGTTATTTTTGTGCGGAATGCTAGATTTTCACACCCTGCAAGCCCGCTGGAAGATGTTTTTGGGTAAAAAATTTTATAAGTTGATTTCTGGTGGTATTTACAACCCATATATGCAAAAGTAGACCAACTTGTTAGCCTCAAATAAGTACATTCGTGGGAGGCACCATGTGACGTTTTACACACCGAAATTCAGAGCTTTCTCATATAAAACGACGCCAATATATAAAGCGATCGAACTATTCAGTGAAGCTGTATCTACCTTAGATATATATAGATGCACATATATAGAGTTCTGTCAGTATCTCTTGATGTACGTACAAGAGTGACCGTTAGGTACATAACGATCCACATACTCTTAAATAAAATATATTTTTACACACATTTTTACACTTGCCAATTCAACGATTATCTCATTACATTTGTATAAGAATGAACCTATCTTATACCGTATCTTTGTGTTTTTCATTGCTCACATTATTTGCGTTATTATATAATATAAAATGCGTCACACCACTTCAGTTTGTACTCATATGACTCCTTCGAATATATAATACCTTGACTATATTTAGGGTGTAAACAAATGTTTAGTTTATTTTATTACATTACGCATGTCTCTACAATATTTCTATTAAATCATTCATCTCTTAATGTATTTGGTGAACCACTGTTTTTATGAAATCTTTGTTAAATAATTAATTTGTACAAAAAAACTACATCGATGAAGGTACATAAATAATAGGTACCTTAACTGAACCTTATTGCCTTTCACACACCTACGAAAACAACTCGATTAAAATTTATATTTAGTTGTAACAATAATATCAGGACTGAGACTGTTAGATACTCGCTTGTATTTATATTGTATTGTATTGTAATACGTACGCAGAAGTGACTGATGTATTTAACTGCACGGAATGTAGATACAATAAGGCTATAATATTATTTGATTTTGATGTAATCAAACAAATACAATGTACGTAATACATGTGTTTACTTCTACTCTTACTTTTTATACGAGCAAATAACTTTCACCTGAATCACTGTCAAATGCTTTGTTATTTAAAACCCTACTTGGGCATATAAATGTTCAATTAAATAAGTAAATTACTATGTTCTTCGAAGTAGGCTGTGTAAAATAACATTTTATTTCAATTTTTGTAAGTTACGTTATTTAGTTGTTTTGTGTATTTATTTACATATTTATGTTTAGTTAAAATATTTCATTTTTTATCGCTAAGACTCGCCCACGTAGATTTTCTACGTTACTTGTCCACAAATATGATAAGTCCTTAGATTTTATATTTGCATCATTCATTTTACTTGTTCATCCATGAAACTTTTAAAAAGTTATCCAGGAAATGTTAATTTCCTCGACTCGGCATTTACCTCCAATTAAATCAGAAATAGGTAGAGTCGCTTATTGCTCAATTATTAGCATAATTATATTAGATTTTACATGCTATTTTCCTTCTAAGTTAAGAACAGTTAATTATAATACGTTAATAGGTGTAATTGGAAATACGAGTATAAACTGATTGATTAATTGAATTACAATTATTAATACCGTGAAACGTCTGTGGTATAAATAATATTATATTCGCTATGCCCACAAGGTAGTTTTTTTTTTACAATAACTCCACATAGGAGGCCTTAAGGGAAATAATTTCCCTCAGGGCCTATGTCATCTTTGGAGATGCTGTGTAGAGAGTCTTTTTGAGGAAAGGAAGGAGTTAACTCAGGTCTTGAAGAGGCCTATGTTGAAGGATGGAGGAAACACAGAGGCCGGCAAATCGTTGTATAACCGAGCTGTTGAACATAAGAACTTGTTGTAAAAGCGACCCGTTCTCATGTGTTGAAGGTCAACCATGTATAAATGTTAGCCACGCGTTTGGCGAATTTCCCAGCCCTGCACCGGTAACGAAGGGATCAATAACGCAAGTTCTTCGGAGCATCTTCCATTGAAATACCAGTAAAACAAGGACAGAATTCCCACCTGACGTCTGTGCTCCAAAGATTACAATCCGTTTGTTAAGATAGGAGAATCTATCAAATGGACCGCCCGTTTCTGCACAGAGTCAAGGGTTTTAAGTTAGAAACGAAAGTGCTGCCATCTTTAATATTCAAAGAGAACTTTTAATTTAGAAGATAAAATATTAAAATTTAGTTACCATCATTATCTCAAATCAATAAACAGTGATTAAATAATTCAATAGTCCAATTAAATCACTTGTTCATGTTTGTACAATGGCTGGTTTAAGAACGAGATGTTAATAAGTCAATATATTGTAGAGTATTTGCCTTTTTTAATTTTTCTCTTTTTTTATAGAGAATATCGCACAAAAGTCCTAACTGCTCCCAACCGCCTAGAGCCAGTGAGACTTCGGCATCCCCAATTGGGGTATGTTGTGAGGCTGAAGGTAGTGGGGAGGGGAAAGAGATGGTGAAGAGGAAGGTTGGGAATGTTGCGTTTGGAAACCTGGTTAACGGCCTCCTTACATACTGTTCTACGCATTTGATTTCGGGTTGCAGATTCGATGTCTGCCGGAGTGCAAATCTATGTTGACATGTGTTTTGGCACTTCATATTATATAATATGGTCGAGGCCTCAGAGCAAGAATATATATGGAGAGAGAGCTTAATAGTTTTACCCAACCTATACAAATATACAATAAATCACTTTCTCCGGATTTTTACGTCGTAAACCGTGAGAGAGAAAGAAATAAGACAAGTTGTCACATAATATCGCACCACTTTTCATTATGTGAGCACGTGTTCCGTCTCCCGCGTCTCCGGCGACTCCGCCCACTACGTTTCGTTATGCGACGTAACAGGACATAACTCAACGGTTTTTTCGGTTACATCCTTTATTTTTGTTGATAACAATACTGTGGAAAAGTGGTTATACAAATAAATAAAACATTATGTTTACATGTGCTATGAATTGATGTAAAAATACCCTAGAACTAGCACTAGCCCTAGCCACGCGCGAGTCAGGAAAAAATCAACAATCCTGACGACACAAGCTCTCCCTCCTGGTATATTATTGCTCTGAGGTCGAGGCAGTCGAGGTGTGTATAGCTGGGTGCTGTGGGTGTAATACAATATATGTAGCATTTATATAGCTACATCACTTTAGTAGTCTGATATCCGGGCAAGCGTCACGTAGATAGGTACTGAAGAAATATATACATAGGTGTGAGATATTATTCTACATTGATTTTTTACACTTTTTCTAAAGCGCTCGAAGCGTTAACAGTTTTTTTGCATACGATTCCCACCATGCTGTCGACTACATATCGCGATTGGTTTCCTTCAGACGTGAATAATAAAAAAATATATATTATATTTCACATTGCCTTTCATTGTCTTTTAGAATTAGTATTTTTTTTATTTACAAGTATAAGACGTTGATTGACGATGACATTGCATTTCATTAACCATAAATATTTTTTCTCTCAGAGTACGTACATGCGAGTGTGAACTTTTCAAATTTGAAATCGAAGTTAATTAAAATTATCAAAATAATCTTTTCCAATCTGTACCTACTTATAATCAGAGGTGGCGGGTTCCAACCCGACGTGCGCAAACAACTTTAATTCAATTCATGTGTATCATAACATAATAAATTCATATAAAACCATACATAGTATAATTGCATCATGTTCAATTGCTGTAGATACTCTGAGCATCGCCCTGGTGAAAGACCACCATTCAGAATCAAAACGTCACTTATAATGGCTTAACCCGTGTTTGGTGACCAGACCTGAATAGCCAAGTACATCCCGATCTTCCTCTTTCCCATTTTATTACCCTCTTCTCTACCTTCAGCCTCACAACGTACCCCAATTGGGGATGCTATAGTCTCGCTGGCTGTTGGGAACAGTTGGGACTCTTGTGCAGTATTAATTATAAAAATGAATAAAATGAAAAAACTTCCCCGTACTGTTCACCTCCCTCATTGTAACACCAACTCTAAACAAAACTCTTTCATTTACAGGTCCACAATTCATTCAACATTAGCTCTCACCACATCGACATCTTTAACTCAACTATAAAACAAAATTTCATGACCCGACTGCACCCAAACTAGAATATTAAAACTAACCTCCCATCTGCTCCCGTCCTTCTTCCTTTATTCCATTCCCATGTTCCTTCCACCTTCTTCTCCCCCCACCAATGTTAAGTTACTAAATTATAACTGTACATACATTGTCACACTTTATTTATAATATTTGTCATCAGCAGAGAAAAATTTGTAATTGGCATGATTTATTACTTAAATTATATATGTATTATTGAATGTTAATTTGCTTTTAATTTTTCCAAAATAAATTAATATCCCTACCCTCCTCTCTACCTTCAGCCTTACAATGTACCCCAAATTGGGGATGCCATAGTCTCGCCGGCCCTAGACGGTTAAAAGCAGTGTTAAGAGTCGGTAAATGTACGCCTCTTTTAAACAGGCACAAAATATAAAATGACGGGTTCGTGAGTCCCAAGGATTCACTTACCTTTTTAAATGCCCACCCGGTTAGGTTCAGTCGGTAGAACGGATCTTTCTCCGTGTTTGAAATTCGTTTATTTTGGTTTAGAGAGGACCTTCTTCTTCTTCGATAAAAATAAGGGGTTACAAAAAGGACCCATACTTGCAGGGTTTAAGGAATTTTAACAATAATACACTCTAAATGCTCTCTCGTATTATATTTGAGAATATTGATTCTACGCCCAGGAAAAGCTTGATTAACTTGGTGAATAACGTTAGAATTGGGTACTCGTAGTGACAAACTATTATACTAAATTGTTCAATTATCACCGATACTGGAA
This sequence comes from Drusus annulatus, assembly GCA_022651775.1. Classification (NCBI taxonomy): domain Eukaryota; kingdom Metazoa; phylum Arthropoda; class Insecta; order Trichoptera; family Limnephilidae; genus Drusus; species Drusus annulatus. The sequence goes on along the minus strand of JAGWCC010000106.1, from coordinate 125,616 downwards.
AATGCGTGGGTCCTGCGCGCTGAGAATCCTTCCGTCCAATCTGATAGCCGAGAAACCTCGCTAGTTCTTTCCTCGATGGTGGCTGCCGGGGATCGTAGCGACTCGGATTATCCATCGCAATATTTAATTTAATATTTCACCATAGGCGGTAAATACTGTATTGACTCTAAAAACGTTAACTGCACTATTCGGCGTCTACTGTGAAGACTCTAATATTCACTCTGTTTCGCGGAAGAACGTTGAAAGTTCAATCTTGAAGGTAGAAACTTGAAAGTCTAAACTTGAATGTCTAAACTTGAATGATCCTCGTGGCCGTTTCAGCCCGGGCCTGTTCGCCGTTTGGCCCCCACTTTTTGACTTTTCAGTGGGGCAAATAGACAAAACATTACACCATAATAAACAGATTCTTAACTAGCGGGAAAATTCAAAATCGCACTGGATCGAATTTATCGTGCTTCATAACAGCAGTTAGGACTGTGGTGCGGTTTTTAACCATAAAAATATAAAATAATAAACTTTGGCATGAAGCACTCACTTTGTGGTAAGACATAATTAAATTTTAAATAAATGTAATTTTGTTTTGACACCCCTTTATTAGATACATATATTAACCAACCGGTTTCGGCTCTACCTGAACCTTCTTCAGGATTGAATACATATTTGCTCAACCCTGAAGAAGGTTCAGGTAGAGCCGAAACCGGTCAGTATATGTATCCATAAAAATGGTGTAAAAACAAAGTTACTTTTATTTAAAATTTATAAAATAATAATAAAGTACCCACCTTTAATGTATTTGAGCAGACATTATTATTTATTTGCAAATTATATATTTTCTTGGCAAGTCAAGCTATACATCCTGAATTTTTTTACAGATAACAACTAGTAATAACAATAATCTTGTATCACATTATTAAATATAGTATTATTTTCCTCGTTTACACTGGCTTTTAATCGTGACTGACCTACACACACAAACATCACGTAAGAGCCACTTGAAGTACAAAATAAACATAGTATAACTTACTTCAATCATGATATAAAGCGATAATTTAGGGTCGCGTTATCAATTTAATATTATCTTGAGCACACAACGAGATGGTCCAAGATTTCCGAGCAATAACTGTTCGAACAATCCCCCGAGTGAAGGTTATCGCCAACCAGACTTTTCACCGAGACGCCATCTTACTTCTGGAGAAAAGTGACGGAGTGCGACGAAATAACAGCGCGAAAATCGCCTTAAAGTGGCTGCAAAGTGAAGGGACACCCTAGCGGAAGGACTGCGAGGGTGGCCCGGGCTCGGCGCTCCTAATGGACACTCCTACCCTTCGACCGGCCCTCCAGAGGCTCACTATAAAATATCGTTTTATTTCGGTCACTTCAGTAGAAGACGGAAAGCGCAAAGTTGAGACAATCATTTTAAGTAGGCAATAATCAGAAGCAAGATGCATTCGGGACCTTAAGGTATCTTCTCAATTACCTTGTTTATGTACTTATTAATATAATAAAAATTAAATAAAAAATTTGCATAAGACCACGGATTTTATTTTCGTTTTTTTACCGGTTTTGCTTAGCCTAAGCATCGTCAGGGTGCGAAATTTGTGTGCGGTTACTCGGAGCAATAATATACAGGAGGGAGCGCTTCTAGTCAGTATTGATGATTTTTGCCTGACTCGTGCTTGGTTAGGACTAGGGCAAGGGTATTTATACATCCATAGCACGTGTCAACATAATGTTTTTGTTTATTTTTAAAACCACTTTTGCACAGCATTGTTACAAACAAAAATATAGGATATAACCTAAAAAACCGTTGAGTTATGCGCATAACCAAACGCAGTGGGCGAAGTCGCCGGAGATGCGGGAGACTGAAAAAATGCCTGAATACCTAAAAGCGGAGCTATATAAGGTGAGAACTTATGATCTCTTTCTCTCTCTCAAAGACCTCAAGACCCAGGTTCACTCCTTTCTCTCCTCAAAAAGACCTTTCTCACAGCATACCCAAAGATGTAAAATTAGTTAATATTAATGTAAAAATTAAAAAAAGTAGAATCATTTGTCTAAAACTTTATATAACTTGTATTAATTATAATTATTTTTCGTGGTTTCCTATACGTTTGTTGGATGAAATATTTATAGATACTAATACTTATGTTGTAAAGTGCTTGCATTTAAATTCTTGTTAAAGTTCAGTGTTAACTTATTTAACCTTTAAAATAGTTTGTTTCGTGTTACAATGTTTATCTTGAATCGTTAATTTATGTTACGTGATGCGATCAATGTAAATAATATTAATTACCTACATAATAATGACTTCAGTTGCTAATATTACCCGTGGGAGTCATTTTTATTGAGAAGATTACCAATATATGTAAAGAGATAAATAATAACTATTTATGGGTTGGATAACTAGAGAAAACTGGAAGTTTGTTAAAATGTCACTAATTCCAGTTATTCAACGACATACACTTGTCGAGGTGTACCGGTTTAACACTTCCGTTCCAAAGGGAAGTTCTAATGTCACCCCAAACGATAGTTTTGTGCGATATCTAAGACAAAGATTACAAAAAAAAATACATAACACAAAATGGGGAAAAAGAGCAACAGAGAAAGAACAGCATATACATAATATTTTTATGAAGCAATGACAAAAATAGGACAAAATATACATTAGAAAGAATATTCAAAGAATGACCAAAATCATTTAGACTGGTACCAAAAATTTTAAGACCATGGTTTGAGTTAACAAGACTCGACATTCTGGGCAGTGGAGAATGATACTCATAATTAGTGATGATTGAGGAACAGCAATTCAGTGTTTCTAAGTTTACGGCAAGGAATGTTGCACTGGATGAGTTGCAATAAAGAAAGTGAGTCAATAATACAATTAATAATTTTATGAATATACTTAACTTTAGGTATTCCAAAAATAAATTATCTAAGATTGTGTCATGAAACGCTTTAATAGGCAAGATCAAATGGTGCAATTTTTCGATTTTTACTTTGAGCTACGGAAACGTCGAAGGTAAAATAAATCATTTGACTGTGAACAATTTTTTTTTTTTCATAAAAATGAATGAAACGGTTTATTTTTATGGTGACCTCTAATACCTTTAATATTTTCGATATTTTTTAAATATATTACGTCTAACTGACGTTTAGCCTTACGTAGCTACCAATGTCGAAAAAAAAGGATCTAAAGTTTTCTGCGGGGTTACAAAATGAAATTGCAAGAAATCTTCTTATTTATAAGTTATCCACCTAACAGAGGCATTTCGACTATTGCAGATTGTATAAAACAAATATTCTGTACCAAAATTCCGCCTTTGCCATCTAGCGAACTAAATGGAAAAAGCAAAAGCCGAGAAAATGCTTCCCATCATGAATCTCAATTCCGGAAAATTTCCAAAAAAACAAAATCGGCCGAAGCAAAACATTCCGTGTTATTTTTCGTAAGGGCGGCTATCTCGATAAAACGGGGGTGTCTATCGTATTCCGATTTTGCCTGAAATGGTCCCATCGTATTTGTGTGAATAATTTAGGGCCCCTCGGAACTGGAGCCCGCTTTATGACGCAGGGTCAAGCCGGAATGCCATCAAGATAGGCTGCGAGACATGTGTGAAAGCCTTGCCTAATGGGAACAAGAGATTCTATTTATTTTTTCAGAAACAAAAAACTACATTTACGTAGACCTACGCATTTTCAAACGGTAGTGTAAGATCCAGATAAGCTACCACCGGCAGGGGAATGATGTTCGCTTATTAATAAAAAAAGTTAAATCGCCCAACAGTGTGAATGGCCTTGAGCCAGTGGGATTATGGTTTCCATCTCAGTGGAGAGAGAGCTAAATATTTTTACCTAACCTATACAAATTTACGATTAATCACTTTCTCCGGGTTCGCACTTCGTAAACCGTTAAAAAGAAAGAGAAGACAATTTCTCACACAATTTAGCTCCGTTTTTAAGTATGTAAGCATGTTCTTCGTCTCCCGAGAGTCCGGCGCCATATATTAATAGGACAGAACTCAACGGTTTTTTAGGTTATATCCTTCATTTTTGTTTATAACAATACTTTGAAAAGTGGCTACACAAATAAACAAAAACATTATGTCGACATGTGCTAAGAATGGATGTATAAATACCCTAGCCCTAGCCACGCCCCAGTCAGGCGAAAATCATCAATACTGACTACACTAGCGCTCCTTCTTTTAGTTATAGACTAGTTATATGAAGTACCAAGTACCAAACGACTAATAGGCATCTCTTCAGTACAGGTGCCAATAATCCATTTACTATATATGTTCTACCTTGTATAATATTATTCATTTGCTTTTGTTTTTTATTCATTTGCTTTTGTTTATTATTCATTTACTTTTGCATTTTCCATAAACTTTTACTTGATTACCTACTGTTGTTAAATATTCTTCTTAAATAACCACTCACGTATATTTTTTAAGCATCATGCCTGATAAAATAAAATAAATAAATATTTTTGCTCTGAGATTTACATAGTTAAAGGAATTACTTGGATGGTTACTGGGAATAGCTTGAACCATTTTAAGCTATTATTATCTTCTTTTACACTTAAAATTATTAAAATTATCTGACGTAGAATAATTACAAACTTAACTTGCCTATTTAAAATTATAAATTCAATGATAGACAGCCCTGAACTGTTATATTTAATTGCATTTCATGTTCCTGGCAGGACAGTTACAAGGCAGTACCTTATTAGTATATTATTGTGGCAATTCTACTTCAACCTCGCAATATTACACTTCTATGCGGCGAATTCAACATCTGGGAAACAAACACTTCGATGTTGTTGATATATTTAGTTCGTCAATATCACACTATAAGTATCTTTTAGTACAGCTTTTTTTATCTATTAGAGCTAAATTAATTTTAGAAACTATTAAACTCATATTAAGAACAAACCTTTTATTTCAATATTATTTTTTCTTTCTTGTGTGATATTTTTGGACTGTTTATGAGTATATTGATTTTGTCTTTAATAAGCGTAAATAAATAATAATAAATAAATATGTAACAACGTTCGATCCTGAATGGTACATATATCGAAATTATCTTTCACTTTGGAACAAGGTGTAAATATTCTAGGTTTTTACTAATTTAGTGTGTGAAAAATAACCGATACGATTTGTTTTGTCCATGCGAGGATTTCAACCAGCAACCCCAGAATTTTTATTCGAGTATGTTAACCACTCGACCATGGAGACCGTCAAGCGGTTAAAATCCAAAGTCGAATCATACACGTTAGTAGAAGTAGAAGATAATATATAAAAATATACTTACGAGTATATATCAGACTGTACATTTTATATTCGTAGCGAGTTACAAAAAGTGGGCTTCGAGTTAATGGACCCCGTAGCTTAGTTCAATCGATGCAAGAGAATCATTAAAAATATTAACCAAAGAAACTTAATTGCTTTTAGTTATTCTTTCTATAGTTAATACCGCACAAGAGTCCCAACTGCTCTCAACTTCTCTAGAGCCAGTAAGACTATGGGCACCTAATCGGGGTATCTTGTGAGGCTGGAGGTAGTTGGAAATGGAAGGAGATGAGGAAGAGGATGATTGAGAAGTACCTGGCTATTCAGATATGGTCACCAAACACGGATAAAGAAAGACATTTCAAGCAACGTTTCGATTCTTAATGGTGGTCTTTTAGCAGGGTGATTCTTAGAGTATCTACCACTCTGGAACGTGCCGCAAATATACTATATAATAATTTTTATTAATTTAATGTGTTATGACACATAATTGACGGCCTCCTTAGTCGAGTGGTAAGATGCTCGACTTCGAATCCAGAGGTCGCGGGTTCTAGCTTGGCGTGCGCAAATATTTTTTTTTTTTATTAATATGTGTCATAACACATTTAATTAATATAAAGTATATTTGCAACACGTTCCAGAGTGGTGGATACTTCAAGTTTCGCCCTATTGAAAGACCACCATTCAGAATCAAAACGTTGCTTGAAATAGCTTTAGCCGTGTTTGGTGACCAGATCTGAATAGCCAGGTATTTCCCGACCTTCATCTTTCCCATCTCCTTCTATTCCACACTACCTTCAGTCTCACAACATACCCTGATTGGGGATGCCATAGTCTCACTGGATCTAGGCGGTTGAGCAGTTGGGACTTTTGAGCGGTATTATCAATAATAAAATAAATATATTAAAAACAAAAATATAAATATAAACCTACTTGAGCACGCCAAGCTTGAACCCGCGACTTCTGGATTCATAGTCGAGCGTCTTACCACTCGACCATGGAGGCCGTCTTTATAGAGTTGAAAAACACGTAGTTCATTAAAAAGTATTTGTATATATCTTAATTGGTTTCACTTTGACGTAAATAAGCTGAGCTGTGACTGAATTCTTCTGATTACATAAATATTGGTACAATATGAGATTTTATCTTGGTTGCCTAATAACCGAGTAGTTTATTTATCTTTTCCGATATAAAGCGCTTTATTTATGCATATTTGCTTTGTCTGGCCGTAGGCGACCGCGGACTTCAGTAGAGTGCCGTTAATTGCTTGTCGTTTATGATAGTTTTATTCAAGCGCTGCGTTCGAATTTTTTTAATTCATAATTTATTAAAATTTTACAAAACTTTTTAACATTTAAACATATTATCACCGTTTTTAATCTGAATTCGTGACACGGGTTAAAAAACATAATTGATTTGGATTTCAAAAACAATATTCATTTAAAAAATTGTACAATTTTAATTAATTAATTTGAACAATTATATAATCAATTGATAGACCCCCCTTCAGAATCGAAACGTTGCTTGAAATGGCTTAGTAATAATAATAATAACAGTGAACTTATATAGCGCAGTTTCGTGATACTTCACCTCAAGTGGGCTTCATACTAAATTAATTATGCTAATAAGACTAACTAACAAGGAGAAAATAATATATAATGTGTACACAAATTAAAACTATCTAAACGAGAAAAAGGTTCAGACATGGATATAACAGTGCATGTGTACATAAACAGATTAAAAAGTCAATTTACCAGAATCTAAGGGTATACAAATTCAGATGAAACGTATGAGCTCATATTAGCATATTAGTTAAATCAAAGAAAAAAAAATTAGATCTAGGACAGTAAAATGTTGGTACTTAAAAACATCAATATTCGAATATTATAAGAAAACTATTCTAAAGATGCGAACAGTGTAAATATAACAAGTAACAAGAGAACAATAAATATTTTACGACAATGAGTATAAGGTTTTTAGTAGACAGTAAGGACATTGAGTTACAAGGATACAAGTAAGGAGGAAACCGAAACGAAGCAAATTGAGATCGTTTTTCAAGAAATTAAAATTTAATAAATCACGTTTTGTTTGTAGGATTTTTAAACAATTTGGTTTTGAAGATCAACCGTGTTTGGTGCCCAGATCTGAATAGCCAGGTATTTTCCAACCTTCCTCTTTAACATCTCCTTCCACTACCCACTACCTTAAACTTCACAACACACCCAATTAAGGATGCCAAAGTCTCACTGACTCCAGACGGTTGGGAGCAGTTAAGACTCTCGCACGGAATTCACTATATTCTTTAAACTAAAAAAAACAAACGATAACCATTTTTTTCCATCTTCCCATTTCCACGTTTTAAAAAGGTATTTTTTCCGTGTAAAAGTTCTTCAAACAAATCAAGACTTGAAATAGTTTTTTTTTTTAATATGTTTACATGTGTAAATGTTTTTTTAATGCATTCTTACGTAATCCTCCAACTTGATAAAGCTTGTACAAATACCCCTCGTGTGATCCATATAACTAGTACTACGGCTCATAGACCTTATTACTATCATCATCTGATGGTTTCATTTATTTGACTGAATTTAAGTTTACATTATGTGAGTTCTTAGGAAAAGGTCCTAACTGGAAAAAAAAAACCTTAAGCACATATTTAAATGTATTGTCTTCAAGTAGATAAAAAGTAGTCAATTATTGGGTACCCCGTCGAACAGAGAATAGCTAATTACAGTAGTAATACTTGCACTATAAACAAAAGTACAAATGATGTATCGTGGAGGGTCGGGATTTCAGGGGTTGTTGAGCGAAGAGAGAGCCCATATTTGAGTGGGTTACTCAAGTTTAAGGGGGATTGATAGTGGTTTTATAAATAATGAGAGTTGAAAAAAATTAACAAATTTTTTGTCGTAATTTGATGGATAGCCAGTGTAATCGAGTGCGATATTTCAAGATGTAATCGATTTCGCTAACATTGAAAATAAATTTAAATTTTGTAATATATGTCATAGTTTACCTGTGGCCCGTGCACAGTATCAATTGCCAAATTAATATTTCATTTTACTTAATTTTCCACTAGAAAACTTATCCTTAAGAATTATCTTTGTTTAGTAACTATATACGAAAAAAATAACAATTAACCGTCTCTTAAAATAACTCTACTAAATTAATGTTAGAAGCTTCGTTTTTTATCACACAGAACTATTTTTTCGTGTGAATTATTTGGCAAATTTTACTGTTTGAATAAATAAAAAATCGTAGAAAACAATCACTTTGTGGTTTGACATATTTAATGAAAATGAAATAATAACTTTGCATAAAATAACAGATGTATTTTTTTTTGACCGACCACCGGTTTTGCTTAGCCTAAGCATCATCAGGGAAAAAATATACATAGTATGTGTTTATATATACTCATTATTTTGGAGGGAGAGTACAATATAAATTAAAATAAGAGAACAGTAATAAAAAAAATTATTATTTTGTTTTCTTACTGTTCTCTTACTTTATTCATATTGTGTTCTCCCTCTGAATGTATTAGTATATATAACCACAAACTATGTATATTTTTAGTTTAGTTTAATTTATTTTATATTAGTTACTTGTACATTTACCGGTCAGTGGCTGAGTGGACAAACGCGTCGGATTCCCACCCGGGCGTCGTGCGTTCAATTCCTCTGCTGGCTAAGTCCTCCATCATGGCACAAGCAACATCTTCCGCTTTTTATGATGGCAGTGGGAGTTTTTCAAATATTGTCAGGTTATTTGTAACCCGGTAATGTTTGTCTTTGTTTAAAAAAAAAAAAAAAAAGTTTACAAAGTATCTCATTATTTTGTTTTATATTTTTGCATTAATAATATTTTAACTTATCTACTACTAATTATTTTGATTTATTTCTATTTTGAGTAGTTCTTTTTAGCTATTTTGAATGTATTGATTTGCATTATTTTGATGGTTTCAGGAGTAAGCTGTGTGGAGAGTGTATTTGAGGAAAATAAGGGGTGAGAACCTAGGCCTTGAAGAAGCTCATATTTTGGGAGGGAGGTAACAGAGAGGCCTGAAAATCATTTCACTGCAGAGAACGCAATAACGCGTCGCAGAAGCGACCCGTTCTCACGCGTCGATTGTTGAAAAAAAAAGATTGACCACGCCGGCTTAAGTGAAATAGAAACCAAGCGTATAATTAATTTGAGCATTCCATTCTAGTTTCGTTTAATTATACTATCTCAGAAGGTGTGTCACACAGCTCTAGCGACTACTGTTGGCAAAAAATGGTTAATCATGTCGTTAATTATACTGACCAACATTCAATAAAAAGAGCTTGAAAAACAAATCTAGTTTCCGAAGCATTTAGTTAAATGCCCGCCATCATTACAATGTAATGAAGCAAACCGCTTCAAGTATTCCATCAGCTGACTAAACATTATTTTGTATAGTTAAGCCCACGGGAGCAAATGTTGTTAATTTATAAATTACTGATAGGAGCGTGGCTAGCAGTCCATAATGGAGTGCTAATACTAAACCTGATGAATGGAAGTGAGGCATGGAACTGGCAGAAGACGGATGAAAGTAGACATTCAAGGCGTACGTGTAGTAAATACAGGAGGGAATGCTTCTGTAGTCAGTATTGATGATTTTTGCCTGACTCGGGCGTGGCTAGTACTAGGTCTAGGGTATGTGTACATCAATTCATGGCCCATGTTGACGTAATGTTTTAGTTTATTTCTACAACCACTTTTTCACAATATTGCTATCAACAAAAGTATAGGATTTAACCTAAAAAACCGTTGAGTTATGTCCTGTTATGTCGCATAACAAAACGTAGTGGGCGGAGACGCGGGAGACGGAAAACATGCTTAAATACCGAATGGTGGTGCTATATTATGTGAGATCTTGTTTTGTCTCTTTCTCTCTCACGGTTTACGACGTAAAAACCTGGAGAAAGTGATTTATCGTAAATTTGCATACGTTGGGTAGAAATATTTAGCTTTCTCTCCATATATATTCTTGCTCTGAGAGTAAAAGCATCTAATGATATCATCGTATCTATATATTTATATATATTATTTGTATAGTCTAGAACCAGACTGTCTATAGGCTATGGCATCCTCAATTAGGGTATTTTATGAAGCTGAAGATAGTGGGGAGGGGAAAGAGATGGGGAAGATAAAGGTTGAAAATCACTTGGCTATTCAGATCTGGTCACCAAAAACGGCCAAAGCAACGTCAACCAACGTTTCGATTCTGAATGTTGGTCTTTCACCAGGGCCATACAAAGAGATACTACCACTCTGAAACGTTTCGCCAATATACCATTGATTATTTCATAAAAATTAAATGTGTTATGACACATATTAATCAAATTTTAAAAGTTATGTTCGCACGCCGGGTTTGAAACCGCGACCTTTGGACTCGTAGTCAAGCGTCTTACCGCTCAACCAAGGAGGTCATCTTATATATCGCAGATTTGTGATAATTCATCTCAAGTGCGCTTTACACTAAATTACCTAAGCTGATATAATAATGATACAATAAAAATGTATTATAACAGGTATGTGTGCAAATTAAAACTATCTAAATTCGTGATCGTTATCATAAATTATGAAAAATTTTTTGGTTAATTAATATATTTTTACACTATTCATTCACTCATTTATTTCACTGCCAAAACCCGGGGGTTTATTGGTATTAATTCGGTTGTTACTGGTTAAAATTTATACTCAGTAGTTAGTTACTAGCTATAAGTCCTAATAGTAAGTCACTAGTTGAAAGTAATTAGTTATAAGTTAAAGTGATACGTTATAGGTTAGATAAATCAATTTGTGGAGCCCACTTGAGGTGATTTTCCCACGAAAACGGCGCTATGAAAGTTGTACATTATTAAAATAAATAAAAAAAATCGTTTTAGAAAGACAAACATCCCCGGGTTACGAATAACCTGTCAATATTTGAAAAGCTCCTACTGCCATCATAAGAAGCTAGTGCAAAGATGGAGGACTTAGCCAGCAGAGGAATAAATACAAATACATATACTTAACCCGTCTCACTAGACGATATCTGTTCTGAGACGGGTAACAATAAAGATTTAAAAATTTAGAATTAAGTAAAAAAAACTGCTTAAAAATATTTTTTTAATTTTCAATAAAAGTAACTTTTTCTGACACCAATTTACTAGATACATAAACCAACCGGTTTCAGCTCTACCTGAACCTTCTTCAGGGTTGAACAAATATAATTCAATACATTTAATTATGTCTTACCACAAAGTGAGTGCTTCATGTCAAAGCTTAAAAACATATTTAAAAAACACATAAATTTATAAATACAGGTACACGTAAAGTATTTAGGTATTTTTTTAAGTACCTACACAAAATTATCTACACAAGAAATTAGAGTTTAAACGAAAATCTCCAGCAAAGCACGAAGAATTTATTGCGTAGTTTCGTGGTACATATCGCCAAGTTGACCGTTAAATTTGACAAGAACAACAGCGAAGAACAAAAAGAAAGGGAAATATACTGACCAGAACGGACAGTGGAACGGTTATGCATCCGATACGAAGGTGCACATTACAGAACGCAAGGTGCAGTGGCGCAAGGTGCAACCTGCCCGGCCGGCCTGGGCCCACCGGCACCGCGCACTGCCCGGCCACTAAACACCCTTATACTCGAGCGGCACATGCTTCAAACCTCAGAGCAATCATTTGCAGGAGGAAGCGCTTCTGCAGTCAGTATTGATGATTTTTGCCTTACTCGGGCGTGGCTAGGACTTTGACGGCCTCCATGGTCGAGTGGAAAGACGCTCGACTACGAATCCAAAGGTTGCGGGTTCGAACCCGGCGTGCGCCAATAACTTTTATTTAATTAACATGTGTCATAACACATTCAATTCATTTAAAAATAATAAAAAGTATATTTGCAGCACGTTCCAGAGTGGTAGATACTTTAAGTATCGCCCTGGTGAAAGACCACCATTCAGAATCGAAACGTTAAATACCCTTTTTGGGGATGCCATAGTCTCACTGGCTCTAGACGGTTAGGAGCAGTTGAGACTCTTGTGCCGTATTCATACATTTTTAAAAAAATATCAAAAAATAAAGGGCTAGGGTATTTATAAATCCATTCATAGCACATGTTGACATAATGTTTTTACTTATTTGCATAACCAATTTTTCACAGTATTGTTTTAAACAAAAATATAGGATATAACCTCAAAAACCGTTGAGTTCTGACCTGTTATGTCGCATAACCAAACAAAAAAAATAAAAATCGTAACTAGAATTTTAAGTTAATAAGTGTGTCTATCTGATGGGACCTACCAGGTAAGTATATTCCTGTATTTTTTCTCCTTTAAACTAGGAATTAATATCTAATAATATAAAATAAGATCTGTACAGCGCCCTTGAGGTGATTTTTCACAAAAACGGCGCTATACAAATCATCCAAATACTATTATTATTATTATAACAAAATGTAGTGGGCGGAGTCGCTGGAGATGCGGGAGACGGAAAACTTGCTTACATACCGAATGGTAGTGGCTATGTTATGTGAGAAATTGTCTTCTCTCTTTCTCTCACACAGTTTACGACGTAAAAACCCGGAGAAAGTTATTTTTCGTAAATTTGTATATGTTGGGTAAAAATGTCTAGGTCCCTCTCCATATCTATTCTTACTCTGAGCTTCAAAGAGAAAAAATATTATTCCCAACACAAGGAGAAATATATAATCCACCACCAAATTAAACACACCTTGATGAGGGGCAGCTTTCATATTCAGGCTCTGCTAAAAGGATGTTGTATGTGAGTGTATCTTTCTGGTACGGGTTCGCAAGGACTCAGCGGGTCACTCCTCAGCTTAAGTGTGCGTAACGATTTTACAGTCCATTTATCAAGGTGGCTGGGAAGACTTTCATTAGGATACCTGTTATTTCATGGTGCTGATAATCTGATAAAAGTGCATTCGTATGTGAAAAATTAACTCACTAATCGCTGACTTGCCGCTCGAGGTGGATCTCGGAACCGTTGGATCGAAAATTAACTGGTTCGGTTTTTAAGTGCCATTTATTCAATGTCTTCTTATCGGGGAACTTCCGGTTGGTGCTTTTTCGTTCGTGTTTTTTTTTAATGAAAATATTCCCAGATTATTTCCAACGCCGCGGGTAATCGGCTTATTATGTCGTGTCGTACATTTATCAACACGTGAATACGTTTTATCATACTGACAGACGTGAAAAAATAATTGTTTAAAACAAAGCATTTGAAAAATGTTTCGCTTACTTAGCTTTGCACTTACCGCAGGCTGATTTCCAGCCTTTTCTTCGGAATGTTTCACATTTTTAAGTATCGTAGAATCAAATAATCTATTCCCCACAAATCGTAGCTGTAAAATGCTAGATAATAATGTTCATATATTAATTTTAATAATTAATAAATCGCCGAATCAATATTATTAATATCTTCAATTAATTAAAAGATTTGTATCGCCAATTGGACGTTGTTATGCAAAAAGCGTCCAATTTACATGTTTTCCTATAAATAAATACGAGATTATTTTTTTTTTAATATTTCAATTGAATTAAATTTAATATTATTATTATTGAGTTCTACTGTTTAAGTTTTTTGTTTTAGGTGACAGCTGTTTCGGTGTTTAAAGCCTTTATCAAACTACTTATTTATACGATTTTGGTTTCTTATTTGATTACTAATTACGGTAAAAACAAAATTGATAATTACGGTCTAAACCTAATTGTCTTGAATTATTCCGTGAGGTACTTAACTTAACAATCTATAAAAAAAACTTAAACGCCGAAACAGCCGGCACTAAAAACAAAAAACTTAAAATAACAGAACTCAATAATAAAAATAAGAAATTCAATTCAATTGAATTATGTAAAAAATTAAAATTGAGTTCTACAAATTGAACACAAAAATTATTACTAAATACGAGATTTATATCTGCTGAAAACATCCATGCTCCAAATGCAATAGGTTTTTGGAATTCAATATTTTACTAACGCACCTTGCAGATATCTGACTTAAATTGGTGTTTAAAAACACTAAAATATAGGAAATTACATTTTGTTTAATTTTTTTGATAGTGAATACCGCACAAGAGTCTCAACTGCTCCCAACCGTTTAGAGCCAGTGAGAGTATGGCATCCCCAATTGAGGTATGTTGTGAGGCTGAAAGTAATGGGAAGGGGAAGGAGCTAGGGAAGAGAAAGGTCGGGTACATTGATAGATTATAAATTACCTACCTATAATAATTCTCATAAAAAACAGAACACAGATATTCACTTATACAGAATCCCGATTACGCATATTAATGCTTTTGTATGGTCATATTTTCAAACGTCTTTTTCTCAGTTTCATCTTTTTAGGGTTAGATGCTTTCTTCATAGCTGCGTCCAATTGATTATGCATAAGAAAATTTATTAAAATTTGCGCATTTGACATAAAATAAACGCCATAGATTATTTTTGACTGGGATAAATTACATACTTTTTTAAATATTATTATTGCGTTAATAAAGTTTTGTCTATTTTTTATTTAAAACCTGACCAGTTTCCCTTATGGCGGGTAACTTTAGACTGGACCAGTCTGAAGATGCCCGTCATAAGGGGAAACCGGTCAAGTCTCAAATAAAAAATAGAGGAATAAAGTAAAAAAATGGTATTATTAAAATCATTAACAATTTTATCTATTATAATGTTATGAAAGGATTTTTCCTTAATGCGCAAACAGCTTCCAAGGAATCTTTATTTAAAACAGTTTTGACAACCATTTAAATAGATGAGTTTTATATTGTAATTAAAATATATTTTTTAATTGACCGGCTAGTAGTTGAGTAGACAAACGCGTCAGATTCCTATCCAGGAGTCGAGGGTTAAATTCCTCTGCTAGCTAAGTCCTCTATCATTGCACAGGCAACATCTTCCGCTTATTATGATGGCAGTAGGAGTTTTTCAAATATTGTCTAGTTATTCGTAACCCGGAATGTTTGTCTTTCCTTAAAAAAGTTAAGTGTATTTTTTTGCCCGTTCAAATGACAAAGTGTAGAGAAAAACTCGGATTAAATGGTTGAATTATCAAACTCTCAGAAATAACTCTCCATATATTTACTACTGTCATGGTAGTTTTCCTAGTTTTTTTCTCCCTGGCACAATTCACCGAAAAATATATACCTTGGCACTGTATTTCGACATAATTTTAATAATCTCATAAAAAACTCTATCAATCCACAAGGTAGTTCGCCCGTGTCTAAAATTACGTAATAAATTGAAAATAATTAAGGAATCATAATAAAGGTACTGCAATAAACGCAACTCGACGTATGTGTAAAAACACCGTTCGCGAGGTATGTACTCGCACACCTGTAGAGATGTTGCAGCACGATAGTGGCGGAGCGTCCGCTGTAGCACCTCCCGAATATCTTCATTGAATCGCAGGCCGGATGGCACCACGATGTCTTTATTGCAACAACTTATTTTTCTTTTCTATGATTGACACTAAGTACTGCGTGGGTACACATACTCGTATGTAATTATTTTGTTTAGAAATAGTCATAATTCAGGTTAACTATACTTGTCAATGAAAAGTATGATAATCAAGGTATCTACCTATTTTTTTTAAAGAATTAATCTGTTTTTTTTTATGTAATTTTTTTCGCAGTTAACGGCTTTTAAAAAAATGATCTCGTAAAAGCAAGCCTTGTTAAATTTAATAATTTCTTATTCGTAAAAAGCATTTCTTTATGGCTTGCCATATTTATAAATAAAACACATCAACTTTGTTTATAACCACTTTATTTTTTAATATTACGTCTACCGGTTTCGGAAGTACCCTTTCATCATCAGGACAATATTAAAATTAACCTAAAATACAAAATGCTGAGATATATATACATATTTAGGAGTTGGTATATGTTGTGTGTTGGATTATATATATTTCCAGTTAACCGCTCTGTTTTTCCCATAATCCCCTCAATTACTCCTTCCCATTCCAACTCCTAAATATGTATATATATCTCATCATTTTGTATTTTAGGTTAATTTTAATATTGTCCTGATGATGGAATGGTACTTTCGAAACCGGTAGACGTAATATTAAATAATAAAGTGGTTATAAACAAAATTTATGTGTTTTATTTAGTCATCACTTCTCTTTAACTTTTCCCCGTAAAAGTACGGTTTTGTACGCTACACTAGTTAAACACCTAAATTCAAAACATTTGATACAATATAAATAAAGTGATTAATTTCAAATTAATATTAGTTTTATTTACTGTGAAATGAGAACGCTGTTTTTCGGTTTAATTGCGGCTTTTTCCAGTTTCTCTGAAATAACACTGCTTAGCGCAAATGATTGATGTTCTTAAAAATGTATTCCAAAGTTTTGTTTTATAGCATGATAAAGAAAAAATCTAGATATCGCAAACAATCTACCGGGAAACAATGGACCATTTTTATTAATTATAAAGACTGCAAATAATAGTTGGCATAACATATTCCTAAACACCTCAAGTGTATGAAGATGAATTGCTCGTTAAATTTTAACAAAAGAAAGCCCGTTGTGTACTAAATGTTAATTGAGATGTAAAATTATTTTATTAATAGGCAAAGTTGATTGGCCGAAATTTCACATAATTTTCGTTTTAGGTTGCTTGGTGTACATTCTCGTATATGTAGGCTTACACTCTTAAAGACAGGTTTAAAGCGAGTGATACAACATTTCTTACTTATAAGATTATTTTAATAAATACGTCAAATACAAAGAAATGTCCCCAACAATTTAGATATATAGAAATGTAAATGTTATAGTGAGACTATGGCATCCCCAATCGGGGTAAGTTGTGAGGATGAATAAATCGGGGAGGGGAAGGAGATGGGGAAGAGTAAGAGGAAGGTTGGAAAGTACCTGGGTATTCCGATCTAGTCACCAAATACGGCTAAAGCCATTTCAAGCCACGTTTCGATTCTGAATGATCGCCTTTCACCAGGGTGATACTTGGAGTATCTACCACTCTGGAACGTGCCGCAAATAGACTTTACATGATTTCATTTGTATTTAATGTGTTATGGCTCATATTAATTAAATATTTTTTATTTGCGTACGATCGTCATTTATAAAATCTTGAAGATGTTGAGGTAAGAATTCTTCTCTATTATCTCTGTAAGTAATATAAATAAATAATAATATGAAAACACTCAATATAATATGTCGCATATTAAACAAATAAAAATTATTGGCGCACACCGGGTTTGAACTCGCGACCTTAGGATCCGTAGGCCGTTGAATTATCCTGATCAGAATTATTCGTGACAGTATATTAATTAAATCACATGCTTTATACATGTGAGAACGTTTAATGTCATCCTGAATTCAAAATAGTACTAACTTTAAATTGGATAATCGTTTAAAAAATAGCAATGATTATAATAACAATACTAATCCCTCCGTCCTCCAAATCAACCACCCCACTACATCAACCTAATTTTGAAAATAATGCTGTTTTATTAAAATGATAATATTGTACAAGTATTGCAGAATGAATTGATGATCAATGTAAGTCCAAAGTCATGGTGTTTGAAAGAAAGAGTACGAGAACAGCGTGCAATATAGTTGTGAATGATGAATACTTGGAGCAAGTGGATGAGTTTGTGTATTTGATACGATGGGAAGGCCGATAAGGATATTGAAAGAAGGGTGAATGCAGCAAACTCCATTAATGGAGGACTAAACGCATTTGGCGTTAATAAGAAATTGTCTAAAGAAGCTTAGCGAGCAGTCCACGATGTAGAGCTTATACCAACTCTGATATATAGCAGGAAGACATGGAACTGGTAGAGGAAGGATAAAAGTAGACTCAATGCTGTGGAAATGAGATCCCTGAGACGTATGTGCGCTAAAACCATGTGTGACCGTGTTAAAAATATGGATATCCGAAAAGAATGCACGGCTGATGTAAGGGTAATGAATAGGATTAAGAAAGGGACACTTAATAACACAACGAATAAAGGAGTGTGAAATAATATATGATGCGAAAGTTAACGGAAGAAGAAGTCTGGGACGTCGAAGGAAGACATGGCACGATCAAGTGAATCAAATACTTGAATCGGGCCACGTGAAGATAATAACAGAATAACAATAGAATAACAGAAGAGTATATATGAATGTAAACGAAGCAAGGAGTTTGTGCCAAGACAGAGTTGTATGGCGGTCCATTCTCTCTGCCTACCCCTGCGAGGAAACGGCGTAATGGTTAGTTAGTTAGTACAAAAAAATACAATTTTTGATATATTACTCCCAAAGACTTAAACAAATTTAATTCCGCCCACAAAACCATTAATAATAGTATATAAATTATTTCTGTACTTGTATAATTTACGTGAGTTTAAAAAACGCTAGTTAATTACACTTACGTGTCGAAACTGGTAGCAAATTATTGAAAAAAATTGTAACAAACGTACATTGTAAAACATAAATAAAACTCCAGCAAAATTTTATATACAACAAAGCAATAATAATGTTTATAACTTGCAGTTAGTAATAAGATGGAGCCTAGGGATTGTGATTTGTACAGCGTCCATGGTGAGATTATTCACAAAAACGGCGCAATACAAATTATCCAAATAATTTCCAATTTTGAAACTGTTAATTCGTGGTGGTACTCCGTTTGAATGATTTTAATAATACCACTTTTTAAACTTTCTTCCACTATTTTTTTTTTTGGACCTGACCGGTTTCACCTTATGATAGGCATCTTCAGACTGTTTGAAAATGCCCGTCATAAGGTGAAACTGGTCAGGTCTCAAATAAAATAAAAAAATGAATTAAAGTTTAAAAATTGGTATTTAAAAAAAAAAAAATCAAATACTATTATATACATTCATCGAAATCGTAATAGTTTCATTGAGTATATCGATCAATATAATTTATAATCATAATTTCATATTTTTGTAGAAAGCAATCACTTTGTGTATACATAAATAATATATAATCCGTTTAATGTTATACCCTGATGATGCTTAAGCTAAGCGAAACCGGTCGGTCATAAAAATTAAAATAATATCCGTGATCTTATACAAAGCTATTTTTTAATTCCTTTTTATAATTTTATAATATAATACATTGACAAAGTCCTGCCCTAATACATGTTTAATAGCGTCGTAACCGCTCCGTAAGAACTACTTCAAAGAACTACTTCTTTTGACGGCAGTTCCCACTTCCTTCATTGTTCATTGAACAAATACTTCAATTGAAGTTGGTAGTTCCGCTCATATGTCCATTATAGCGTTGCGACTGCTCCGTGTGAACCATTTCATTTTGGCAGTTCAAACTGAAGTTAGATTACAAAGAATTACTTTATTTTGCGGCAGTTCACTTGCGAAGTTGAACTCCAAAGTCTACAAAGAAGTACTTTAATTCAAGTACTTCGTCTGTGATGCCTAATGTACAATAAAAGATGATTTAAAATTGAACATATAAAAATTCTTCGTTAAAACTGTATTTGTATGGAAGTCTCATTACTGCAAATAAAAAAGCGAGTCAAGTTAAGAATGCGTGTAGATTCATTAGTAAATTTTAACACGTGTCATAAAGTGCTAATTAGTTGGCCTAAAATAACGTAGCTGCCCATTTTCACGGTTAACAACCGCGCAGTGCGGAGAAACTGTGAAATGCCGCGGTTTGGTAATCCAGCCCAGTCTGCTAATTATCCCTAGCTTCGGCACAACTCATCCGTGCCCCCCACATCAGCGGCTTTATGGTCAACTGACTTATTCTGGCAATGACCCGACTGCACTCGCACCAGCCTTTACCTGTATGCCACACACGCGGTAAGGTACACTCGACACACGGTAACAAACAACTGGCTGCTTTGCTGTTTTAAACTTTGGTGAAGAAACGGTAGATTGGCTCATCTTCTTTGAAAATGAACCAATTTACGCAATCAAAAGCCGGCTGAGTAGAATTACGTGATATGAATTTGGGAAGGTTTTAAGTAAAATTTGCTTATCGTTTTGTGGATAATTTCGTAGATGATATCCAAGTCGTGAAACATAATTTAAACCATTTAAAGTAACCTATGTTTACTTCTCATTCTTTATTTTCATATGAACAAATAATGAATAATTAATTAAATAAAAACACACATTGTTTTAATCCACTTAATTTTTTGTATATGTCTACTAGTTTTGATTCAGCTGAATCTTCATTGGGACTTAAAAATATTTAATGAAATAAGAGGAATGTGCATATATATATTGCTGAAAATGGGGAAAACAGAGATATAATATTGGGAGGGAGACAACAATATAACAATAGGACAAAAGGACAAAAGAAACGTATCATATAATGTATTTAGTTAAGTGGGCGAGGGGGAATCCATGGTTTCCCAATATAAGTGGATTAAAACAACGTGTGTTTTTATTTAATTAATCATGCCAATCCACAAAGTGTTTGCTTATTCTGATAACTAAATGATTAATACTTGTATCACTGTAAGATGTATTTGTAAATGTTCTTTCAAGGGAATTCAACGTAAAAAAAACTGTTGTCGTGAATACCGTACAGAAGTCACAACTACTCCCAACCGTCTAGAGCCTGTGAGACTATGGCACCCCCAATCGGGGTATTTGTGAGGCTGAAGGTAGTGGGGAGGGAAAGAGGATTGAAAAGAGGAGGGTAGAGAAGTACCTGGCTATTCAGGTCTGATCACCAAACACGGCTAAAGCTATTTCAAGCAACGTTTTGAAACTGGATGGTGGTCTTTCACCAGGGCAATACTTAGAGTATCTAGGTCTACCACTCTGAAAAAACGTTGATTGATAGACGCCCTAGAAGTCTGCCTTTAAATTAAGAATATTGAAAATGATAATTTTCATTAAAAGGATGCATTATATATTACAACATTTCCAAAAAAAGTTTAATTCATATACTAAATACATTTAATGTAACAAAGATTTACCAAGCTTAACAAAAAACTATAAATGAAATAAATATCGCGTCAATGGGGAGAGTCAATTTCTAGGGTCAGTAGCTTGGAGTAACAATATATGGAGAGAAAGCTAATTCTTTTTACCCAACCTATACAAATTTGGGATAAATCGCTTTCTCCGGGTTTTTACGTCGTACACCATGATAAACAACATTTCACAAGTTATCACACCGCTTTAAAGTATTGTTAGAATGTTCTCCGTGTCCCGCATCTCAGTTGACTCAGCTCATACGTTTTTATATGCGAAATAAATTAACATAACTCAACGGTTTATTAGGTTACATGACATATTTTTGTTTATAACAACACTGTGAAAGAGTGGTTTTACGAATTAACAAATACATTATGTCGATATGTGCTATGAATGGATGAATAAATAGCCTAACCCTAGTCCTAGCCACACCCAGGTCTACTTTGCCGACTCCGGCAAACCTAATAAAAACTGACTACAGCAGCGACTTATATATTCTTCCTCTGAGGTCAGTAGGAATTCCTTTAAAAATCGCTCCTTATTGACACAAAATATGTATTAATTTAATTGTTTACGCCCAACTGGGTAAACAATTTATAAAACAAAATTATAAAAAAATAAATTAAAGATTTTTTTAAAGTACAATTGTTAATTATTTATTTATCCGAAAAGAAGGAATGAGTAGTAAACATAAGTATTCAATACATTGTGTTTATCTGATTACATTCAATTTGTATTGATTGAAGATATATGATATTATCTACATTTAGTGTAATCAAATACATCAGCCACTTCTGCGTACGTATTACCAACTACATTCAATCTAGCTGCAAGATATACAAATATGTAGATATCAGAAGAGACTTCGTTTATGAGCAATATAAAGAATTTGAATATGACCAGTTAGTAGCTGAGTGGACAAACGCGTCAGATTCCCATCCGGGCGTCATGTATTTAATTCCTCTGCTAACTAAGTCCTCCATCATTGCACAAGCGACATTTTCCGCATATTATGACGGCAGTAGAAGTTTTTCAAAAATTGACAGGTTATTCGTAACCCGGAAATGTTCATCTTTCTTTAACAAAATTTATTCGTACTTCATTAAAATTACACCATGTATCATGGTTAAAACATATAAGTTGTTTAATATAACACCACTTGTCAAGACTCCTTTTAAATAAATACGCTTTTATCAAATCAATTTATTTAAAAAGATATCCGTATCATCAGAGAAAAAGTTAACAAACAAGATTGTTTCATAAAACTTTAATACTGTACTGCGTAATTTCCTTCCACTTGGTCGATTTGAAACATCTCTCAATCTGTATTACGATGTGGTTAAATGGTACTACGACTGTATAATTTGTCGGAAACAACAAAAATAAAAACTAAACATCAACACCACCTTAACAAAAAAAATGATTTTTTTAAAATAAGTTAGTCCCCAGTTTATTGTTGTTTTCAAAACATGACATATTTTTCTCTTAAACTACGCGAATAGGAATTTATGGTATAGGAAAAACATTTGGTAGAGGTACTTCCATATTTACTCGTAAAATTTTCAACTACAGTGGAATAAATGTTTGCTTTACTACTTATTAAGATTTATTTATTGCTTGCTATTATTTTTGCCAAAAGCATAATTAGAACTTTGAGCGGGACTCACTTAAGAAAATGAATTGTCGTTATTATTTGTTATTTCTGACGTATAATATAATATTTAACTCCACGGAATGTAGATACAAGAAGGCTATAATATCATATTTATTCAACTTTAGAGTATATAGAGTGGTATCTATCCAAGGCAGTGTAGTCAGTTTTTGATGATTATTACCAAACTCGGCGGACCTGGGCGTGGCTAAGACTAGGGCTAGGGTATTTGTACATCCATTCATAGTACATGTCGACATAATGTTTTTGTTTATTCGTATAACAATTTTTTTACAGTATTGATAAAACAAAAATATAGCATATATCCTAAAAAACCGTTTAGTTGTGTCGAATTTAGTGGCATAGTAAAAAAATGTGGGCGGAGTCCCGCGGTGACCCAGGAGCCTAATATCATTGTGACAGTACATAGAAGCGGTGTATTGTATTTGTTGTCTCTTTCTCTCTCATGGTGTATGACGTAAAAACTCGGAGAAAGTGATTTTTATCGCAAGTTTGTATAGGTTGGGTAAAGATAATTAGCTCTATCTCCATTCATTGTTACTCCAAGTTTTCTGCCAATATTAATTGAATGTAATCAAACACTGTTCTTTAATATTTTACAACTATTTTTTTTATTGTAAGAGTCAACTCTGGCATACACAATCAAATTACTAGATATTACACATTCAGATATTACGAATTCATTGATTCAGATATTATGAATTCAAATTATTAGATATCACGAAGTCATATAAAATAATAAAAAGTATATTTGCGGTGCGTTCCAGAGTGGTAGATACTCTAATTATCGACCTGGTGAAAGACCACCATTCAGAATCGAAACGTTGCTTGAAATGGTTTTAAGCCGTGTTTGGTGACCAGATCTGAATTGCCAGGTACTTCCCAACCTTCCTCTTACCCATCTCCTTCCCCTCCCCACTACCTTTAGCCTCACAACGTACCCTAATTGGGGATGCCATAGTCTCACTAGTTCTAGATGGTTGGTAGCAGTTGGGACTCTTGTGCAGTATTCACTTTTAAAAAAAACAACAACAAACTCTAAGCAAATACGTAAACAAACGTTACCAACGCCTTAAAATGTGTATTTTTTTTTTTAATCAATTTATTGCGCTTTCGCACATATTCCAAAGGACCTTTCGGCAGTCAGTAAAATTATACACACCATTATGTTGTTTAAATTACGGAAGGTTTCGTGCTTTAGACGCTATTAACTCGACTGGGCTTCTTAAAAAAAGGCAACGCAGCTCCCGTTCGCAAATATGCAATTACCAAAGAAGTGCGGTCGTGCCTTAATAATAATTGGCACATAATACTTCGCAGCTAGTTTGACGTGGTGGCCGACATTAATGGCTAATTACCGGTCGGACGCACTCCACAGCTGTACCTGTACTCTAGTGCCAGTTAAGTCGGGGCTCTTTTCCTCTAGTACCGTAGATATTCAATTAAGAAATGAAATATCCAGAGGCGAATCGGAAAAAAAAACGAAAAAACTTTTATTGTCCTTTTTAAAAATCGCTAACTAAAAATATTTATTTGGTAGGTAGGTACCTTTTATAGAGAATACCACACAAGAGTTCCAACCGCTCTCAACCATCTAAAGCCTGTGGGACTATGGTCTCCCTGGCTCGGTTGGGAGCAGTTGGGACTCTGGTACGGTATTCACTATAATTATTTTTTTTATTTAAAGATAGAAAATCATAACAATTAAAGTGATTTAAAACTAACTGTTTTCTTATTTAAATTATATTTTACTAAAACATACAAGTATGATCAGTATTTTTGTACCGAATTTTAAATTGAATTATAATTCCGAGGTAAATGATTTAGTGCATTGCAAATGTTCCCCGTGTTGATTGATATGTTTTGAGGTTTACCCTGGTCAACCTTAGATGAATTAAGTAATGTTGATACGTTACTGAGACATCGCGCGTGGATGCACTGAACAGAGTCCGCGATACGTGCTTGAGATTTACCGTGTTTAGTATCACACAAACATTCGTTCGACAGACAAGCTCTCACAAACGCGTCGCTGTAGGCTCCTTTTCTGAGAAAAAATGCTTTGAGAGGTGTAAAAATCATTGGGGAGCCAAAAACATATCTCATGGAGTTTCTTTCTATTCATAATTACCTACAAATCACTTATTATTTCAACAAATACAATTATTCACAAGGTTTTTAGCCATTCGAAAATGGTGTGAGATAGCGAATGCAGAAATACTTAAGTGTGTGGAAGACAACCACGGCTAGTAGCGTGATACCCGATTATTACAGTAGCGTGGGACGTTCATATAGCTACCTCATCCGTACACATAGATTTTTGAATGGCTATCCTTTTCATAAGCGGGTGAAACAGAAAACCAGACGGTACTAGTTGTGCTACATTTTTCGTAAGATTTGTATGAACATGACGTGTCTTGTATTTTATGACTATTAATATTTCCTTCCCATTTGCTCGCAGCGGCTGCCACTTGAATTGAATATTATTAGCAAATCTATATCCTGCACAGATTTGGTTAAGACTTGCATTTGAATCACAAAATAGTAATAAATTTTAATGTGTTTGACAAAATATTTCAAATGATTGGCTCATGGTAGAATGTTCTTGGAACTACTTTTAAATTTGAATTCAAGTTCGTTTTAAAATACGGGTAGCATTCTGACCCAGTCCGCCCCCGCCTATACCCCCCTTCTCAGCATCTCGTGTTGTTATCGAAATCCTAAACGCAAAGGGTATAATTAAATCGCAAATATCAGTAATCGTAAATGCTCTGACCGGACCATTATAGATTAACTCCACACAGCAGCCATAGCAATTCCGTACCTAAATGCAGGCACATCGTTATTTCAATTACTTAAATAATAACTGAAAACACTTACCCCCAGTGATTTCTTCCTCAAAGCTCTGCCCTTTTGCTCTTGTATGATGAAGATCCTGCGATGGTGCGAACTGAATGGAATTAAAAAAAAACATCTTTTAATAAACTCAATTTAAGTAGGATTTTGATTTAATTTGTTTATTTTTTGTATTTTAAGAGACTACCACACAAGAGTCCCAACTGCTCCTAACCGTCGGGAGCCAGTAGGACTATGGCACCCCCGATTGGAGTATGGTTTCAGGTTTAAACTAGTAAGATTATGGCATCTCCAATTTGGGCATGCTGTGAAGCTGAAGGTAGTGGATAGAGAAGGAAATGGGAAAGAGGAAGGTTGATAAGTATCTGGCTTTTCAGATCTGGTAACCAAACACGGATAAAGCCATTTAATACAACGTTTCGATTCTGAATGGTGGTTGTTCACCAAGGCGATATTAAGAGTATCTAAAACTCTGAATTGATTTATGCTTGGTGTAGGAATAGTTTAGGCTAGTGGCGAAAAAAAATAAATTATTTGATAAAATCAAGGTATTGCTCCATGTCTGTCTTACTAGTAAATTCCTGGGTGGAGACAGACGTACGTTACATAAATGACATAATATGGTGAAATAATGCGGTGATAAATATATTTTCTTTGGTGTTAACAGAAAGTTTTAAAAATAAATAAAGATAGTTTAATTCTACACATGTACATAAAAATAAAAATAAAGTAGTAATTAGAACGGAGAAATAAAATATGAAATAAAATTAACAAAACAAAGATGTTGTGAAATATATTACATAATAATGAACAAAGGCTTACCTGATGATGGTGAAAATCAGACTCAATAGATCTTTGATCACATTCAACTAATAGCAGCAAAATAAACACTCACTTTGAAACTCCTTACGCGTATTTAAAATTATAAAAAATTTAAAATGTGATTGCACTCGTTTCACTAATGCATTTATTTTACACCTGCAAAGTCTTTAGTTACAACAATACAATTACACAACTGTCGCTTGCTTTACCTTTGCTCCGCAAAAAATGGTTATTATTAGCAGTTAAAAGTGAACCGTACTTCTTCGCGAGTGACTTAACGGTAACAGTGATTTCCAGCGCACAAAATCAAATAATTTAATGGTTTCTACGAGTGAACTCAAACGATTAAAACACTAAAACAAAAAACTTGACTTTTAGTTATGAAATATTTATTAAAACTGCAATTTCATCGAACAGTGAAATAAAGGACCAATCGCAAGTGCCCTCGGTGAGCTCATTGGGCTTCTATTTGTCAGTTGTATGATCCGAGAACCAATCACAGCCGCTCGGGGTGAGTTCATATTTGTTTACTTCCCGTTGTTCACACCAAAGCCAACAATGCCACAAAAAAATATGTTTCTCTAGTTTTTTGGATTTGATTTTAATTACTTAGAGAAAATCTTTTTTCTAAATAGAACACATACACTTTGTTTATAACCACTTTATTATTCAATATTATGTCTACCGGTTTCGGAAGTACCCTTCCATCATCAGGACAATATTAAATTAACCTTTATCCGCCCTGATGAGCACTAAATTTTCTTCATCTAAAATTCAACGAATGTTTTCAATGTGTATATTCTCCATATTAGTGACCTTTGTAATTTTTCTTATTTGGTGTTTAATGATTTCCGCACTTTTATATTTAAATGTTTTAAGTTGATTGGTTAACGCACTTTCAATATCTACTGCCAAATTTTCATTAGCGTTGTGAATATTATTATTATTATAATTTAAGTTATATTTTAAACCTTTAGATAATAACTTCATCTCTTCTGGCAGAAACACATGTGGAGATAAATTCTGCACACGATCAAAAATTTATTTTTTGGAGTATAATTTTTAATCTTTTTTCTTTTTATATCTTTCGCAGTTTATTTTCTGTATTATTTAAAATTTCAAACTATATTAATATTCTATCATATTTTAATTGTAACACTCAATAAGCAAATTGCTAATGCAGTTAACTGAATTGATACGTCAAACACTCCTAATTATGTAAAATCATACTGTTATTAATTGTTTTAATAGTATATTTGCATAAAACTGAACCGTTCTTTTTTTAAATCATGTTCACAAATTTGTTTGTATCAATAATACGAAAAATGTTTTATTTTTATTTTTGTTATAAATATATCTAGTCATATTATGAAGTTACTATGATTTTATTTAATGTAGCTTAATTGGTCTAGAAAATGTCATTTTTATTATGTTTAAAACGATTGTTTGTTTCCTAATATATATTTTTTTAAATTACATGCTACATAAGTATACATTATGCATGGATATACGAGTATAATCCATTTTATGTAACAATAAAAATATGTACACTCATATAAGTAGGTACAAAATATTAGATGAATTAAATAATGTAGATACGTTACTGAGACAACGCGCCTGGTTGCACTAAACCAAGTCAACGAGACATACCTTCGAAACACGCTTCATATACTTAGATGAATTAAATAGTGTAGATACGTTACTGAGACAACGCGCCTGGTTGCACTAAACCAAGTCAACGAGACATACCTTCGAAACACGCTTCATATACTTAGATGAATTAAATAGTGTAGATACGTTACTGAGACAACGCGCCTGGTTGTACTAAACCAAGGAGACATACCTTCGAAACACGCTTCATATACTTAGATGAATTAAATAGTGTAGATACGTTACTGAGACAACGCGCCTGGTTGCACTAAACCAAGTCAACGAGACATACCTTCGAAACACGCTTCATATACTTAGATGAATTAAATAGTGTAGATACGTTACTGAGACAACGCGCCTGGTTGCACTAAACCAAGTCAACGAGACATACCTTCGAAACACGCTTCATATACTTAGATGAATTAAATAGTGTAGATACGTTACTGAGACAACGCGCCTGGTTGCACTAAACCAAGTCAACGAGACATACCTTCGAAACACGCTTCATATACTTAGATGAATTAAATAGTGTAGATACGTTACTGAGACAACGCGCCTGGTTGCACTAAACCAAGTCAACGAGACATACCTTAGAAACACGCTTCATATACTTAGATGAATTAAATAGTGTAGATACGTTACTGAGACAACGCGCCTGGTTGCACTAAACCAAGTCAACGAGACATACCTTCGAAACACGCTTCATATAGCTATCTCTTCCGCACACACATATTCTTTGAATGGCTATCCTTTTCATACGCGGGTGAAACATTTAGTGGTGCTACATTGTTCGTAAGATTTGTATGAATATGACGTGTCTTGTATTTTATGTCTATGTACAAAATACTTTTTGTTTAAATGAAGCAATTAGTTTGTAGTTGGAATCGATTGAATTTATTATTTTAAACATAAATCAAAGCTTTTTATGGCACATATAATAATTTTTTATAATTTAATAATTATTATATGTGCCCTGACGAAGCTTGATCTAAGCGAAACCGGTTGGCTTTCAAAATAATAAATTCGCAGTCTAAGACAAAGTGTTAGTTTATTTAATGCAAAATATGAATTTGGATATTCAAATATAGTCCAAGGGATGAATATGGTTAGTTATTATTGTGTAAATTTACTTAGATAATAACTAAACTTTGACGGCCTGCATGGTCGAGTGGTAAGACGCTCGACTACGAATCCAGAGGTCGCGGGTTCGAACCCGGCGTGCGCAAATAAATTTTATTCAATTAATATGTATCATAACACATTTAATTGTTATGAAAATAAAATATAGTATATTTGCGGCACGTTCCAGAGTGGTAGATACTCTTAGTATCGCCCTGGTAAAAGACCACCATTCAGAATTGAAACGTTGCTTGAAATGGCTTTAGCCGTGTTTGGTGACCAGATTTGAATAGCCAGGTACTTCACAACCTTCCACTTTTTCATCTCATTTCCTTCCCTACTACCTTCAACCTCACAACATACCCCGATTTTGGATGCCATAGTCTCACTGGCTCCAGGTTTGGGAGCAGTTGGGACTCCTGTGCGGAATTCAATGTTTGAATTTTTTTTAAAAGCACATAATATTTAGTTACTATATTTTACACTGAGACCCATATAATGTCCGGTTTTACAAATCCTTATCAGTTCACGTAACTAGTTTTAACAAACTCGTTTTCCAAACTTAGCCAAATTCACGATAATTTATGCTCAAAACTATTGTTTTATTTAGGTAACCCAGAGCGTAGGTATTATAACAAACCTCCAATTGCAAAAAACAAGTTCTGAGGTAGTTAAACTCTAGGAATGAAGTGTATTACCATTCAACCTGTATTTAAATAATTTATTAAATACAGGTCAAAAATTAATTGCAAACTAAAAAATGCATCTTTCTCCTCAAATAACAAACGATTTTATTCCAACAGCGGTTAGAATTATGGCGAAATGAAAATTAAAAATTTAAAAGCAGTTTTTGTGCTTAAAAAAATATGAACTCTCTACAGGAGATCTTGTTGTTTCTCTCAGAGCCTACGCTATCTTTAAGGGATGCTGAGAAGGTTACTTTTTAAAGAATGTGATGGAATGAATCTGGCTCTTGTTGAGATTTCTTTAGTAAGTAATTAGTAAATTCTTGTTTTTAAAAACACATATGCAGTATGTTAATTTTGTAGATAAAGAAATAAAATATAACTTGGGAATAAAATATCGCGCTCATGCGTATTCTTCGCCTACAAACTCCTGGGAATAAACCATTTATTTTAAATTTTAACTTTTAGTTCACCCATCCAAAAAATATTTAAAGAAAATAATGTATAAACTTCAAATCGATCAGTTCTCTTTCATTTATTTTAAGCAATACTACAGTTTTGTCATTATTCCTTATGTTTGTATTTACTCAAACCCTTCACTGCTATGTATTTATTCTCCAATATTATGTAGATATTTGATGAATTACAAATTACATCAACCTCTTATGTGCCGGAGTATCCTGTAGGGCCCGGGCATTCGTCATTATCTTTTCAGAAGTTTTTATCATTTAAAACCTGTTGTTCGCATATTTAAATGAACCATAATCGCTTGCGAACAAAAAATCAAACCATAGAGCTATTTTGCATTGCGTTAAGTTCGATACAAGTCGAGTAGGTAATAAATATTTGAAGTTTTCTCACATCAGTACGGGGGAAAAAATTAATGTTCAAAGTGATATTACTGTTTGTATTTACAGGAAAACCAAAAATTATTCAGCCACACAAAAATACAATAAAACGACAAAAAATCTTCATATTTCTTCTTCACTTTTTTTAATTTTAAGGGAGAAAAAAACTATTCTTCGAATGCAAGTAGCTATTCCAGAAAAACCACTTTTGCAATAGGCAAG
The DNA here is from genome assembly GCA_022651775.1 of Drusus annulatus. NCBI lineage: Eukaryota > Metazoa > Arthropoda > Insecta > Trichoptera > Limnephilidae > Drusus > Drusus annulatus. The sequence continues at coordinate 94,489 of JAGWCC010000106.1, read as the reverse complement.
CAATTTAAAAACACATTATCTGAGAGGATAGCATAATTAACAACAAGATCAATTTGTAAAACACAAGTGGGCTATGACGAAATTAAGTCAGCAAGGTACGACAGAAGTTGTACTTTGCGGGAATCCGGCATTCTAAAGGTTAAATTAGAAGAAAATATTTCAAACAATAAATTAATTAAAGAAAATTTGTAATGAATACAACTAAAAAATATATATTTTCGTGAGAACGCTCATTGACGATTATTAATAAAATTAATCAAGTTTTTTACACCTTTGCTAAATGGATTCGTGGAATGGGCATGAAAGGCAGCTGCTTCCAACGAAAAACTTTCACCATTTTCCATTCTTATTTCCTGTGATAAAAAATACTTGTTTTGAGAACAAGGATTATATTACATCGAGTTTAAAATTTCAATTCAAAACAATCTCAAGAGTTTGAACATCACATGAGAACGTAATCTGGTATTGTAATGAAAATGTAAATAATTTTGTGAAAAGGTTTTACCATTTTACATCAGTCAAAAAAGTCGCCTGCGGGATCTAGCAGCAAAAAACCCGTGGTGGTGACTTTTTATTTGCTAGACAGCATTAACTCGCTAAAATCCTGTGACTCCGCAAACTATAATAAGCGCAAAAACTATCGCCAATTGTACTGAACGCATTACCGAATTGCTGAAAATACCCTCCCGAAAGTGTTATATACTGTTAACGCCATTTTTTTCTTCACATAAAGCATATTTTGTAATCCAGTTGAGTTCTCAAATGTGAGTTCACTTACTTCCAAGGATATTTATGACGGAGTGTGTCGAGTTTTTTCCTGTTATTATGTTTTCACTTGTAAGAAGTGATTTCTCAATCCTGTTTAAAAAATCACTCTTGTATTTCGCGTTTGCGAGTGAGTTAGTAGCTCAGAGCAATAATATATCAGGAAGGATAGCTTGTGTAATCAGGATTGTTGATTTTTTCCTGACTCGGGTATGGCTAGGACTAGGGCTAGGGTATTTATACATCCATTCATAGCTCGTATGGACACAGTGTTTTGTTCATTTGTATAACCACGTTTTCACAGTATTGTCATCAACAAAATATTGGATTTAACCTGAAAAACCGTTGATTTATGTCCTGTTATGTTGAAAAGTGGTGCGGTATTATGTGACAAATTGTCTTACCTCTTTCTCTCTCACGGTTTACGACGTAAAAACCGAGGGAATGTGATTTTTCGTAATTTTTTATGGGTTGGGTAAAAATATTAAGCTCTCTCTATATATACTCGTATATTCTTGCCCCGATGTTAGTAGGCATATATATATATATATATATATATATATATATATATATATATATATATGGACGTTTTTCTGCATTTTTTGGTTTTATGCCCTAACATGTCTGCCAACATGCACTCCTTTTCCATCGCCCCACCACGTGATGCTAAATAATGCCAACAAGGAGTGTTACTACTCCTAGGAAAGGTTATCTGACGGTAACGGTTCAACTGTACGTGGTACGTTCCAGTCTGTTAACTCAGTGTGTCCGAATCTCACCAAAAGAGATATCACAAGCGAATCGTAACGCTGGGGAAGGTACTAAGCCACTCGAGGCAGTTTCAACATTCACAATTTTCTCTAAATTACTAGAAGATTGTAAAAACAATAAAATTATCCAAGACGATAGAGCAGGAAAGATGTCTTATTTTGAAGAACAACTCAAGACCCCATGGCAAGAACCTGGTAACTAACTTTCGAGTCAATCTGAGATATTCAGTCTTTTATGTTTTGTTAGAAAAAAAAGTGTGTACCATCACAAATCCACACTATTTTAATACATTTCCGCAATACAATTTTATTATTGTAGATAACATGTTCTTGCCATTAAAAAAATATTTCAGTCATAACAACATTTGCAATTAACATGTTCAACACATTGATTTTTCATGTCCGAGCCATTTTCATGTCCGAGCCATTTTCATGTCCGAGCCATTTTCATGATCTGAAAGTGTGTTCATTGAATAGAGCGTACCAGAATAAGTTTAGTGAGAATACTAACTCGTTTTTGACAAAAATGTTAGTTAACAGGTTCTTGACGTAGGGTCCTTAACTGTCAAGGCTCCTAAGATATTCGCCTATTTTGTTAGCGACCTACGAAGCGTTATGTTCTAGACAGTTGGCTTTGATTCGACAGTTTTGGGTTCAATTCTACCTGCAGCGTAAAAAGTGTATTGATGTGAGTTATTTAATTTTAAACTGTTGCTCGTTGATTACCTATCTACTCGTATATCTATCTATATTTATTGTATTATGAGTTATTTTACTCTGGTTGTTCGATTTAGAAATGATATTTGATTGGGTTTATACGGCCTCCGTAGTCGAGTGGTAAAACGCTTAACTACGAATCCACAGGTCGCAAGTTCAAACCCGGCGTTCGCAAATTACTTTTATTCAGTTAATATGTGTCATAACACATTTAATTTTTATAAAATAGTATAAAGAATACTTGTGGCACTTTCCAGAGTGGTAGATACTTTAAGTATCCCCCTGGTGAATAACTACCATTCAGAATCAAACCGTTGCTTGAAATGGCCAGATCTGAATAGCCAGGTACTTCTCAAGGTTCCTCTTATAATAATAATAATAAATAGATAACATTCATAGCGCCGTTTTCGTGGGTAAAAATCACCATAAGGGCGCTTTACAATTTAATTTATCTAACCCATAACTTATTACTTAAGCTTATAACTAATAACTTACAGTTAAGATTTATTACTAATGGCTTACAACTAATATTTTCAACTAGTGACTTACAATTAGGACTTATAGCTAGAGCATAACTAGTAACTTACATCTAAGATTTCGTTATTATTACTTCATTATCTCTTCATTATTGCTCCCCTTTGCATTACTGTTCAAAGATTATTTTCTTGTGTAACGACATATAATAGAACAAGTTTCAAATTCTCCAAAAAAGAGCAATTAAAATTATACTTAGGCGAAAAACATATTCAAAAGTAGTAAAAATGTCAGACGAACTAAATTGGCTAACAGTGAAACAGATGCTGACATTAAACACATTATAAATGATTTATTACCAAATTATTTACAACATGGATATTCACAGACATAATACAAGGAAATACAAAAAGAAATCAGACTACAAGAATGAATAAATCCAATAAACAAAACAGTTTACTCTATAAAGAGATGAATTTTTACAATGCGTTGCCGGAAACCATGAAAATTATACTAAATAACAAATTAAAAATAGCCTGCAAGAACCATATAAATTACATTAGCATTTCATATAAAGTAGTATATAACATCAATTGTAACATCGTCCCTAGAAATGGCGTGAAAACTTTTAGATGTTTATCTAAATGCAGATCTCTCACTCAGAACCTAGATAAACAAAAAAGTAAGCGCAGGTCTCTTCTCTATCTTCTTCCCCTCCCCACTACCTTTAGCCTCACAACAAACCCCAATTAGGGATGCTATAGTCCAACTGGCTCTAGACGGTTGGGAGCAGTCGGGTCTCTTGTGCGGTATTCACAATGTAAAAATATAAAATAAAATAATTAAAAAAACCGCTATGTATTTTGACCAAAGTTCCTTTTTTACTAACCATCTCTTCACATGGAATAAAATATCAAAAACAAAAGAGAAATTGTGAATATTCGAACTCAATTGTTTTCGAGCAGAAGAATAAAAAGGATTGTTGTTGGCGGTTCGTTTGTTTTTTGTTGTGAGGGATATGTATTGTTTTGAAATCGTATTCGTTGTTCGTGATGATTACCTCTAGGCTTCGTCAACAACATCTTCGATATCCTCGTCTCTGGAGTCATTGAAGATATAATCCCACTATTTGCCGTCGAAAAACCTAGAACTGAGATTCTCTTAGTAAATTTTGGATCCTTTTTTTCCATTTTATACTTGTTTTTCTCCTACACTCACTTCAACTCTCGTGACGGAGTGGTAAGACGCCTAGCTACGAATCTAGAGGTCGTGGGTTCAAACCTGGCATGCGCAAATAAATTTTATTTAATAAATATGCGTCATAACACATTCAATTGATATGGAATTATATTTGGTAAATTTGCGACACATTCAAGAGTGGTAGATACTCTAATTGCCGCCTGGTCAAACACCACCATTCAGAATCGAAAAGTTGCTTGGAATGGCTTTAGCCGTGTTTGGTGACCAGATCTGAATAGCCGGGTTCTTCTCAATCTTCCTCTTCCCCATCTCCTTTCCCTCCCTACTACCTTCAACCTCACAGCATATCTTAATTGGGGATGCCAGAGTCTCACTGGCTCAATACGGTTGGGAATAGTTTGGGACTCTTGTGCAGTATTCACTATAAAAATAAATGAACAAAAAAAAATAATTCAATTTTACATTAAATTCATCAGTTTCGGTTGTAACAATTGTGTTTAAGTTAATATTTTTACCAAAGTATCTCTGTAGCGTGTTTTCTATCTCGTGAAAACGGATCACTCCATTCAATATCTACATGATGTTTTGCTACAAATGTCCAGGTTAGCACGAAAAACACTTTTTCTCAGATTAATGTGTTTGTTTTTCCAAAAGCATCAATTGGGTTTTGGGGATTGGGTAAATATATTTCGTGAGTTAACTAACTAACTAACCATCACGCCGTTTCTCCGCAGGGGTAGGCAGAGAGGACGGACTGCTCTACAACTCTGTCTTGGCACACACTCCTCGCTTCGTTCACATTCATACATCGTCTTAAATGTATGTTCTTTTGTTATTCTGACTCTTTACATGGCCCGATTATTTTTTAAATATTTTTTTTATGTACTTAACTACGTGTTTATTTACAATATTGTACATACATTGCCCTCCACTGTAGGAGTTGACCTTGTTGGAAGTATTTGATTAACTTGATCGTGCCATGTCTTCCTCGGGCGTTCCCCACTTCTTCTTCCATTCACTTTCGCATCATATATTATTTCCACACTCCTTTCTTCGTTCATTCGCTCTGCATGCCCGAACCATCTCCCTTTTAGGTTCTATTAATTACGCTCACATTAGCCTTGCATTTTTTCTGGATATCCATACTTTTAGCACGGTCATACATGGTTTTACCGCATATACGCCTCAGGGATTTTATTTCCACAGCATTCAGTCTACTTTCATCCTGCCTCTGCCAGTTCTATGCCTCACTGCCATACATCAGGGTTGGTATAAGCACTCCATTGTGGACTGCTAGCTTCGCTTCTGTTGACAATTTATTATTTGCGCCAACAGCGTTCAGTTCTCCATTAATAGAGTTTACTGCATTCACCCGTTTCGTGAGTTTAATTTCTGATTCGCCATTCCCCGAACTGTACGTACCGGATCACCCATGCGTCAGTTTACCAAGAAAGTGGCTGATGCCGTTGCTATAATGGCGTACCACTGAGTCTGTATTTTTCGGTTTTGTGCAAGTTCCGTGCTAATTGGGCAGCGCGACGCGCCGTTGAGCGCGCGTTGTCCAACCTCCCGCCGCAACCAGCTACCAGCCTACCCGCGAGATATCTATTACTTCCGTATCAACCTTGGAATAAGAATATATGGAGAGAGAGCTAAATTTTTTTACCCAACCTTTACAAATTTGGGATAAATCACTTTCTCCGAGTTTTTTCGTCATACACCATGAGAGAAAAAGAGACAACAAAAATTTCGCAAAATATCACACCGCCTTTAAGTATTGTAAGGAAGTTTTGCATCTACCGCGTCTCTCGCGTCTCCGGTGACCCCGCCCACTTCGCTTCATTTTTTACAGCGCGTTAGGATTATCGAATTACCAAGTATAAAAATACATTAAACTTCCATTATTATTTAACTAAACGTTATGCTATTTGTTTTGTAAGATATTCTGAATCTATAAATCATTTAATAGTATTTTTGGTATCGTTTTGTTATGCGAACGCTTTTAGAGATTATGTCCTGTATTTATGTTGATAAAATATAGCAAAAAGTGGTCATAAAAATAAACATGTTATTATGTCGACATGTGCTATGAGTGCATTTTTTACTATTTAAATTATATGAAAAATATACTAAAATGTCAGTGGATGGTGCAGCTTCAAAACATGCGAAAGAATTTTCGAACGTTTTACTCGAAATTCTAGTATGTATTTCATAAATAATTTAATAGATTATTGCTCAAAAACTGTATTCACTGGAAACCTTGGGCATTTTTTTAACTACCTGTATAAAATTAGCAGAGTAATGATTTTTAGTTTTTATTCTACTAGAAAGCCAGAAAGTGCGTGTTTTTGGGTGCTGACCCTTAAACGCAGCTCCAATGCTCATGGCCACAACACAGATGCAGTATGGTTCCTACAGCTCCAGCTGACTGTTAAAGTGCCACCGAGGAAATGATTTAAGAGTTATCGTTCTATCCAAAATTAAGACCCTATTCGACATTTGGATACTTTCCTCTATCTTATATTGAACCTTCATGTGACTGAAAGGGTACTCAGGTACCCTTTTCGGTTTTCGGTTTTCAACATAGATTTTTTTAATGTTCCAGTAAGTCCGACCGGCTGAAACTTTCTGACTTCTCCACGATAGTAAAATAAACAATTAAACATAACCGTTAGATATGTGGAGGGCGGTATGTGGGCGGAAAACGCTTAAGTAAAACATACACCTTCTGATAACTGAAAGAGTACCTGGGTACCCTCATGTGTTTTATATGGAATTTTTAGCTTGTCCATATTTAATGATCATGTTATTAATGTGGTGTTCAAAGTACATCACCTGTATCCTTAATACTATTTTTAATCACCTACTGAATTAAAAACCCCACGTAAAGTTGGTACTGGGTGAAATTTTTATCCACTTCCCCAAATCTTTTGTTCCCGATTCTTTTGATTTTGTTTGTTATTCATTTACTTTTGTATTTTTCATAAACTTTTACTTGATTACTCACTGTTGTTAAATATTCCAATTAAATAACCACTCATGTATATATGTTTTGGGCATCATGCCTGTTATATACACTAAAATATTATAAAATTAAAATTAAAATAAGTGTTGAACTGAGTCGAAATGTATTAAGTCATAAAAGCGGTCCAGCAAACTTCAGCAAATTATATACTGTAAAAGAAACCTTCATATCAATTTTCAAAGGTTTAGTTGTCTTCAGTCACATAAGGGTTGATTATAATAAATTTGACATGTACTTAAATGTTGAAATGGGTATCTATCTACGGAGAAACTTTTCAAGTACAATCTCGTGACCGATTTAATCAGTCGTCTTGGTGTCTGCGTCCGAAAAAAAATCGACCATCATCTTTTAATTATTAAGACGCCGCAATGTAGTTCACGTAACGCCATACTCACATTTTTAATAACAGCGTTAATAACTCAAAAGCGCGATTTATGTTTCCCCGGAATACTCATCCTTCGCCGGCCGTTCATGACGTAAATTTTTAATCAATTGATAATTAAAGCCGTCCGCTTACGCAGCGTAATAATATGTGTATAATATGTGTACCGGGCTATAATTGCATCGTTCGGCCACCCACTGTACAGTTGGCCGTCTTGATTTGTGTTTTAAGGCGGCACTAATTAGATATTTGAGTTTTCTCCCTCCCACAGAGTGGTCTTCCTCTGCCAATTTGAGGAGTCATAGAACCGTGTCCGTTTGCTAGCAAACTGAATCCACTGTTGGCTGTTGCTAGCCGACGAGACCGCAAGGCTCAAGGCGCTAAAATCACACCGAAGGATTGGGAAATTTCGGAGTTTCACCAATTGAACAAACTAATAAAGGACGATTTTTAATTAAGCTGTCCGAAATCAAAAGGAATTCAAGGACAAATCTAGAGTAATATATAACTGCCAATTAATAAAAAAAACATGCTATCTTCCGAATTCTTCATGTCTTAAAACTATCTTGGCTGGTTCATCGATATATTTCCTCTCTTTTTGACTATTTTCTTTATTATGCGTTTTTTTTTAAATTCCAAAATAGGTTTTTTTTTTCGTGAATACCGCAGAAGAGTTCAACTGTTCCCAACCGTCTAAGGCCAGTGAGACTATGGCATCCCCAATAGGGGTATGTTGTGGGGCTGAAAGTAGTGAAGAGGGTAAGGAGATGAGGAAGGGGAAGTTTAGGAAGTACCTGGCTATTCAGATCTGGTCACCAAACACGGCTTTTAAGCCATTTTAAGCAACGTTTCCATTCTGAATGGTGGTCTTTCATCAGGGCGATATAGAAGATTTACCACTCTGGAACGTGCCGCAAATATACTGTATATTATTTTATTTTAATTAATTTTGTTTTGACACATATTAACTGTACAAAATTTATTCGCACACGCTGGGTTTGAACTCGCGACCTTTAGATTCGTAGTCGAGCGTCTTACCGCTCGACTACGCAGGCCGTCAAAATGTTTAATAAATATATATGTGTGCGAAAGGAGGAACGGAATGAGTAAAAAAATCAAGTTTTGAGTTAAGTATGCAGAATTGTTCGTTAGATACATATGTATCAAAAAAAAATGTGCTATTATTTTTTGCAAAAGGACCTGAGACATATGACATAATTACATACAAACAACAAAATTCATAAATTTTTGATTGGCTCTCCTGAACTTCTGCGTTTATCGACTCATTACGTTCTTCCTTACGTTTACAGATATGTGCCTACATTTTAAAAAGTTTTCTCTTATAGTAGACATGCATAAACTAATGACATAATTATTTAATCATTTTTTTGTTCATCTCTTAAAACTGTATTTAATTAGTTAATGAAATTTTATTATTTCCTACAAAGGTATGTAATTTTTATTACTTATATATACTCTGTTTACTAATATTATTTTTAAACCAGTTTTTTATTTAACCAACTATTTTTCATCTCTTAAAACTGTGATTAATCAGTTTTAAAAAATATATTATTTCCTACAAAGGTATATAATTTTTTTACTACTTATTTTACTAATATTATTTTGACAACAGTTTTTGGTATTATTCACTCAATTTTTATGTGAAATCCCCATTGGCGTATCTACAAAAAAAATATATAGTTCTCTTTGAATATTAAAGATGACAGCACTCTCGTTTGTAGCTCGTGGATGCTTCCAAAACAGAGCGTACGAAAGACGTTGCACGTTATTAATTTTGTAATATCAGACGCTTTATTCGTAAACAATTCATAGACAAAAAGTTTCAGATGTTGTGTTTAGACCTTTTGCTCTACACTTAATTTTATCTTTTAATATTAAAATCGTTTGATAAAATCATAAGTGAATAAAAATTGAATTAAGTGCACAAATAAATACGTTTCGCTGGGAAAATAAAACTCATTTCAATCTAAATTAAACGGTTTGGCTGTAATATATAAAGATGTCGATACAATTGAAGACTTCTCAATTTTCCAACCAAAAAAGTTGTAATGAATTTCCTTAATGTATTCAGCGTCATGAAATTCGCTGTAAATTATGACAACAGTAATGTTAATCTATAGCGTTCTAATAGAACGCTCAGGAATAAATTATCAATCAATTTTAATATCTTTTGATCAATTATTTTATTTCGAATAGTAACTTCAAATTAAAATACTCCATACACTCAATTATTATAACATTGGCAGAGACTTAAAAAAGCGTTAATTAGCATACGACGTACACATCTGCCTACTAAATGAGACGGGCTACCGTTTATTAAAATTTATATCTCTATTATTTATGAATGAATGCTTGCAAGAGTAACTACAAGAATTTACAAATGACTTGGCTAATGATTGTCGCGTTAAATTTATTGTTCGGTCATTTTATTGGTTTTGCCCAAAAATGTTATAAGCAGTAAAAAATAGGTACGAACACCTGATTAAATATTCAGAAATGAAAAATAAATGTGATTTTATTTTTGCGGAACACCATACAAGATCTTTACTGCCTAGAGCAAGTGTGGCTAAGGCATCCTTATTTTAGGAATGACGTGAAGCGCAAAAATGCGTGGAAGGTCAATAATGAGCGGAAAGAGGATATTCGGAATTAGGGTACCTACCTGGCTAACAAACAGAGTGAAAGATACTCTGATACAACATTTGCACAAGGCTGACATTCAATACATGAGAACGGGTCGCTTTTACGACTCGTTCTTATGTTCAACAGCTCGGTTATGTAACGATTAGCCGGCCTCTGTGTTTCCTAGCTCTTTCAACATGAGCTCTTCAAGACCCAAGTTCACTCCTTCCTTTCCTCAAAGACCCTCCACACAGCATCCCCAAAGATGCCTATGTCATGTGTGGAGTTATTGTAAAAAAAAAGTATCTCCCTGGTGAAAGACCATCATTCAGAATCGAAACGTTGCTTAAATGACTTTAGCCTACGTTTCGTTAAATTTACAGATAATCCAATTTCTTCAAGTCTACTTAGAAGAACTAAGTGATCAACCTTATCGAAAGCTTTCTCAAAATCGTGGTATAATGTGTCAACTTGCTCGTTATCATCTAGTGCTCTAGCTACGGAATCAGTAAATATCATCACATTTGTAGTGGTTGATCGGCCACGCCTAAATTCGTGTTGCTGTTCAATCAAAAACGGTTCGACTTAGGCGTATAAATATTTATGTAAAATTATTTCCAGTAATTGTGCAGGTGCGAAAAGTATTGCTACAGGCCTGTAGTTATTCGCGTGACACTTGTCGTCATCTTTATATAAAAATAATAATTAATATTGCATAAAATAGTATTGAATAGCAGGTACATCCAGAATTAAATAGTTTCATCAATTAAATCAGCTCTATTAGATGAAAAACCGTGCTAAGGTATGCTTATATCGTGATATGAATGTAGTAAATATGTACGAGAATATCATTAGCTTCGGAGTATTGGTTTCCCAGATGTTGAATTCGCCGCATAGGAGTATAATATTGCGAGGTTTAAATAGAATTTCCACAATAATGTGGTAGATAAATAATGCAGTTCTAAGGTAAATTTATTACATAAGCATGTGGATATTTGTTATGAATTTTATCGAGTCGGTAAAAAAGTCGAATTGTGGTCAAATTGGCGCCCCCTCCAGGCAATATATTTCCCTCCCGCGCCGAGGCAGGCCAAGGCGGACGACGGGAATCATGGCTGTGACAATCACGTATGCAATCGATATATCGCTTCAGCCCGCAATAAATAGGGGAGAGTGACTGACCCGGCACCAGTCTACTTAGGGCCGACTTAAAGCCGAAATTGGGTTTTTCAAACTCGCACGTGTCATTTATTACCGCCCCCCGGTGCGCACCCTCCCCCCAAAGGATAACTATAAACCTATTATGATTTTTTTCAATAACGCCCCGTACCGCAGCGTAAAAAGCTTCGACTTAATCCCGCGCCTTGATAAGGGGGGTAATGATCGATGCTTCATCCGCTACATTTGATACAAAGACATTGTGCGATGCATTCGAGGCTTATCGAACAGTTACCTCCACCACTGAGCTTAATTACTCAAATATATATGTGTCATTGATCGGTTAACGACCTGAGTATCTGTCTATATATGTATACCACTAAAAAGAGCAAAATAAAGCACTTGAAATTTTTTAATTGTTTTTTCAGTACCTGGCTGGATTTTGAAAAAAAAGTAAGCTCGGGTAATTCAATGCTCTCACCGAGTTACCTGAAGCAACAAAAAAGCAAAACTTGTGTCGCTTGAATCGAGCCTTCTCCCAAATGGTAAATACATTTTAGATGGCTGAAAGGCATCAAACGAGAGTCAGAGCATTCAATGCAGAAACTAGTAAACAATTGTGCAGTGATTAAACATTTGCAGTGATTAAACATAGGCAGTGTTGCAAAAGTGTGTTGAAAAAAAACTTACCTATTTTTTTATAAATAGTGAGTTCGATAGTGCATTAATAGTGTTTGAAATAATGTGAGTTCAGCGAGGCGTGGTAGTATTAATATATCCCGAAATGGCATCGAGACGTTCATTCTACTATCTTCAAAGGTAAGTTCAAAAAGGACCGGACTCTGGCAGATGCAGGACTGCAAGTAGTGAGTTTTTTAATATTAAATATTGCACGATGCATGGGCTATAAGGGTTCTTTCTATCCTCTGCATGTTAACGATTTTCAGGAGAATGAATCTATTTTTACGGAATTCTCACAAACCTCTACTGTTGGTTGGTAAAATTATTTATTTTTCATCGCCTTATTATTACTGCAGCTACTACTGTCAAAGTAGTTAGTGTTCATACGATTCATTTGATTAACAATTGATTTGTTTCATGTAAACGATTTTTTATAAATAAACTTGTCTAGTGCTGCTATATTAAAATAACATTTATTAATTATCCATCAAAAGGTAAGGTTTTTTAAGTAGTGACATCAGAAGCTAAAAAAAACTGTTGAATACATTTTTTTCGTTTTTTCTTAAATTAACCAAAGAATAGTTCATTTTTTTAGGCACCAAATCGTGTGTCGTCTGGTGTTATAATTTATTATTTACAAAAAAGTATATTTCAAAATTTCATAAAATGAGCTTAATATTTAAAGAATATCCCATTCTCACTTTTATTTTTTAGAAAGTACTGCATTCAATACTTGATAATTTTCAGATTATTTCTTATTCACATTTACCGAAATATCCGTCATAGAACGGGAGGACAAGAAAGAAAGGAATAAAGAAAATTATCAAACATTTCGATACAAGCCAAATTTTCACAAAAAAAAATAGTTATTAACAAAGTGAGAAATCAATTAATTGAATACTGGAATTAATTAAGGCTCTAAGTACCAAAAAAATAAAAACTGTTTTTTTTTTAAAGAATCGTATTTTATTTCCATCATAAAATACGATTCTGTAAAAAAAAAGTTTAATTTTTGGCACTTAGAGCCTTAATTAATTCCAGTATTCAATTATTAAATCCTTCCTCACAAAGTCAGTATATATATTCAGTTAATTATTTATAATTATTTTGACCCAGTTAAGAGAGTACAAATAAAACTAGCTAATTAATTTTTACTTTACCTAGTAATTTGGCTGATTTCAATACGTTAAATATAAAAAAAGTCAATAATTTAATTCAAAATATATATTCACATTGATTTCAATTTTTTTTTTTTTTTTTTAATAATATATTTTTATAATATACTCACTGATAAAAACTGCGTATGTAACTCAATTTTCACGGGTGTCGCTTAAACCTTTTTACCTCTCCAGCGACGATATATTAGTAGCGGAACTTTACTAATTAATGCAACATAGTAATTACGTAATATGTCAAAAAAATTGTAGAAATATATGTTTTCTTAAATAAAGTATTATAAATTCATCAAAAAGCGTGCATTTTTCTTCCCTCGAATGGCTCTGTACCCGGGGCATATAATTTAGAGCTGTAGGGTCACAAACTTGACCTTTTGGCGGTCGGGAGATCGTTTCATCTTCCCTTCTGTGGTGGCATTTAATAAAAATAGGCGATTCGACCTGACACCAATCGCAGTTCAAAAGCATAAAAAATGTCGTAGTTAAATGCACTTCTGTGTAGAGCAGGTTTACCTACCTCAAATATAATAAAGCTCGCTAGGGGAACTTTTCAAAGTTTGAGGCAGCCGCATGGGAAAATGTAACATAACTCTACAAACATAAGAACGCGGGTTGTTTTCTAAAAAAATATTTTTGCATCCACCGACAAAATTTGTTACTTTACACTATCTATTTATGGTCTAGGCAAGGTCTCGATTTTTAGTTTAAGGCAGGTCGAGGAGTAAGGTGCTCGAATACCAATACGAATCTAAGGGTCGCGGATTCAAACCCGGCGTGCGTGCGTTAATTATTGAACTAATATATATCATTTAATTCACATAAAATAATATATTGTAAATTCGATCACAGATCTACATTACGAATCGTAACGTTGCTTGAAATGGCTTTAACCCTGTTTGATGACCAGATCTGAATAGCCTCCTCTTCCCCATCTCTTTTTCCTTCTCACTACATTCAGTTTCACAGCATACTCCAATTGGGGATGCCATAGTCTGAAATAAGCTTCCTCCAAAACTTGCCAACATACAGAACCTTGCAGAGTTCAAACGGGTATTAAAAACCAAATTGTTTTAAAATCTTAAATACAAAACGTAACTTATTAAAATTTATTTTCTTTAAAAACGTTCTTAATCTGCTTTGCTTCAGTTTTCTTCTTACTTGTATCCTTACAACTTAATATCCTTTCTGTATACTGATTACCATAAACTCATTGTCGTAAAATATGTTTTGTTATTTTGTTACTTGTTATATGTACACTGTTTGCATCTTTGAATCGTCTACTTATAAAACTTGAATATTAATGTTTTTAAATACCAACATGTTAACTGTCCTCAATCTAATTAACTTTTCTTTGATTTAAAAAATATTTTAATAAGAATTTATACGTTTCATCTAGATTTTTATCTATATTATACATTTATTTTTATTATTTTTAGCTTCTTGTAAATTGTTTTTTTTTTATATTTTGATTTACGCATGCACTGTTATACCCATATCTGAATCTTTTTCTTTCATGATTTATGACAAAGACAGTTTTAATTTGTATACATATTATACATTATTTTTTCCTTGTTAGTTAGTCTTATTAGCTTAATTTATTTAGAATGAAGCGTACTTGAGGTGAAATACCAGAAAACTGCGCTATATAAGTTCACTGTTGTTATTATGATATATTCTCATTTTATCTAGATAGTTGGAAGCTGTTGGGACCCTTGTCCGGTATTCACAATAAAAAATTAAATTTTAAAAAAGATTTCATATTGCCGATAAAACTGTATTGCTTCAATTTAATAATCATCCCATCACAATAAAGTAATAAAGGTACACTTCTCACCAAACCCCGGCTTCAAAAGTCTTTGAAATTGCAATTCGGTATATTGCCCATTATATTATTTGAAGCCCCGAAATATTTACAAAGGATGAAACGAGCGTACCTTTTTAAATCGTCAACACCGCGCCACGTGGCCGGGTGTCAAAACATTGCGCGAAAACCCCACGGTGCGACACGTGGCCAACTTAGCCTCCCACGGTGCAACGGAGCCGCGGAAGTTGGCAGCGTTTTATTCATAAAGAACGTCATATGATGTCCTCGGCTCGCTTACGCCCGCAACTCTATCGTAAGTCCTGTATGTAAATCCGTTCGCTCGTCCCAATGCTCTGAGAATGGGGACATAAGTGATGATCGCATCGATGCGATATATTTTTTATAGATTTTCTTAAATCTTAATAGAAGATTTCGGATTTAGCATCACTATAAAATCTTATTTACACAGCAATAAACTGATACGGCGTAATAAAAATTGACGTTTTATATTTTCTACGGTCAAATTTATCACGGCTTTCCGGGTTGTATAATATAATGTACCCACTAGTACTGTATCCAAATACAACTAGCCGTTGGAAATAACAGCTAGATGCCGTCAACGTCCAACGCTATTAACGATCATCATCGTCCTGGTGAAAGACCGCCATTCAGAATCGAAACGTTGCTTGAAATAGCTTTAGCCGTGTTTGGTAACGAAGATTATTTAACCCAAGTCAATGCTCACTGATGATGTACCTATTGTTTTAGGTTTGGCGCCAAATAAACAAAAGGTGTAAGAGTGTATACTTCGTGAACGATATAATGCGTAATTTTGTATGATCTCTAGGTTGTATACTTTCCTACCAGACGTCTTTGTGGATTTCCCTATCAGAAACAGCTGGTACGTAGCACCTAGCGTTAAGTGAATCTACCGATTGCAAGTAATATATAGCTGTTGTAAAATAACACCCCCAACGGCACCAACGATCCAACTCTCCCAACAGGAGATTATTATTATTAAAATCAATATTGTCGCGTCAACGTCGGTGTTATTGCCAGCGGTTATATTCAACAGCTGACAATTGCCAACGATACCGCCGGTGGCGTTGTTTCGAGCTATCGTCAACGCCCAGTACTAGTACCTATGCCAAATTATGAATACTTACCTCTTTCGTGTGAATACTACACTAGAATACCACTCTGCAGCGACAATGAGACTATGACATCCTGAATCGCGATATTTTGTAGGTCATAATGAAATGTGGGAGGTCTTGGACACTTAGGTCGGAAGTACAGATTACGATCGAGAAACATCCTTCCGTTTTCGTGTAATTAGTTTTTTTTATTTATATTACTTCAATTTTCCTTAATATTTGACCTTCGTATACCTTATCTGCTTGTGTATTTATTCTGGTTTACTTATTAATATACTATAATATATTCTTAACTCCCACAATGTGCCTACCTATTGCATGAACTCTCTAGTTGTTTTTAGCTGATAGGGAAAAATGAGACATATCGGCACCCGAATTACTATCGAAGCCGTTACGCCAAATTAGTATGCATTGCATATATTGAATCTCCCCCCAGCTTTTTCTCCGGCAATTCAAACATAGAAATTACATGAGCCGTGAAGTTTCGCTCCGATACGAGTCTGTGTAGTACAAGACTATCGCGAGAAGCTGCGAGAAACTCCCAACAGTTTGGCAATATTATGTTCAAATGACGGCCACGAGAATAGGAAGCGGCATGGGGATTAGTTTAAGACGAATCTTGACAATTTGTCGGGACATCTTATATAGCTGCCGACACATTGAACAATAAGTGAATTGAAACGTTTCGATAAAGTCTAATGAAATGTAATTCACAGACTAAAATAATATGAAAAATATATTTTAGAATTCAAGAAATGGGGTTACAAACATTGGAACTTACTTGCATAGGAGCAATATTAATTTGTGGTGGAACTCCATTTTAATGATTTTATGACACCGAATTTGTCACTTTATTCCACTCCAGTCCAGAGCAATTCAGTATGAAGATGCTTGTTATAAGGTGAAATCGGTCAGGTCTTAATAAAAAATAGTGGAATAAAGTGAGAAAAGTTGGTTTTATTAAATCAGCAATGAATTTACTATATTTTTTATGAAGTTCACGGTAGGTACCTATCAAATTTTAAGTCTTCACCACCTGATGACTGATTGATTGTGGTTTTAAGATATAAAACAAATGTCCTTCATAATTCCATGATTTCATGTAATGCATTTCTTTTTAATTAACATTTTTTCTGATTTAAAATGTTTTCTAATTTTTCCGTCCTTGTGGGAATGTTTTTTTTTTATTGGTTCATGCATTCTTTGAACGTATTAATTGTCAAGCGAACAACATAGCAAAATTACTGTATCTTTCAAATGATATGACATTTAAATGTCTACCTCTCAATTTTCAGCTGAAATTTTCCCATCAGAATTTTGGTTCCAGTGGGAACAAGGACGGCCTTAAGACATTGGGGTTTCCTTTGAACCCCTGAATGATAATATTTCTCCATCGGTTTTCCGTCCTCCTGGCCATCTGTACTTATTTCTGTATCACATAATTACAAGATGTATTCAAAACAGCTCACACCAAATGAATAAATAATCGTGAAGTTTAGGTTTCAGAATCATTTTGTATTGTTCTGGCGCTCAGAGAGTTCAAAACAGTAATTGAATTAATTAAATGTTCTTCTTCCTAAATCATAACCTTATGTTTTTAAACTGTCTTTACTATAGTCTAGCTTTTCGTTAGCATGGTTAAATAAGCTTCTAAAGGTGCAATATCTGTTACAAGTACAAATAAATGCTTAATTTAAAACCAAATTGAATGAAAAAAAAGCTAATACTAATAGTGTGACAATACTTAAAACATTAACTTCGAGGAACTTAATTAATATTTTATCCACCGAAAAGGTTAAGTTTCCACTGATAATTTTTACTACCCCGAATAGAAATAGTTACTCTGGATGAAAGGACAAGAATTTTTGTTTAAGGCTCAATTAATGGTGTTGTTTAAAATTATTTCTTAAACCTTGCATGACGGTGAACTCGATTAAAACGCAAGTGCATAAAGGAATAAAAATAAATTGCGGGGTTAGAAATGAACAAAAAATACGGCGGGGTGGAGACACAGACCCCACGGCAATAAAAAGAAACATTACTTCACGTTCTAAGCCTAAGTTTTTATTGAAGTCACCTCCCATACCACCCACCTCCCGCCACCCGCAAACCCTCCCACTCTACCCACAGGGCGTCGTGGGCCGTGGGGTGCCTCAGTCATTTAAAATGGGGAACGCACTCCAACTATAAAACTTTGGCAATACAAGCGATGTACCATATTCTACTGCCAATTTATTAGGCATGAAATAACCTAATTATTTTGAATGGTATTATATTTTCAATTAATTCAGATCGCTTCTGCACGGCTCGGGCTTTGGTTTGAGGGAGGCTGGAGATCGAATTGCAAAATGTTTAATAAAGTTTTAAAGATAGATTTCTTCTAACTATTTCACCTAACCTAACCTAACTTAACATAATTATTTCGAATGGCATTATATTTTCAATTAATTTAGATCGCTTTTGCACAGCTCGGGCTTTGGTTTGAGGGAGGCTGGAGATCGAATTGCGAAATGTTTAATAAAGTTTTAAAGATAGATTTCAATAAGTTTTTCGGACTATACTGTATCTACTGTGGTCTCTATCTGAACTGTTTTAGTAATGTGGCATGTCCTAGGATTTACTTATGACTGTTACGAAAGACAACTTGCATTATTGAACGTTGAACTTTCCGCAGCTTGGAGCAGGGTTACGACAGCAATTAACAATATCTTTCTGCAAGTAATCTGCTATTTAGTCATAAACCTTCATACAGCTTTTCAAGACTTCCCTGAGTTTAGCTTTTGAGTCAAATGTGTTTATAACAGGAATAACAAACACTTTTTATGGTCAAAACTCCGTCAAATGTTCATAAAAGTATTTACCTAAAAATATTGAGTAAATAATTAGCCGATATATCAGAAATTTTACGGTTGCACGTTTTCTGATGGTCGTTAATTTTTAGATAATTTTGAAGCTAAGTAACTTATAAAACCTATAATTTTAGTTTCCTAAGAATTTTTAGCACAATTTACCTTTCTAAACCTATATTTAACTTCCTTGCCTATATGTTGCACTTTACGAGAGTTGTTTCAATACATTATGCTCCACGATGTAGTGAATTTAAGTGAAAATCCATTATCGACACGGTCAAACTTATGTTAAAATTATTTGACTAATGTTAATTTGGTATTTTTTTCATAATTACAACTAAAAATGTAAAAATATTCGTGTTTGTACTAATTTCATCAAAAATTAAAACATTGCTTCATGTTAGCTTGTTATTGATATTAAAATATTATATTTCAATAATGTTTAGTAGTTGACTGTGAATATCTGAGTACTTCCCAACCACCCCCTTTCATTTCTCTTCTTATTCCATCCCCTTACGTTTTACCCTCCCACCACAAAACATACCCCCGATGAGGGTGTCACAGTTCCGGTACTGGCTCTAAAATAGATAAAAATCTTAATTTCAAGTATTAAAAATAAACTGGCTTGTACCCGATGAATTAATAATATACATAAATATTTTACAGTATTATTACGCTTGGCAGTCTTCTTCCACGTTTGATGGAAAAATTGTTCATACATGCAAAAGTTTGAAATTTTCTGCCGATTACAGTCCTTTGCGATTTACTCAATATGTTCCTTTTAGATGTGTGCGTCGTAACTAAACCAGTAACTAGCGTCCTTGATGTGTATCAAAAACTTAAACCGCCAACAGTTCAGATAGACTCAAGCCGTTACCACAGATGGCGTTATTCGAAAATGTTTATTTTGTATATGAATTAATTTTATTTGTATACTCGTATATGCGATGAATAACTTAATTAATGCGATAATATTGTTTATAAAGAGATTTATACTAATAAACGTAAGTTTGTGAATTAAGAAATTTAATTTATTTTTGACAATCTTTTGGAAAGAGCATAATATTATGACTAGGTTTTAGTAGTGCCATATATAAATATATATTTTTTGTAATTCCAAATTACGTAAGTGCAATTTTATTTCGATTTAAAAAAACCATTCTGGTGGTATGGGAGAGGAAGCATTTTTCTTTTCATTCATTACTAAGAAATTTCAATTTATTCTTTGCGTTGTCATGGATGAACGAGATTTATGTTGGGGTGAAGGGTGTTCCTCTTATTGTCCGCGATGTTCAAAATAACGTATTTAAAACATTAATTACAAGAATATTATTTTTATATACCTCAATATTTTAAGTAAAGCATGCTATACCGTGCATTCGTAGTTTTTACTGTTTTAGTTGTTTTTTGTTTTAGAATAGGGCTTTAGCCCCTTAGGGTTTACCCTATAAATGGTGTCCAACACTTGAATTGGGCGCAGTCCAACTCAAACCCGCGATAGCGGATTTTTATCTGTTGGTTATTAATATTTATTTGTTTTTTCCCAGATTACGAATTACTTGACATATTTGAAAAACTCCTACTACCATCACAATAAGCTAAAGATGTTGCTTAGGCAATGATGGAGGACTTAGCAAGAAGAAGAATTAAACCCACGACGCCCGAGTGGGAATCCGACGCGTTTGTACACTCAACTACTAACCGATTAATGACATATAGATATACAAGTATCAAATGAATTATGTTACTAACTTGAATGACAATTTGTTCCGTTTTCGGTGGGAAATGCTTTCTTAACACCTATATAAAAGAATAATGGTGCTCACCATCTTACTGTATAATTTTACGTTTTCTTCGCTATGTTCTGATATAAACAGCCGGTTGGCATTTGATTTCGGCAATTAACCTGAAAATACAGACGGTCTGACAATCGCTACAATATTATTCCGTAGTAAAAAAAAAGAATGACAAACATTTAAATCACCCGTCTGACTTACGCACGACACTTACTACCCGTTACCCGTTACCTGTTAGCTGTTAGCTGCGAGCTGTGAGCTGTTAGTTGTTATCCTTGTTCTGTGTTATTGGAGATTCACGGCAGGTAATAAAGTTTCCGTTACGTTTGCGCTGAAATAAATCGCCGTGGAATGGATTTAATTCGATGCGGCGACTTCTAGCCCTAATGGTGCAAGTCCATATATCTCCGCGGAGGAATTCGCCTCCAGAGGCTAGGCGCCCCACGCGTCTCCGCTCGCGTCACGGCGGCCTTGCAGCGCGAGGCTATGTAGGCCACGGAGACGGCCGCCCGCGCTCTCGGCTGCATCCGTCCAGAGGACGTACTGGCAACTGGCAACTGGAAACTGGCGCTCATGCAACATGAAACTACGCGATTTGCGATCAATTAGGAACAGTATTATGTTGACTGCGCATTTTCTTTATAAAATTAGGTTATCATAAATCGTGAAAAAACGTGAAGATATGGGTATAACAGTGCACGTGGACATCGACAGATAAACCCTTATGTGACTGAATAAAACTACTCATTTTTTAAAATTTGATATTGAAGGTTTCTTTTACAGTATATTAATTTTATCCACTTTTATGACGTAATACATTTCGACTCAGTTCAAGACTTTTGGGGGAAGAGGATAGGAATTTCACCCGGTACCATCTTTACGTGGGGTTTTTAATTCAGTAGGTGATTAAAAATAGTATTAAGGATACGGGTGATGTACTTTGAACACAACAGTACATTATATTTATCATTTAAAATAAGATAACATGATAAATAAATATAGAATAGCTTCAAATTTCATATAAAACACACGAGGGTACCCAGGTACTCTTTCAGTCATCAGAAGGTGTAAGTTTTACTTGAGCGTTTTTTGCTCACACAGCACGCTCCATATATCCAACAGTTATGTTTAATTGTTCATTTTCACTATTGTGGAGAAGTCAAGTTTCAGCCGGTTAGACTTACTAGAACATTTAAAAAAATCCATGTTTGAAAATCGAAAATGGTACCCTTTCAGTCATATTAAAGGCAAATAAAAAACAATTTATTAGAAGCATCATGTATAAATATGAAAAATTTGTTTTAGCGGAGAAAATGAAATAATATTGAAGACATTGTGTTGATACACATAACAGCCGACCAAAAGAAGTAATATTTGTTTATTTTTTTATATTCTCGTAGATGGCAATCACTTTGTGGTAAATATTAAAATTGATCAAAGTTCACTTCAAAGTTAGTATGCGCTATCATACAACGAAAATTATTTAACACAAATACTAGATTTAACATCTAATTCTCTTACCAAGTTTCAGTTATATAAAACAAAAATGAGTTTGATAATTATTCTGTTAAAAAAACATGAAACTATGAAAAAACCTTTTTTCGTGTTTCCTTTTCCTTTTCTTTTGTTTTAAAAAAAAAATTTGGACAGCCTTGTTGTGCCATAGATACGTGGGGTAAAGCGAGGATTTTTACTCCATATATGATTGCCTTAATAGTTAGTGGATGTTAAAAAAAAAATCTTTTGTGAATATCACTTTTCCCGATTACTATATTGTGTTGTTTTTTTTTTGTTTTGTTTTTATACTTCACTCCATATTTGCATATAAGCGCTGCCTACCCTGTCATACTCGCATAAAAATTTGAATTATATTGGATTACATAATATGTAAGTATTGCAAAAAATAAATCTACACTTTCAAAAATACGTGCAAAGTACAGGTAATCGTACCGCCGCGAGCGCCCCACCGACCGTCCAACTATAGCGTGTCAAAAGCAGTAACTACATATGCCCCAACGCCGCAAACTCAGTCGATTACTCTATGTTCACTATACTACACAAAATACGCATACATGTATGCTATGAGTTGTGTGCGCGTTCAAGTAGCTCGTTTGCGTTAATATCTTTGCTATTGTCAAGGCAGTGCTTTTACAGAACAAATGCAATAGCAATCAATGACATCTTTTTTTACATTCTGATTATCAACTAATTCGCTGTTTTTTTTCTGATCAAAAACTCTGTGCACGCCACTGCTTGTTGGAAATATGATACATATTAAAAAATAAATATTTTTTACAATAAGTTTTTTTTTATGTTTGTGTAATTCAGTTGTCTACATTTAGCACAGAATTACTAGATCACTGAAAAAAGTGTACCTACATAGATTCCTGATCAAGTCTTTTTATGCAAAAACTATCTTTAAATGAAATGCAGAGCAAACCAGTTTCGTGTTTTCATAAGACGCGCGTAATATTCCACAATCAATAATTAGTACTATAACTAACAAGAAATAAAATAACTAATAAAATAAAATAACTAATAAAATAAAATAACTAATAAAATAAAATAAAATATCTAATAACTAGCAAGAAATTTTGAAATAAAACTTGAACCTTGGAGAAATATTTTATTTTCTACTCTTGCCTAACTGATAATCACGAAGGATTGATTTTCAATTCATTTTACCATGCATCTCTCGGCACATGCAATCATTCTAGTATAATAATATGTACTTACCAAAATCAATTAAGTATTGTTGTCATGGAAATATCCATGGTACAAGGTGACTGGGGATGTATTTATTTTGAAAAAATCAATATATTAAGGGATAATTATTTTTCATTCTAAATGCGGTATAAAAAAATATCCTTAATCAATAGTTTGGTATTGAAACTAGATTTCCCGTAGAAATTTATTCAATACTTTTTTTTTATTCAAGCAGATTTTTCAAACATCAGACAAAATTTTTCTTTGTTGATTAATGAAAAAATACTAACTATCTTTTCACACTTTTCAAAGATTCCCAAGAATCTTTTTATTCTAATTTTCATTTTCCCGATATTACTTTATAATCCTTAGCAAAGTTCTATCCGAACACAACTGCAAACATGAATGGTGTCGTGGATATAAATATGATTTTATTTTATTTTACGGAAGATCTTTGACTTTTGGCAAAGTCTAGAAATAATGTTTAAATTTAAGTTTACTTATGATTTAATAAAACAAATTTATAATTTTATTCCACTTTTTTTATTTTTGACTGGACCGGTTTTAGATTTTCATATTTCAGATTTCAGCCATCTTCAGACTAGTCTGAAGATGGCCGTTATAGGCTGAAACCAGTCCAGTTAAAAAATAAAAAAAAGTGGAACAAAGTTATAATTTTATTTTATTAAATCATTAAAATGGAATTCCACCATGAATTAACGGTTACAAAATTAGAAATAATTTAAATTTACTTATTTAAGCCATACACGTCATTGTAATATGGATTACTCAAATAATATTAATAATCATTGAATAATGTTAAAATAGAAAAGACACAGAAAATATCAGATTAGTCTCCGTTACAACCTATTTTTTTAGTATTTTTCTGTTTTCATTTTCTTTAAAGTTTTTTTTTATTGAATTTACTATACAACATGTTTAATTTTTTTTACTTAATACTAATAGTAAGTAAAATATAAATACAATGTCATCCTTATTATTTTTAGTTTATTATAATTATCTCCCTATTTGAGAAAATTCTCGTACTTAGAGGGGGGTACATAAATTTTAATGATTATATTATTATTATATATTTATATTAATATTTAGGGTTTATATTTTATCCAGGGTTTTTTTCTCCGTTTGTTTTTTATTTACAATTTAGTTGTATCTTATATTCATATCAATTATCCCATTTTTTATAATATTTTATTGTTTGATTTATGTTAGTTTAATTCATCTGTATTTTGTTGTAACTCATGTATTTCTTTAATTTTCCTTGTCCAGAGAGAGTTTTCATAACTCATTGAGATCACTATGTATGTTAGCAAGATATTAATAGTAATAAAAAATAAAATACGTATTCCTTCAATAATTTATATTGCAATGAAGCGTAGAATTTTAATGAGTTAATTTTTGTAAAATATTATTTGATTGTTTAGTTTTCTAATAAATAACAAGCCTTGGATACATTTAGTTTTAAATGTGATATAAATGATCACTCTTCACGAAAATCAATTGGCTTATTCTATCTAGATGTGTAAACCGCTTTGATAAAATTCTTTTTAAAATATCAACGCACGAAATTATAATATTTTCGCAACGATTTTGAAAACATTCGATTTTTATCAGCGTTTTTATAATTTACACAGATTTAAACGCTTTTTTAATCAAAGAACGAGCACACCCAATCAAGGCAGCCGGCAGCCTCGAGACTTGAGTCGTCTTTATTGCAGCTGTAACCTTTCGTCGGGATTCCGGGTCGCTACGTCGCTAGTCGCTAGTCGCTAGTCACACAAATAACAAAAAAACAGAACTGGCTAATAAACATGTCAGGAGATAGAAGCCTCCGAATAACACTCTTTCGACTATTCCATAAACCACGTCGGACTGACTTCCAAAACTTGTCCTTTGAATATTTTCTAATGGCCCGCGTACGAATTATTCGAGGCCAACAGACCTGACCAAAATGCAAATATTATTGTGCTTTTGATGGACGTAGAAGCATAAACCAGCATTTTACGATCCAATAATGACTTTCCTGATTTCTTGGCACGTTAATGTAGAAAACAAGGATCCAGTTTTTATTCTAGTAGTCATATTGATTCTTAGGTTGTTCTTTTTAAAAATTGAGGCTAACCCTTTTGTGAATTATCCAATAATGGAACAATAATAATAACTAGTTCAGTCTTGACACACGTCAAAAGAGACAAAGTGAGTAAATCGTGAAGTAGCTTAGTCAGAATAAAATTTCAAACTTTTTGTACGTATTAGCAAAAATTACCAGTATTGTTTTTGCATACACTAGCGCCCCCACGGTGATCTAACGAATCGTGTATAGAAGACGGCTTAGTGTATTAATACTATCAGATAACAGTTAACTTATAAAGCGCAGTTTTGTGATATTCCACCTCAAGTACACTTCATACGAAGTTGACTAAGCTCATAAGACTAACAGATAAAGAGAAAATAATAAGTAATATGTATGCAAATTAAAAATATCTAAAATCATGATCGTTATCATAAATCTTGAGAGAAAAGGGTTCAGATATAGGTATGATAGTGTATGGGTGCATCAACAGATTTAAAAAAAAAGCACCCAATTTACTAGAATCTCACTATACGAATGCAAATTCATATTAACAAATTTGTTAAACCAAAGAAAATGAATAATGTAAGTAAGTCCAAAGTCATGATGTTTGAAAGAGAGAGTACGAGAACAGCCTGCAATATAGTAGTGAATGATGAATACTTAAAGCTAGTGGATGAGTTTTTTTGTATTTGGGAAGTATGTTGTATTTAGGAAAAGACGGAAAGGCTTGTAAGGATATTAAAAGAAGGGTGAATGCAGGAAACTTCACTAATAAAAGACTGAACGCTGTTGGCGCAAATAAATAAAAATGCCCGAAAAACGAAGCTAGCAGTTCACAATGGAGTTCTAACACCGACTCTGATGTATGGCTGTGAGGCATAAAACTGGCAGAAAAAGGATGAAAGTAGACTTAATGCTGTAGAAATGAGGTTCCTGAGGCGTATGTGCCGTGAAACCATCCGGAAAAGAATGCACGGCTGATGTAAGAAGAGCGCTTAAATGTGTTGGGTATGTAGAGCAAATAAACGAAGAAAGGAGTGTTAAAAGATTATATTGAGTAAATAATATTCAAGTCAAAGCCTAAACAAGTTTTTGGTAAAGTCCACGTGATGTTAGACATAATAAATGATATTCTTCGAAGATCATTTTCGTAAAGAATGACAAAAATCATTTAGATTGTTATCTCGTTTGATTGCTGTAAGTTAAGTATTAGAGGAAATATATAGTTTTATATAGTTTCACAAGTATAAATGTGGCTGAATTTCTAGATTAGGCTGGGCCTATACTTAGACAACAGGCTATCGTATGCTTCAAAACGGAATGTTTACCCGATAAATGACCTACGTGATTCGCATAAAAGAGAATCGCCAACTGGTAATGCCCAAAAAGCGCCGCGAAGGCATTGGCTCGACTGGTCGGATGGAGTTATCGCTGCCAATCACCGCGCACTCGCGCAGTTTGCTGGGCGATGTACCCGTGCACACGTTCCTAGAAGTCCGAGGCCCCACGACAATAAGCGACATTTCTCCGTTCTTCCTCGCGCACGTCCGCGCTTTCCAACAAATTGTGTCAAGTCGGAGATTCGCCATTACCGTGGCCCATCCACATATTTTTTCGTACGAGTCCGGGCTATTCCCACGGATGAACTGTAAACTGTCATTGGTTATGCAGTGGGCCTGCTGGGCTTAGGAGACGGTCCGCGCATTTAAACTAACGCTCGAATGACTGCGGCCGAGATATGGACGGACTCGCCTCGCTTCGGGGACACTGCCCGACCGGCCGAACTTGAAGCAGTGGCGGCTCGTGGAACGCAATTATTGATGTTGTTGTAGCCGAAAACGTTTATTTTTTTTACAAAAAAAAAATAATTGCATGAAGATTTTTCAGAAAGTCGTGCAGTGCACCACCAAAACTGAAAAATCTTGAAAATCTTCATACTTTTTTTTTCAAAATCTTTTTTGGCCACAACAACGTGAATAACGCCGCATTTTTCAATCTTAGCACACCAAAAAGTCACGAGGTAATTACTTTAATTACTGTCGGCAGACTTGACCAGCAAACTGACTCTCGAGTATTTGATCTAACCAACGATAAAAAACATGCTACTGTTGATCACTTTTTAAAGACATTTTATAGGGGTTTTAGGTTATTGATTTTTATTTATTAATTATTTAGAGTTTTTGTGTTAAATTCGTAGAATTCCATTTCAATATATGTAATTTAATTTTAATCAAATTTAATATAATTGTTATTAAGTTAGTTTTAAATTATTTTTTAGTGACAGATCTTTCGGGTCTCAAGGCCAAAATTAGTCATTTGATTTGTATCGAAATTAGTAACCAAGCAGTGAACTAATCTCTTATAAATAAGTTATTTCCATGCGGCTAAAATTTTTAACTAAATAAGTGTTTGTGGTGGTAGTATGCCACCTACACCAGCAGAGTCAAAATTAGTTATCAGCAATAGATTTATATCGCTCAATTTTACTGTTGTTGTGAAAATATACAAATAAAGTCTAGTTTGTGCTGTGTGGGGATCGATAGAAAGTGGCCATGTCACGTGTCATTGTGTATACGTCGAGTGCATAAATAAAACCATAGAAAACTTTACCATGGAGGAAACGGCCCGTGGTCCAACCTGTTTCCCCTTTATGGCGTTTAGCGTTTTGTCGTGCTGTATTATCTAGTGTGTCTGTTTTTACTTAGATTGGAATCCAGAGAGAATCAATTTCACGTGAATGGGGATTTTATCTACTCAATGAAGCTGCATATGTGTATCTTACATCTTTTCAGTGTAGACATAAACATATTAACGACTATCGTTCAAGACACGTACAATTTTAATCAGTTGTAACAAAACGCTTTTGCCTATTTTATTACTCTTAAATTTTACTAAAGAAGTGTTTATTATACCTGCTGTGCTTACTGCACTATGTATGCTGTGATATGCTGCACTGATCAAAATATAAGTTCCATTAGAACTAGACAATGACGCCATTTGATTGAAACATCACGACTTCCCGCTGGACATTTCTTTACTAACAATTATTTTAAATAAACCCAGGTTAATAACAAACAACCTATGAACATGCAACGCACTAGGTAAACGGTCGTGTTTGATTTGACATTGAATATTTACTTTGAAAATTATATCCATTGCAATAATCCCCAGTTATACTCGACTACGTGCTAACTAATTTCTTCTAATGTGTAGAACTAACTAAAATATTCTGCTTTTTCTATAATGAATTGATCTTTTTTTGGAAATCATACTATTAAAATATATAACGTAACCCTATCCTAGAAATCGGAAGAGTTAAAAAGAGTTATTTTTGTGCGGAATGCTAGATTTTCACACCCTGCAAACTCGCTGGAAGATGTTTTTGGGTAAACATTTTTATAAGTTGATTTCTAGAGGTATTTATAACCCATATGTACTAAAGGAGATCAACTTGTTTGCCTCAAGTAAGTACATTCGTGCGAAGCACCATGTGACGTTTTACACACCAAATATCAGAGCTTCCTCATACAAAATCATGCCAATATATAAAGCGATGGAACTATTCAATGAAGCTGCATCTACCATAGATATATTTAGATGCACATATATAGAGTTCTGTCAGTATCTCTTGATGTACGTACAAGAGTGACCGTTAGGTACATAACGATCCACATACTCTTAAATAAAACATATTTTTATACACATTTTTAGACTTTCCAATTCAACGACTATCTCATTACATGTGTATGAGAATGAATCTCTCTTTTATCTTATATTTTTGTTTTTCATTGCTCACATTATTTGCGTTATTATATCATATAAAATGCGTCACACTACTTCAGTTTTTATTACTCATATAACTCTTTCGGATATATGATATCTTGTCTATATGTGGGGTGTAGTTTAATTTTTAGTTTATTTTATTAAACTGCATGAATCTACAATATTTTTATAACATCCATATCTTAATGTATTTGGTGAACACTGTTTTTTATGAGATCTTTGTTAAATAAATAAATATGAAGGTAATTTCGCAAAGCCCAGTAGTATGAGTATGTACCTACTGAGAATGGAGAGGGTCTCGTCAGGTAGCACTATCAAAAAGGTTGATATCAAAATGACTTTTTATAATTAGGTATCACAATACCGCAAAAGAGTCCCAACTGCTTCTGACCGTCTCATATTGAGAATTGACATCATTATTTATAAGCGGGACCCTGCAAGAATTCCAATGTTCCAATCACAAGATTTTTTTCGCACGTGGCTATTCTTGTTCTGTAGTTGGCAATACTAATTCCGGGAACGCGCCTTTCTGCAAAAATTTCTGAGGCGCTGCAGTACCAAGAGAGCCCAAATAGCATGCGGTGCGAAGTATTGTACTGTACCTTAACTATTTTTAATGCTGCTTCGTTAAAGTTTGTCCAAAGCTCCAATGTATACAGGCTGGTAAAGTACGTATTGAAGAGTTGCCGTTTTTCTTCTCGGTTACATTTGTAGAACCTTCGAGCAAGCATGTTTCCTTTAATGCACAGTGCTTTTTTATGTATCTCAATATCATCATAATTTGAAATAATAATTTACTTGCTTATATAAAAATAAAATATCAATGATTGACAACCCTGAACTACTATACTTAATTGCATTTCATGTTCCTGGCAGGACGGTTACAAGGGAGTACCTGCCATACTATTGTAACAATTCTGCTTCAACCTTACAACTTAACACGTCTATGCGACGAATTCAATATCTGGGAACCAAATACTTCGATGTCGTTGATATATTTAGCACTTCAATATCACACTATACGTATACCTTAGTACAGTTTTTTTTCATCTGGTAGAGCTTAACTAATTTATTTTTTGAAACTATTTAACTCTGGACCTGTTACCGAATATTATTTGTTTCTTTTCATTTACAATATTTTTTTACCTGTTATTCAATATTACTTTTATTTTCTTTTACAATATTTTTTTATCTGTTATTCAATATTATTATTTTCTTTTAAAATATTTTTTTACACTGCTTATGAGTTTATTGTTTTTATAAAAATGTTAATATTTGTGTAAAAGCTTTTAACAGGCGTGAATGAATAAATAATCTTTGAACTTAGCCGCCGTTATAATATGTTTTAAAATTTAGCCAGGGATTTTTTTGCTGTTATTTTCGTTTTGTTTAGGTCGACGAGTAGTATTTTTGCAGGCCTGTGCCCGTATCGACACTTAAAGTAAATATAACTAAATATAAAACTGGCATTCAACTCAACGACGGCATTTAAAAAAACACTTAACGACATATTGAGGTTTATTATTGTTTTATCAATAAAATATTCTGGCCTTTCAGTTTTTAACAGTAAATTGTGACAAATCACTATTCGCGGAACGTAAAACTCGGGCAGCATAAAAATGCAAATTCTGAATTTATTTCCAATAGCTGCTAAAACACATAGAAAGACCAAACACAATAAATTAAATTCAATCAATAGATAGGCGATAAACGCATCGAAATGCCAATGTCAAAGCATGTGTGGATTTTCATAAATTTCACAGAAAATTAGCATTATGGACCGGTGTGTGCCGCATTCTCAGATCTCTAAATACATTTAACGTGCATACATATATGTACTGGGTATCTATTTTCTGTGTCACAATGAAGAAATACAAAACAATAAATGTGTATACCAGCCTCATAACATAAACCGTACACCTACTTGGAGTATAAATCTTGTCATTTTTATGTCATAGCGAACATGGTTGGTGATATAGCCCACGTCAAAACACAGAAGTTGTCAACCATGAGATTTAAATGGAAATCGCATTTCATTTTTATTAATAACAATAATCATGACATAGTTAATCCTTCGACGCTGTCAAAATCAAAATCCGTGTATAAAATTAAACGGGCACTTCGCTTCAACAAAAATACTAAATAAGTTTATTTAAAAAAATGCTAATAAGCAAAACGTGGATTGGCTTAGAAAACATTTGCTTATAAAAATTCAAAAATGAAAAGCGATCGTTTTTGTATTTCTTGAATATTTTTATGCACGCTAAGATAGGGTGTCATTTTTTATAAATTAGTTTCGCATTTTGTTTAGATGTTATGTGATTTAATAAAAAATACATTCCAACGGTTAAAGACGCAAAGATCTGAAGCAACCTACTGAAACCGATTCACACTCTTATTATACAGTTACCTTACTATATTTGACGAACTCCGTGGTAGAGCGGCTAAGATCTTCGACTACAAATCCAGCGTATACGGCTTTGAGGCCCTGCGTAATCAGATTTGAATTAGTCAAAATGTTCTATTTCTAATTTAATGAATAGAAAATAATATTGAATAGTATATTTACAGCACATTCCAGACCGGTAGATACTCTATTTTAGCTGTGTTTAGTGACTAGATACATGCCCACCTTCCTCTTCCTCATCTAATTTTCCTATCAACTTTCTTCAGCCTCAAAACATACCCCGATCGAGGATTCCATAGTCCCACTGGCTCAAGGCAGTTGGGATTTTTGTGCAAAATTCACATAAATAATAATAATTTAAAATATTTAAGCAATATTAATAGTGTAAAACACAAATATGAAACCAGAAACTAAAAAGGACAATGGTCATGACCAAGACACGAGCTCGGAACCTCTACTCTATCCGGGAGTAATACTCTGCCAATGAAGCTATCAAGACCTCATTAGAAAGCGGCATTTTTAAACGATCTCATACTTCCATTGAAAATTGACAATATTTGAATTTCTACCGATTTTAGACTGCCATCTTTTAATAGTATTCAAATTTTTACCCGAACACGTATTGAATATCTAGAAGGCGTCTCGGTCACGACTAGTGTTCTTTATAGTTTCCGGCTTTTTTCTGTTTCATATTTGTGTTTTAATAAAGAATACTTTATGATAAAGAAGCATTATTGTTCTGAAGTTAATTCCAATTTGAATAATAATAATTTTGTAAAAGAAAAATATCGGTTGGGATACACCATGCTATTTCACATGGTATAAAATGTTCAAGCAAATATCTTGGGTGTATTTGCTTCAAGCCTGATTAGACAATATCTG
Source organism: Drusus annulatus (assembly GCA_022651775.1). NCBI lineage: Eukaryota > Metazoa > Arthropoda > Insecta > Trichoptera > Limnephilidae > Drusus > Drusus annulatus. The sequence continues at coordinate 62,026 of JAGWCC010000106.1, read as the reverse complement.
AAATGATTTTTTACTGTTCAACTTTAAAAGGTTGTGAACCCACGTGTCCTGGAACAACTTAACAGAGGCGTAACCCTATATCAGTGTGTGTACCACCGTTGGAAGGTATTTGCCCACTCTTACGTTACCAGCTTTTGGTAGCTAAGTTATGAAACTAGAACCGTTTGTTGTTTTTTTTTACCTGAAGCTTGCATAATTCGATGATAAGATAGAATTATTTTTTTAAGAATTACTAGTTGTTACCCGTGAAAAATCACAGGATGTGATAACTTGACTTGCTAAGAAAAAATGTGAGTTGCTTTAATCTACATACTTCAAATATGGAATATTGTCTGCTTGAATAGATTTTAATTTATTTTGATAATTTTAATTGACATCAGTCCAAAGTTCACACTCGTACGGTCTTACATACTCAAAAAGAAAATTATTTTACTGTGTAAGTAAAATATAATATATTAAGAGATTTATTTTGTAGAAAAGAAACAAATGATATCAAAGGAATTATTCCAAGTATATTGTTTTTTTTTTGTTATGTGCATAAGTCGTTTCACCTATTCATGGGGTTATCAGACTGAGGAAAATGGTTAACAAAACACCATTATTGTATTTGTACAAACGTTTATAAAGTATCATAAATAAAAAGTAGTTATTAATAATAAAATATTCAGAAAAAATGTTGTCCTTTATAGTGAATACCAGACAAGAGTCCCAATTTCTCACAGCCGTCTAGAGCCAGTGAGACTATGGCATCCCCGATCAGGGTATGTTGTTAGGTTGAAGGTAGTGGAGAGAGGAAAGAGATGGGAAGAGGAAGGTTGGGAAGTATCTGGCTATTCTGATCTGGTCACGAAACACGGCTAAAGTCATTTCAAGCCACGTTTCGATTCTGAATGGTGGTATTTCACCAGGGCGTTACCTAGTGTATTTGCCACTTTGGAACGTGCCTCAATAGGGGTACCTTGTGTAGCTGAAGGTAGTGGGGAATAGAAGTAGATGGGTAAGAGGAAGGTTTGGAAATATCTGGCATTTCAGATCTGGTCACCAAACACGGCTAAAGCCATTTCAAGCGACGTTTCGATTCTGAATGGTGATCTTTCACCAGGAGTATCTACCACTCTGAAGCGCGTGAAAAATATACCATGTATTATTTTATACGAGTTATATGTGTTATGACAAGCGTCCACAACGGAGTGCTTATACCAACCCTGATGTATGGCAGTGAGGCATGGAACTAGCAGAGGAAGGATGAAAGTAGACTGAATGCTGTGAAAATGAGATCTTTGAGACGTATGTGCGGTAAAACTATGTATGACCGTATTAAAAATGTCGATATCCGGAAAGAATGCAAGGCTGATGTGAGCGTAGTGAATAGGATCAAGAAAGGGACGCTTAGATGGTTTTGGCATGTAGAGCGAATGAACGAAGAAAGGAGTGTGAAAAAAATATATGATGCGAAAGTGTATGGAAGAAGAAGTCGAGGACACCCGAGGAAGACATGGCACGATCAAGTAAATCGAATACTTGAATCGGGTCATGTGGAAAAGTCAGAATAACAGAAGAGTATGTATGAGACCATGTATGAATATAGATGAAGCAAGGAGTGTGTGCCAAGACAGAGTTATATGGCGGTCCATCCTCTCTGCCTACCTCTGCGGGGAAACGGCGTGATGGTTAGTTAGTTAGTTAGTTATTTATAATGTGTGTATGCACACACTCTAAAAAATAGTTGAGGAACCAAAATTTCTATTTGAAACGTAGCTTCAAATAGCTTTAGCTATGTATAGTAACTAAATTAATATAGCCTAGCACATTTCAACTGTATTCTTCCCTCTCTATTTCTGTAGGTGAGTAGACTGAAGGTGTAATAGGGGTAGTTAGTTATGACAAATTTTAATTAAATAAAATTAATTTGCGAACGCTGGGCTCGAACTTGCGACTTCTGGGTTTGTTGTCGAGCGTCTTACCAATCGACCATGCAGGCTGTCGAATACCTAATCGTACCTCGCATGTAGTAAATAACACATTATCTAGGTACTTGCATTAATTTATTACGGAACGAAGTATTTTTGAGTGGGCTAATAATGCCTTCGGTCTGTGTTGTATATATCGAGGTTTTGTGACAATTCCAAAAAACCCAACCCGAATACCTAGAGCCCGAGCAGCCTTCCAGCAACTGCTCTTGCCTACGCAATCTCCTTCATAACTCACAATAAAGCCAGGCATAGTTTTGCAATGAGATACGCAAAGCTTTAAACATTATCTAAGTGATAGAGGTTTATATTTCTCGTTTGTATCAATTTCTAAGACGCGAATGATTTATCTTAGGAGATGTAAAAAAACATTCGTTTCTTTTGACATATTTATGACGACGTTATTCCACATTATTTTATCAATCGGTTGGACCAAGAGGCATTTTGTACGATTTACAATTTATGGTCGTATTTCTTAAAACAGGACAGTGTTCTTACCAGCATGGTGGTCAAATAATATGCCTTTTAGGCTGTTAGACTAAAACATTATCAAAACCAAAGGGTTGATTGTAAATTTATTTACATTTCAATGAAAAATGATTATGATTACAATTTAGTGAAAGTTTCAGTTACCAATTGAAAAATTGCTAATGAAGAAAGCTCTTGACAAAAAAAACAGAACTTCTGTTAATATCTGTAAAAAAAAATACTTACTAACCAACCATCACAAGCAGAGAGGATGGGTTGCCATACAACTCTGTATTTACACACTCCTTGTTTCATTCACATTCTTACATCGTCTCATACATCCTATTCTCTTATTCCGATTCTTGACTTAGCCCGATTCAAGTATTTGATTCACTTGATCGTGCCATGTCTTCCTCGGTCGTCTTTGACTTCTTCACCATTCACTTCCGCATAGTATAATTTTCTTTCACTTCTTTCTTCGTTCATCCGCTGAACATGCCCAAACCATCTAACCGCATTCTTTCCGGATATCCACATTTTAACACGGTCATACATGGTTTTGCCCCACATACACCTCAGGGATCTCATTTCTACAGACCAGTAAGAACGTACCACATGAGTGGTTGACGATTTTGACCATCTCTGGGCTTTGGTAATATTTAAGAAAATGCAGTGATCGTGAATCTTCAATGAAGGTATTACCTAACCTTACTTGACGAGAATAAGAATATTTGATAATATTTATTTTACTATCGATAATAAAATGATTTAAATACCCTATCGGTACTGTTGTATTTCAAGCGATAACATGTTAGGTTCTTACCTTTGTGTTTTTCATCCAGTTTATACCTATCCAGCCATTTCGCTATTCGATTTCCTTATTCAACAACACCGTGTTCGAAGACAATTGACGATTAAACAGAAGAGTTTGATGTGAAAAAACGTGTTGCTTGTTGGTTTTCTCGCTTGTTCAGGTACTATATTAATCATGACGTTTTTTGTGATCTTTGAAAGCAGATGAACTATTCTATTTGTTTTATCTACTTCGTATTTTGACCGATATTAAGATCCAACAAAAAGACAACTGTTCGTTTCAGCTCATATTTTGATTAATAAAATATTTACGACGTCGGGTTCACAGTTTCCTTCAATAATACGCGTACAACGGTTATATGGAAATTCGTGCCATAATTTATAAATTTTTTACAAAGATATCTGTTTTAAATACATCCATATGTATGCGCATGCGTCGAACAATGCTAAATATAAACACACCGGACTTGATACTGTCACGTGCTTTGGCATTAAAATTTCAAATCACTATAACACGTTCGGATGGAAACTTGTAGAAACAATGTATGGAGAGAAAGCTAATTATTTTTACCCAACCGATACAAACTTAAATAAATCACTTTCTTCGGGTTTTTACGTCGTACACCATCAGAGAGAAAGAGACAACAAATATAATACTCCGCTTCTACGTACTGTCACAATGATCTCGGGCTCCTGGGTCACCGCGGGACTGCGCCCACATTTTTTATTATGCCACTAAACTTGACACAACTAAACGGTTTTTTAGGTCAGATGCTATATTTTGTTGATATCAATACTGTGAAAAAGTGGTTATACGAATAAACAAAAACATTATGTCGATATGTGATATAAATGGATGCATAAATACCCTAGTCTTGGTCTTAGCCACGCCCAGGTCCGCAGAGTCAGGTAAAAATCATCTAAAACTGACTACACTGCCTTGGATTGATACCATTCTATATACTCTAAGGATGGAAACTTAACATAGGAGAACGCTTCGAAGAGCGGATTACAGGTGTCCGCTCTTTATTATTTGACCGGATTAACACCTCAATTAACATTCTGTTTTTTACGTATAAGCACAAAATTATGCACAAAAAATATAGAACGTAATCTAAATAACACTAAAATTAACCACCTACTCGTTATAAGTAAATAGAACTGAGTTAGTTAATTCTAATCCATATCCCTTAAGTTGTGAGCTTAGCCAATAACTGAACTTTGATTTTCGAGGTTCCGGGTTCAAATTCAAATAATTATATAATAAGACTGTATAAAAGCTAAATCATTTAAATCACAATTTTTAGGAATGTTTTTTTTGTGATTTCACATAGATAGACTTCCAGGGATAACATGGAAACAAAATTTGGCACTAATATATATATTCTGTTATTTTGTTTTATATTGTGTTCTCCCTCTTTATATAGGGTATATATAACAACCTTGGAGTACATAGAGTGGTATCTATCTAAGGAAGTGTAGTCAGTTTTTGATGATTTTCCCCGACTCGACAGACTTGGGCGTGGCCAGGACTAGGGCTTGGGTATTTATACATCCATTCATAGCACATGTCGACATTATGTTTTTTTATGTATTCGTATAACCACTTTTTCACAGAATTGTTATCAACAAAACTATAGCATGTACCCTAAAAAACCGTTAAGTTGTGTCGAGTTTAGTCGCATATGAAAACATGTGGGCAGAGTCTCCGGAGACGCGGGAGACCAAGATCATCCTTACAGTACAAAAGCCTTAAAGTGGTGTGTTATTTTTGTTGTCTCTTTCTCTCTCGTAGTGTACGATGTATAATGCCGGAGAAAGTGATTTATCGCAAGTTTGTATAGGTTGGGTAAAAATAATTATCTCTCTTTCTCCATACATTGTTTCTCGTAGATAACAACACACTGTTTATTTTTTGTTTAGTTCAATTTCGAACCCTGATGATGCTTAGGCTAAGCGAAATCAGTCGGTCATAAAAAATAAAATATGATCTGTGGTCTTATACAAAGTTATTATTTCATTTTCATTCCATGGATCGTATTAAAAAAACTTTGTGTTTGTGAAGTTTACCACATCAAAACTAATTATTTTATTGTACTCGTATGTCACTGTTGTTAAATCGTAAAAGCGTAACTGGTGGACGAAGACGATATACTCGTACACAGTCCATTTTAATTTATTTGTTATTTAGAACGATACCGCCTTCATTTGCTAAATGCAGGAAGTGGAATCCTCAAGTCTCATGTTTTAATACCACGCGAAGAATTCTCGCTTTTACTTTTAAAGCTTGTAAGATAACGGCGTCAAAGAAAGTTGACGTACTTCCAGCGGGTGGGTTGGGGCTGTATAATGTACAACATAACGTAAATTGGGAAACACGGTAAACCTGCAGTTATTTGCACCGAGCGGGGGGAATTCTACGACTGTGAAACTGGCTAATTATTCCGGCTCTATCTTGTATATTACGGGGGCCTTAGCAGCATTAAGATATTGAGTCTAACTTAAAGGGGTGAAAGCTGTAGACTGAAGCTGCCAGGGTAACTAGGCTGGGATCGAGACATGGGCGCGAGTAAGCTGATGTTCATCTGTTTTCATCTTTCAAAAGACGTAGTTAAAGTCACGTTATTTTTACATTTAGGTTGGATTTTTTCGGAGTTAAAGAAATCGGTTGCAATCCCAAATAGGAACCTATATATCGCCCATGATAAACCAACATCAATGTTTGGGGGACAGAAAATACTGTAAAAAAATCTAAATTTTATCACATCAAAAAAAAAGCCATATAATTTAACAGTATAAAAAATGTGCATCTTAAAATGTAATGTTTCGTTATTTCAGCTTCTAAGCATGAAGAAAGCTATCATTTAAATTGTGACAATCGGGAGGGATAATTGATTTTAAGGCTTTACGAGGAATTAATTTATTTAAAAAAAGAAATTACCAGAATACACTGAAAAGTCACTTTTAACAAATGAATGGGATACGAAGTATTCTTTTATATGAGCTATAAGCTGTATAGAACGGTAGTCATGATAATCAAATATAATCTTGACGCCATAAGTGTTAAAAAAATTAAAAAATGTATATTATTTATTTTTTTTTAAATCTTAAAAAAATAGACAAACATTCCTAGGTTACAAATAACCTTGTAGTATTTGTAAAGAAGTCGAAGACGCCCAAGGAAGACATGGCACGATCAAGTAAATCAAATACTTAAATCGGGTCATGTGAAGAGTCAGAATAACAGATGAAATGTATGATACGATGTATGAATGTGGATGAAGCAAGGAGTGTGTTGCCAAAACAGAGTTTTATGGCGGTCCGTTCTCTCTGCCTACCCTTGCGGGGAAACGGCTTGATGGTTAGTTAGTTAGTTTTTACATTAATCGGTTTTAGATATTTTGTTTACCCAACTGCTCCCAACCGTCTAGAGCCAGTGAGACTATGGCATCCCCGATTGGGGCATGTTGTGAGGTTAAGGGTAGTGGAGAACGGAAGGAGATAGGAAAGAGGATGGTTGGTAAGTAGCTGGTTATTCAGATCTGGTCATCAATCACGGTCAAAGCCTTCACCATAAAAAAATATAAATATATACATAAATGTATTTTTTACTAATATTTTTGCATTATATATAATCAAAGAGCCGAGGATCTTAACGCTTTACCGGGAGAGTCGACTTACTCGGATTCCAAGCTTGCAGGTACTCCGGCCACCCGCTCGAGCTTTAAAAACGTCTTATTTCCTTTCGACGAGGCTTATTAGGGAGATCCGAGAAGTGAGCAGCCTCTCTCGGTGTAAGATGTCGTAAAATTCTCGGCAATTACAGCCACGGTATCTGCATCCGAGTTCGGTCAAATACATTACAGGGTACAGGCTTCTAGCCGGCGCTACCTTTGCCCAGAGCGAGGTGACGTTATCGGACACTAAGATATGGACCAAACTGCCGTAAGGAGGTGGTTAAACGGGGAGTTTATGGTATTTCGTATGAACAAATTAATACGCTTATCACTGTAGTCTGGTACTAATCAACCTCTCATTGCCAGCCAGTGTCGGTTTGATCACAAAACTTTGTTGCAAAGCGAGTACAAATTCGATTAAAGTAATTTTCTTTTTGTGATCAGTCGACGTTTTGACGACCTCCGTAGTCTAGTGGTAAGATATTCGACTACGAATCGAAAGGTCATTAATAAATCATGCAAAATAATGAGAGTAGGTTTGTGGCACATTCCAGAGTGGTTGATACTCAAAGTATTGCCCTGGTGAAATGCCATCATTCAGGATGGTTTTAGCCGTGTTTGGTTTGGTTTGTTGAATGGCCAGGTACCTTCCCAACCTATTTACTAAAAAAAATGTACATAAATAACTTTTTATTTTGTGTAGTGGGGTATAGTGTTTCATTATTTTCTCTGTATTTGCCAAGTTATGAAAGAAACTATGGCAAATATAAGTCAAAAATCTTATTTTTTTCTCCACACTTTTTTGTTGTTTGTTTACTTAATGTTTATTTATAAATTACAAAAAAGACATATAAAACACGAAATGGAAAAAAGAGCAACAAAGAAGGAATAGCTCATACGAGTACATAATAATAAATGAAGCGACGAAAAAAATAGGACAAAATAAACATAAGAGAGAACATTCAAGCCATGGTCTAGTCAAAGTTTTGGTAGAGTCGTAAAGAATGATAAAAATCATTTAGACTGCTACCAAAAATTTCAAGACCACGGCATGAGTTAAGAAGTCTTGACATTGTAGAATTATACCCATAATTAGTATTGATATGATTGAGGAACTGCAATTCATTGTTTCTGAGTCTAATGTTGTACCCTGATGATGCTTAGGCTACGCAAAACCAACCGGTCATAAAAATTAAAATAGTATCCGTGGTCTTACAAAGTTTTTTTTTTTCAATTTAAAAAAAACTTTATTTCAAAGAACCTTTAAAAACTACGTCTTCACTCCATATTAATTGTTCCATGCGAAGAGAATTTTAAAGGCCAAACAAATTCGCTTGAAAATATTAAAGGTAAGAGAGCTAGCTGAAGTAAATACCGATATTAAATTTTCAGATGGCATTTTTAATATCATTTTAGGGGAATCGAGGCTGACACCTCTTCGTCACCCTTGTCTCCCACCCCCGTGCTACCCCATACAAATAAATATATTATTATTACGGTGGAACCATTTCATACAATATCAATAATTCAGAATTATACACCGCCCTTAGAGCCACCTAACTGCTATACATGTTTGATGGGCCATTCCAGAGATTGGAAAGGATTGTGCTTGGGTGGGTGATCTCTCTGCTTGATTTATGGCCGCCTTGCTCCATCCATTGCGCAGAGGTGTATTACACTTTTATTGACCGTAGGGATGATAAACACACTATTGCATAATCCTTCTCAAAACTACAGTTGTTGGATTTCAAAGTGATAATTTGTTAGGTTCTCATTTTCATGTTTTTTTCATGCAGTTCCTACCTATCCAACCATTTTGCAATATTCGATTATTATATTCAACAACGCTGTGTTCGAAACAATTTAAAATCAAACAGAATAGTTTTTTATGTGAAAAAACGTGTTGCTCGTTAGTTTTTCGCTTGTTTGTCGTTTTGTTCCCCAAATATAGAAAATAACTGTGGTGTTTTGTGATTAAAGAAGAGAAAATTCAATGTGGCGTATTCGTTTTATCAATAAAAATTGAAGAACTTTCAATTTCAACTTTATCGGTGAGTGAATGGTTTCCCATTTTTCCTTCATTCCAATAATCTTTCACATCCATAATTAGACACTTCCATCACGTAGTATTTTATATCATTAATCATCATCAATCTATCATTTACACGCGTAAGTGCTACTTTTGTAGCACTTCTAAACTTAAACACATTTCTGCCACCTACATCTCCTTCAACGGAAGTAATCTTCCCAACAAATCTTCTATTGACATCAACATAAGTGACCAGCTGAGGCCCCGAAGCCAGTGTAAAGTTAGCCTCTCAGAAGTTGGGTGTACTGTACAGGACCCGCAAATACTTTAATAGTATACACCTGCTGACCTTGTACAAATTAGAAGTGCGCCTCACTGTTGAATTTGGCAGCCACCACTGGTCTGGAGCCACAATATACCTGAAAAAAACCCTAGACTATTTGCAGAAACGGGCGGTCTATTTGATGGATCTTCCAATATTCACAAACGGATTGCAATCTTTGAACCACAGACGTTTATACATATATTTATATAGTGTTTACGTATAGAAGAGTTTGCGTCATTGGTCCCTTCGACAGCGGTGCATATTCGGGAAACTCACCAAACGCGCGCCCAACATTTTTACACGGTTGACATTCGATGCATGAGAACGGGTCGTATCTACGACTTGTTATTATGTTCAACAGCTCGGCTGTGGAACGATTTGCCAGCCTCTGTGTTTTCTTCCTCCTTCAACATGGGCCTCTTCAAGACCCAGGTTCACTCTTTCCCTTCCTCAAAAAGACCGTCCACACAGCATCCTCAGAGATGAAATAGATCCTGAATGTTTTGTTCACGTTGTTGAGTACATATAACATTGTTGGCTTTCCTCGTCTTCAGTAGAGACACAGAGTTTATTTTTATCGGTTCTTCCAATACTTTTAAAGTGCTATTCCCTCGGAAAAAAATTGTCTAGCGATCAAATCTCCGCCATAATGCACGCACGTTATACATAAAGCAGCATTATTTCCCCGCAGCCCGCGAATCGGTACTTAACCCCGATGTTTAGATGACATTGTTTCGCAAAGTATGATCTACTATTTCCCAATCTGTAAGATGTGTAGCGTCGAAACAAAAAAGACATTTTCCTCATCTCAGTGAAATATACACAGGGTTAATACATCGAATTCCCGCACATACGTTTTGACGTTAAATACTCAAAAACACTAGAGTTTTAGGATAAATAATATATATTTAAGGCCAGCGAAAAACCAGCTGAAACATATATCATATCTGTCGGCCTCCGTAGTTGACTACGAATCCAGAGGTCACAGGTTCAAACCTCGTGTGTGCAAATAACTTTCATTTACTTTATTTGTATCATAGCACATTTCATTCATATAAAATAATACAAAGTATATTTTTGGCACGTTCCAGCGTGGTAAATACTCTTGGTGCCCTGGAGAAAGACCAACATTCAAAATCAAAACGTTACTTGAAATAGCTTTAGCCGTGTTCGATGACCAGATCTGAATAGACAGGCACTTCCCTTCATCTTTCCCATCTCCTTCCCCTCCTCACTTATTTTAGCATCACAACATATCTTGATTGGTGATACCGTAGTCTAACTAACTAACGGTTGGGAGCAGTTGAGACTCTTGTACGGTATTCGCTGTAAAAAAAATAAAAATATTAATTAAACAGTACAAACATGTTACTATACCAATCAGTTCTACTTTCAGTGAGGTTAATACAACCTTAACTTGATGAAGTTAAGAATAGGTTCAATTTTTATCGTTTTTTTTCTACTCATTTTAATAATTGGCTCTTAACTGTTTGACTCTCTCAATGATCTACCACGTAACATGGCTATTACATTTCCACTTTATTCTAGCCAAACTTACCTACACACTCACGTCTGGAACATTCGATGTATCAGATATTTGTAAGTCTTACAGTGTCTCCATAAAACCAGTAATCCGTTACTGCAACGCTTTCAAGATTAATAATTCCCATTGAACTATATAAAGTATACTTGCTAAATGCAACATTGAGGATTAACACTTAAATATTATACTTTCACAAATAGATGATGGTGGGCACCAACCTCAGTGCAAGAATATATATGGAGAGAGATAAATCACTTTCTGCGGGTTTTTACCTCGTTAACCGTGAGAGAGAAAGAGACAAGACAAGTGCTTACATAATATAGCACCACCATTCGGTATGTAAGCATTTTTTCCGTCTCCCGCGTCTCCAGCGACTCCGCCCACTACGTTTTGTTATGCGACATAACAGGACAGAACTCAACGGTTTTTTAGGTTTCATCCTATATTTTTGTTGTTAACAATACTGTTAAAAAGTGGTTACAGTTGTTGTGTTAAAGTTGTTTAAAAAGTTGTTAAACCTAACTTAACCTAACCTAACCCAACCTCAGAGCAAGAATATATACGGAGAGAGAATTAAATATTTTCACCCAACCTATACAAATTCACGATAAAACACTTTTTCTTGGTTTTTACGTCGTTAACCGTGAGATAGAAAGAGACAAGACAAGTTCTCACATAATATAGCACCACCATTCGGTGTGTAAGCATGTTTTCCATCTCTCGCATCTCCGGCGACTCTGCCCACTACATTTTGTTACGCGACATAACAGAACATAACTCAACGGTTTTTTAGGTTATATCCTATATTTTTGTTGATAACAATACTGTAAAAAAGAGGTTATCCAAATAAACAAAAAAATGTCCACATGTGCTATGAATGGATGTATAAATATCCTAGCCCTAGTCCTAGCCACGTCCGAGTCAGGCAAAAATCATCAATACTTAATACAGAAGCGCTCCTTCCTGTATTATTGCTCTGAGGCACCAACTTATGAATACGGGAAAATCAATAAATCGGTTGTATATTATAATCCAAATGCATAAACATGTCTCAGTTTTGAAAAAAACCTCTGTTATCTTCAACCCACACATAACGTCACAAATCGCTTTTTAAAATTTACTATGAATCTGGACTGGATACAGAGTTTTTTGTGGTCAAAACGGTAAATCTCGCACATAAAAATCTTCCGAGATGTCGCAGATATCTACCTAGATAGCATTTTAGATTTTAATGATGAGCGAACTTCCAATTTCACATTCTCTCGTGGCAACCGCAGCGGTTCGGCGGGTTTTGCATTTCAGTCAACCATCTTGGCCAATATGGATAACCATAAAACTGGCTTATTGGGTCAAACCATTTTCCTTGGCACAATATTTCAACAGATGATTGCACATTTTAAAAGCATCGGATTATCCACGACGTTATTAGAAGGAGCTTTATTTTTAGACTCTCTTACGGCTGTTTGCATTCTATACCGCTGTATATACATATATATGATGTTCCTCAAACATCACAATACTAATTATGGGTAAAATTTTCCAAATTTTTAAAATTGTCTTGAAATTTTTGGCAGCAGTCCAAATGATTTTTGTCATTCTTTACGACTCTACCAAAACTTTGACTAGACCATGGCTTAAATGTTCACTCTTATGTTTATTTTGTCCTATTTTTGCCATCGCTTCATTTGTTATTATGTATGTGCTATTCCTTCTCTGTTGCTCTTCTTTCCATTTCGTGTTTTATATGTCTTTTTTGTAATTGGACTTTAGTCCGTTAATTTATAAATAAATATCGGAATGCGTGTTTGTGATTTACGAAATAACGTAGGTCTAGGATGTGAAAATAGTAAGCGATTTGTCTAAAATCAATGACTGCGTCTCTTTGAATAAGGGTTTTGCAGGGTGCATAAAAGATTTGTTTGCACTTATCATTGTAAGTACAGATTTTCTTAAGAAATTGAACTTCAACTGTTTTTTTAATGCGTCACGAAACTAGTGAGCAACAAAAAATAATGATTTAAATGGGACACCTTGATGGTTTGGGTATGTAGAGCGAATGAACGAGGAAAAGAGTGTGAAAAGAAAATATGATGCGAAAGTGAATGGAAGAAGAAGTCGGAGACGCCCGAGGAAAACAAGGCACGATCAAGTGAATCAAATACTTGAATTGGTTCATGTGAAGAGTCAAAATAACAGAAGAGTATGTATGAGACGATGTATGAATGTGAAGTGAGCAAGGAGTGTGTGCCAAGACGGAGTTGTATGGTGGTCTGTCCTTTCTGACTGAAACGGCGTGATGGTTAGTTAGTTGATTAGTTAGTAAATCAAACGAATCGATGCAGACAAAAAAAGATTATTAAAACTACATATTCAACTCGTTTTTGACCAAAATGTCGCTTAAGCCCTTTTGCCTTTCCAGCGACGATACATAGTAGTTATATAAGTATAAAATTATTAAAATATGGATTCGCAGAAAGGTAAAGTTGGAAAAATTAGAACAGATTTTGACGTGAACGTGGTAAGTTTGTTTTTTGCACAATTGTTGCTTTATAAATTATTGCTGTGCTCTTAAAAATTTGAACAAAAGACGGTGAATTTGTTTTTAGTGAAAAGGCTTTTCACTTTGAAAACATGGTGCATTTCCCGTCTCTATTTTCAAACTGTGCATCCAGATTTTCTTTATTTCTGTATCTACGTGGAAATGTAACTGGGAAGGGAAGCGAAAAGGAATCGACTAGCGTAATTTCTCTCGAAACATACGTGACGGGAATACTTCCGAGGGCGATTCCAAGATCAGTTTTTGTGGGATTCCTCTGCGCTGGAGACTACCAGGGCGGGCGTGGGGTGGGGGGGTCGGTGGCTGCATGCTGGGGAGGGGGGAGAGGACAGAGGGAAATTCTATGATTGCTTGCACAACGTCTTTCACTGCAATAAATTGTGGATTTTTCAGATGAATTATCTTAAGTGCAAACGTGTAGGCATATACAAATCTACATATTGAAATTACTTGAGTGGTAGCAACGATCTTTTACTTTTGTGTAACGGGAAGCGTTGCATGTTACGAAGTGGTTTGACATCACCAAAGGTGTAAAACAAGGCTGTGTAATGTCACCGCGCTTTTTTCAATCTGTACATGAATAATTGAATGCAAGAATTGAAAGGTGTGGGCTTGGGCGCGAAAACGAACAATCTTAAAGCATGTTGCCTATTGTATGCAGTTGTTGCGGTGCTGATTGCTGACAGTATGGAAGATCTACAGTTTCTCGTGTCTAGGGTGAACCAAGTTTGTATGTAGAATGAGTTGATGATGAATGTAAGTTAGTCCAAAGTCATGGTGTTTGAAAAAAAGAATACGCAAACAGCGTGCAATATAGTTATGAATGGTGAATACTTTGAGCAAGTGGATTGGTTTGTGTATTTAGGAAATATGTTTACGAAAGACGGAAAGTCTGATAAGGATATTGAAAGAAGGGTGAATGCAGGAAACTCCATAATGGAGGACTGAACGCTGTTGGCGCAAACAGGAAATTGTCCAAAGAAGCGAAGCTAACAGTTCACAAAGGAGTACTTACACCAACCCTGATGTATGGCAGTGAGGCATAGAACTGGCAGAAGAAAGGATGAAAGTAGAAAGTATGTGAGGTAAAACCATGTATGACCGCATTAAATATGTGAATATCTGGAAAGAATCTGAGGCTGATGTAAGCGTAATGAATAGGAACAAAAAAGGGACGCTTAGATGGTTTGAGTATGTAGAGCGAATGAACGAAAAATAGGAGTGTGAAAAGAACATATGATACTAAAGTGCATGGAAGAATAAGTCGAGGCCGCCCGAGGAAGACATGGCACGATCAAGTAAATCAAATACTTGAATCAGGTCATGTGAAGAGTCAGAATAACATAAGAGTATGTATGAGACGATGTATGAATGTGACCGAAGCGAGGAGTGAGTGCCAAGACAGAAATTTATGACGGTCCGTCTTCTCTGTCTACCCCTACGAGGAAACTGAGGATACTGAGATATAAACACATATTTAGGTGTTGGAATGGGATGGAGAAGTGGTAATTGAGGGGATTATTGGAATAACCTTGAAGTAACAATGTATGGAGAGAGAGTTAATTATTTTTACCCAACCTATACAGATTTGGGATAAATCACTTTCTCCGCATTTTTACGTGGTACACCATGAGAAAGAAAGAGACAACAAATTTTCCCGAATGATCACACCGATTTAAAGTATTGTTAAAATGTTCTTCGTGTCCCGCGTCTCCGTTGCTCCGCCCACACGTTATGATAGCGAAATCAATTGACATAACCACAACGATTTATTAGGTTACATATAAATTATTTTTTCAAACAATACTGTGAAAAAGTGGTTATTCGAATAAACAAAAACATTATGTCGACATGTACTATAAATGGATGTATAAATACCCTGGCGTTAGTCCTAGCCACGCCCAGGTCTAGATGAGTCCGGCAAACCTCGTAAAAACTGACTACAGCTCTCTCTATATCGCTCTCTCTTGTTTGACGGCCTCCACGGTCGAGTGGTAAGACGCTCGACTAAGAATCCAAAGGTCACGGGTTCAAACCCGGCGTGCGCCAATAATTTTTATTTAATTAATATGTTTCATAAGATATTTAATTCATATAAACATAATAAAAAGTATATTTGCGGTACGTTCCATAGTGGTAGATACTCTAAGTATCGCCCTGGTGAAATACCACCATTAAGAATCGAAACGTTGCTTGAAATGGCTTAAGCCGTGTTTGGTGACCAGATCTAAATAGCCAGGTACTTCCCAACCTTCCTGTTCCCAATCTCCTTCCCCTTCCCACTACCTTCAGCCTCACAACATACCCTATTTGGGGATGCCATAGTTTCACTGGCTCTAGACGGTTAGGAGCAGTTGAGACTCTTGTGCGGTATTCATATTAAAAAATAAACGAGTATTTAAAAAATAGATTATTGCTCTAAGGAAATAACAGAGCGGTTTACTGAAAATATGTCTAGGAAAGGACTAAAAGATAAATTTATTTGTTTATTCGAAATACTACATTTATGTGATGGTGTTAATTACATTCAACATGGCAAATTCGACAGCAGGGTCACATCACCATAAAGAAAAAATGAGAATTTAATGAACGTAGAACCTTTGGCATTTAATCAAAATTATTACCGCGCGACGATCGTAAATTGACGATTTCTCGTGACGGTCGTATTTTAACGGGCTAACTGGCCAAATGTCCAAAACGTAGAGAGAACACGCATAAACACTTGCGCCGGCCGCCTCGATCGATATCGGAACACCTGACCGTTGCCGTCTTCCACATAAAGTGTCCCGCCTAACGTCAGCCTCACTGATCATGTTTCGTTTATCGGAGGATCATCTGGAGAATTGTAAAATCATTGAAACCTGCGGCCGCGGCCAACTGGTCCTAGGCGCAACGTACTGCCAACTGCTGGCACCGACACTGCCTACCTCGCTACCATTATTCGTCCACCCGTAAAGCCTTCTTCGTTTCTCAAGTGTTTTTCCATACAAAGTTCCACGTTGTCCGTGAATCTCAAACATCTTTCACACAATTATAATATTTTCCCGCTGATAACAGATTGTGATCAGCGGGAAAGCGTAAATGTAATGTTTTTATTAGCGTCGGGAAAAACTTTAATGTTTTGTGATGCTTCACGAATTGCTAGTTCTTTAAAATGAAACCTTCGCAGTGAATACTTTAATTGAAGTTGAACTCGCAAAAACGAGATTTGAGTTGGAACCGGTTCCTCGCCGAAAAAAACACGTACTAGTCGGTAGGGACTTGAAATTGTAAACTCGCCAAAACAAAAGTACTAGTCGATAGAGATTTCAAATTGAAAAGAACTGGAACCGGTTCCTCGCCAAAATATAAAGTACTAGTCAGCAGAAATTCTAAAACGAAAAGAACTCCCAAAAAATCACGTTCCTTTATATCGAAGAACTTTGAAGTCGAACTTCAATTGAAGTACTTGTAATGACGTCCTTTTTTTATGGGCTTTGAAGTTCAACTTCACAACTGAACTACTGCAAATTGAAGTAGTTCTCTGTAATTTAACTTCCATTGAAGTATTTGTTCAATGAAATGAATTCAATGAAATGAACTAAACGAACACCATTAAAATATTTAATTTTGAAAAAAAAACAAAATCACGCTAGTTAATGACAAAAGTCCGTAAGTGTATAAATAAATCGTTAATAGTATTGTTTCAATGCTACATGTTGAGAACCGTCTAATTTTATCAATAAAGTTTTTAGATAGATAGAATATACCTACATGCCTAGGTTACTGCGCGCACATATCTGGCTATCGACATTTTTCTAACTTTATTTAATGTACAAAAGCCATTACGCGACCGTGGAATATGTCGCCGTAGTAAATATTTTTTTAAGTAGGTAGTTGGGAATAGGACAACCTCTTATCTTGCTCTACACACACTGGGATAATAAGCCAACTGTATACGTGCAGACACACGTGTGTGAGTGTATTAGCTCCATTCTCGCGTATCCACCTAGACAAGAACTACCCACACATGACTATTTCTGTTCAAGATAAGGATTTTGTGCAAAGGCAAGTTACCAACCAACTGCTTCGAGTCGAACAAACTCAATAGTTTCAATTATGTTGAAACGATGGGAGAGTTTCAGACTTGGTTTTTGATTCAGAAATTCGAATCCCAGCGCGCGCAAATAAATTTAATATAAATAATCTGAAACACAAAAATGAAACAGAAAAAGTCAGAATATAAAAAGACAATGGTCACAACCGAGACTCAAACTCGGATCCTAAACTCTATCCGGGAGTAACGCCTTAACCAATTCGGCCATTGGAACCTTATTACCCACCCACGTATATCCACTTTATACCTTTCAATGAACTCGGGTTGAGCTTTGAATCCATTACAAAGATGGTTGCCAAAAATCAGAAGTATTAAAAATATTATTTATTAATTAAAAATAATATTCCCCATTTTCAATAAAAAATTAAGATCGATTAAAATGCCACTTTCCAAAAATGTATTTTTATTTTCAGGCTTTTTCTGTTTCATGTTTGTGTTTTAGATTGTTGATATTATTTAAGTATTCAAAAACATATGCACTAAAGCTTTAAAGTTATTTCCAATTTCCAATTTTATTTAATTAATATTTATAATATCACATTTATGTATGGGATATTTACAGCACTTTCCAGGTTATACGTACAGAGAATCAAAACGATGCTTGAAATTACTTTGGCCGTGTTTGGTGGCCAGATCTGAATAGCCTAATACTTCCCAATCATCCTCTTCTACATTTCCTTTTCCTCCCTGCTACCTTCAACCTCGCAACATACCCCAATCGGGGATGTCATAGTTGCACTGGCCCCACTCGGTTGGAAGCAGTTGGGACTCTTGTGCGGTAATCACAATAAAAAATATTCAAAATGAAACTGATAATGCCTCAGATGCATTATAAGACTGAAGAAAAAATATTATTTTTGTTTGATAGTTTTAACTCTACTGAGTAACAAACTACTGTTTTATATTAAATGCATATTTATTAATTTATCAACACTAAAATGCAATAAAAAAACACGTTTCAATGTAGCCTAACCACAGTTTGATAATGGCCTTAACGCCAAAACAGCGGTCACTAAAAACAAAAAACTAAAACTAGCAAAACTAAGTAATAATGATATTAAACACAAAAACTATAAATAAATAAAAATATGTATCCCAACAGCAAAAGTGTTATAAATTAATGAAACGTTTTTTCTAAAGTAACAATATTGAGTAAATCCCAAAACTAAAAACCTAAATTAGGAAATAACAATTATTTATTTTAGTGTACTGTATTATAAAAAAAGTTAGTTTCCTTTATCAAATATTTCGTTCTGTATGCAATACAACCATTGTAAAGTAAATACTACAAGATTCCAATGAGATACACGTAATGTTCCAACAACAAATTGTCTGTAGCGTCAACGTACGAGTTTTCTTAAGTTTCTACGGCTACTAATTTTACCGTTGTCATTTTTCATTCATTAGAAATCAGAGTGTTTTTTTTAATTCTTTAATAATAATGTAAATTAAATATTTGCATTTGACCAGTAACCGCCGGTTATTAGCTCTTAGAACAGTTAGGATAGGTTAGGTTAGGTTTGCTAGGCGAGGCTTTGCAGATTTATCTTTGTTAATTATGCATCTCTGTTCTATTATAATACCTAATACTCTTTTCAAAGTTTTTAATGATACAGGTAAAAATGAGTTATTCTAAATTCATCCACTGTCTTAATGTTTTTTTCGGTATTTTTTTAATGTATACCCACCACTTGCAATAATTCCTAGCTACAACATATTTAGGCCGTAGCGCACAGCAATAAAAGGTAGGTACACCAATGTCCGAAAAGATTGTTAACTTTTTGATCTGTTATCATTTAGAGGCTTCAAGTGTGGGTTTGTTTCCTTGGCCACACGACGTGTTTAGACGCGCCACGCCGAGAAGCAATAGCTTCAAAATATGTAATTAAGGCTGATAAGATTTAATTAAAATGCCAATTAAAATTTTGGTTACTGTTGTTTTTTTTCCACTACCGTGTGGCGTATAGTCCGTTCCGTTGGGCTGCGCCCGTCCTCTCTGCGCTGCTAATTAATGGTCAGACATTTTAGCGCAAAACGATGTAAACAATCACATACCGCGCGAAGCACTTAAGTACTAGACGCAACACGTCCGCTTCATCTGCGAGAACAAGTAAAACCGTACCGCTAACAAAAACGTACCATCCCAAATATGTTGTAATTTTTTTTTACGTGATGGTGATTCGGACATTTTTACAGCGTGGGGTGGAAGCTTTTCCGCTGGCTAATCACAAAGTACGTTGTGCTTCGGTGCGACTCGACGGCTCGGTATCAATTCCAGATTTTTTGCACCCGGTTAATTAACGTATACACATTTCTTTGGTTAATAGAATGAGAATAATTGGAATCGAAGTGGACTTACCATCTTTAGCGAATTCTTATGAGATTAGTTAACTTAGGAAAAGATTAAGAATCGGGTTCGTATAGGTTAAATAGTTGGATTAAAGTATTACCACTTGCAAAAAAGCTTTTTGGACTTAAATGAAAATATCGCTTTTTGGATTAAAAATATAATCTATTGAGAACAAACACATTTGGGAGAACTTTTTTCTGGTGAAACGAAAAATATAACCATTTTTTAATACAAAGTACATAAGTGTATTTTAAATCCATAGACAGCTGAAGAAATATTAAGTTTATAAATTACCCTTTCGTAGATAGTTAAAAGAACTTCATTATTTTTATCTAATAGAACGATGTTCATGTTGTTTTTTATCCATCTCCAGTGAAAATAATTGTTGAACAACAGTAAAATTTCCTGTAAAAAAAACTAACTAACTAACCATTACGCCGTCTCTCCGCAGGGGTAGGCAGAGAGGACGGACCGCCATACAACTCTGTCTTGGCACACACTCCTTGCTTCATTCACATTCCTACATTGTATCATACATACTTTGACTCTTGATATGGGCCGACTCGAGCATTTGATTCACTTGGTCGTGCCATGTCTTCCCCATGCGTCTCCGACTTCTCTTCCATTCACTTTCGCGCCATACAATCTTTTTCCACTCTTTTTTTGTTAATTCGATCTACACGTCCAAACCATCTAAGCGCCTCTTTCTTAGTCCTGTTCATTACATCAGCCTTGAATTCTTTTCGGATACCCACGTTTTTAACACGGTCATAGATGGTTTTACCGCACACACGCCTCAGGGATCACATTTCTACTGCATTCAGTCTCCTTTCATCCGTCCTCTGTTAGCTGTTTGCCTTACTATCATACATCAGGGTTGGTATAAGCACTCCATTGTGAACTGCCAGCTTATTTTATTTAGATCATTTTTATCTGCGCCAATAGCGTTCAGTCCTCTGTTAATGGAGTTTCCTGCATTCACCCTTCTTTCAATATCCTCACCAGCCTTACCGTTTCTCTAGAACATACTTCCTAAATACACAAACTCATCCACTTGCTCCGAGTATTCATGATTTACAACCATATTGCACGCTGTTCTCTTACTCTGTCACTCTTTCAAACACCATGACTTTGGACTTTTCTTGCATTCATCATTAACTCACTCTGCATACACACTTGGATCATCCTAGATACGAGAAACTGATGATCTAAGATTAGTAAACTTATAAAAATCGGCATCCATGACTTTGGACTAACTTGGATTTCTTTTTCAATTTTTTTTTTCTACAATTATATAATTGTATTTCGTTTGCCTTTAAAAGAAGTATAGCGAAATCAGTCCAATTAAAAAGCTTCGATCGATTTGATATCTGTTATTCATTCAATTGATAGTTAACAATGCCGGCTCTAATTCCTCGTGAGTGTGTCGTTTCTTCAGCGATAACAGCGTCAATGCTGAATGCTGTGTGCCGTAGTGAGGTGAACCTACCTGTGTTGTTTGATTTATCGCTAGTCAAGGTAGACTGTTGCTCGAATGGGCACGCTTTAAACGCAATACCTTCTGATTTACGATAATTAGTGGCGTTTGCGTTTTCCGATGATCATCGCGGAATCAAATTAAAAATTAATTCCGACATCAAAGAATAAGTAGCCTAATCCGTCGGATAAAGAATTCAATTCGATTCCTCGCGTTTTGATGTATTTTTCCCGAGAACTTGTTTGAAAATTGATTACGGCCGGGTTTGAACTCTAACGCTAAATGTCAATGTTTATTAAAGATTTACCTATTAATTGATTAGTTTCCTAATAAGCTGCCTCCATGGTCGAGTGGTAAGACGCTCGACTATGAATCCAAAGGTCGCAGGTTCAAACCCTGCGTGCGCAAACCATTTGAAAAAAATTAAATTGTGTCAAAACACATTAAATTTTTAAAAATAACGTTGTATAAGACCACGGATTTAAAAAAAAATATGACCGACCGGTTTCGCTTAGCCTAAGATCATCAAAATACAAAAATACTCATAATTAAACTAGTAATTAAATTTTGTACCCTGATGATGCTTAGGCTAAGCGAAACCGGTCGGTCATAAAAATTGAAATTAAATCTGGGGTTATGCACAATATTATTTTTTTAATTTCATTAATTATGTCAAACCACAAAGTAATTGCTTTCTACGAAAATACATTTAATTCATATAAAATAATAGTTAGTATATTTGAGTCGTATAGTATCAAAGGCAGAACTATACATAATTATTGATCATATTGAAATATAAATGAAAACAGTTTTATGTGTTTTTAAGAGTTATTTAATTTTGAGGTTTTTTAACGTTATTTTTAAATCTGAATCAGAATACGAAAATTTAAAATAGCGTGAATGCAATCTTTGCGTTAAATTAAATATAAATATTTAAATAATGGAGAGTTCTAAATTTGTATTCTGGATAGTTCTGCCTTTGATACTATACGACTCATTTGTAGCACGTTCCAAAGTGGTAGATACTATAAGTATCACTCTGGTGAAAGACCACCATTCAGAATCAAAACGTTGTTTGAAATGGCTTTAGCCGTGTTTGCTTTCCAGATCTGAATAGCCAGGTGCATCTCGACCTTCCTCTTCTCCATCTCCTTCCCTTCCTACTACCTTCAGTCTCTCAAGATACCTCGATTGGGTATGCCACATCCTTACTGGCTCTAGACGGTTGGGAGCAGTTGAGACTCTCGTGTAGTATTCACTATAAACAAAAATTATTAAATTAGTTTAGGCAGCCTACAAATAAATAATTTATGGAAAAGGCCATTAATCGAACAGCGTGAAATATTTTTATTGGCGACTGCTATTTTTTATGTATTCGAGGCTAACTTTGAAAAAAATTGACAGTTTTATGTAGTTGGAGTGAATTTTTGTTCCGAAAACCAACATTTTTGTAAGATTTAAATTAGAATTATCTTTAAGGCCTTGTGCTTTATTATTTATTTTAGATAAAATATCAATGATTTTTATTGAAATATTAATACAGAAAATAAAAATAAAAATGGCCGCGATCGAGAGTCGAACTCGAAATCACTTCTCTTTCCGGGAGTAATATCTTTGCCCATTGGCCACCGAAACCTTTACGGAAACAGTCATTTTCGCCAATCTCATAATCCAAATAATATTGATAATTTTCAAGAAAAAATATGAGCTAAAGAAATTCTAAAAATAACTTTGTATAAGACCACGAATATTATTTTAATTTTCGCGGCCGACCGGTTTCGCTTAGCCTAAGCATCATCAGAGTACAAAATTAAACTAAACATATATATATACACAGAGTGCGTGATTATGTATACATACAGAGGGAGAGCAAATTATAAAATAAAAATAAAATAACAAAACAATGAGAAAATATAAAATATGAGCTGATTAGCCAGGTGCCCCTTCACTTTTGTGTGCTTCTAACTAACCATCAAGCCGTTTCTCCGCAAAGGTAGGCAGAGGGGACGGACCGCCATACAACTCTGTCTCGGAACACACTCCTTGCTCTGTTTACATTCATACATCGTTTCAAACATACTCTTCTGTAATTCTGACTTTTCACGTGGTTCGATTCAAATATTTGATTTACTTAATCGTCCCATGCCTTCTTCGGGCGTCCCCGACTTCTTCGTCCATTCACTTTCCCATCATATATTATTTGCACACTCCTTTCTTCGTTTATTCGCTCTACGTACCCAAACCATCTAAGCGTCCCTTTCTTGATCGTATTCATTACGCCTACATCAGCCATGCATTTTTAAATGTATCCACATTTTTAATACGATCACACATGGCTTTACCGCACATACGTCTCAGGGATCTCATTTCCACAGCATTCAGTTTACATTCATCCTTCATCTGCCAGTTTCATATGCCCCACTGCCATACATCAGGGTTGGTATAAGCACTCCATTGTGGACTGATAGCTTCGCTTCTTCGGACCATTTCTTACTGGCGTCAACAGCTTCTAAGCACACACTTTATTCGTAAATGGCGATATCCACCTTCCATCCATCAGTATTTATTATTTTACGCACTTAAAAAAAGCTTTTCCCGTACCGACGAAAAATACTGATTTCATGGCAACATTTCAAAGCTCACGTACGCAAAAAACCAGTAAAATATACACGATTAAGATAATTTGGCTCATAATGTCGCGAAGCAAGGTAAGTCTTTGAGAAAACCTGTTGCCTATTGGTCAATTTTATTGAAAACCTGTATTAATTGCTAAATAAAGATATAATTTTCATTTAATATTCGATGCTGAAGATTAGATAAATCACATTATTATTTCGCTACTTTTTCAGCAATAAAATACTATTTGCTATTTTTATTACAATACATTGAGTAATATTTATCATTGGCAAATATAGCCTTAACCATTTTGTATGATGATTAAGAATATATTTTTATTACAAAAAAAAAATACTATGAAATTATATTAATATTGTTCGAAATTGTCATTTTTGACATCGTCACTTCTGACAGTAACTTTTGACATCATCACTTTTAACATCGTTAATTTTGACAGTCACTTTTGACATCGCCACTTTTAACAAAGTCACTTTTGACATCATCACTTTTAACACCGTTACTTTTGACAGTCACTTTTGACATCGCCACTTTTAACATAGTCACTTTTGATATCGTCGCAGACTAACGATTAGCGGTAATTGTTTTTTTTTTCTTGTTTGACATTTGACCGGTTCCTTTTAAACGCGGATTGTCGGTCCGTTACAGCTTTTGAACGAATTGTGATCACTTGAAAAGCAAAACTGTCATGTCGTTATGCTTGTCAGGTGGTCGCAATTAATCGTTGAATTGTTACGATGTCGAATTTGAACTTATTTTTTTTTAAATTGACTCCAACATGTGGTTTCGAAAAAACTGAAAATGTAATCTTCTTCCCGAAAGAGTAACCTTCAGATAGTTTTTGATAACTGACTAGTACTTACTAGACTAACATACGATATGAAAACAGAAGCTGAAAATCTTTTCAGCTTCGTTCCCTATTTCCTCCGCCATAAAACTTTGCTTAAATACGAGACTCCCAGACACGTGGTTATATTAACCAGTGTAAGTTTATTTGCATAAAATAGGGCTTTCACATACTACCATTCGCTTTGCCAACTATTTGGTTACACAGCCCTCGTGGCTAACTATCATTGACGACATTATTGCACGCTGTTCTCGTACTCTCTCTTTCAAACACCATGATTTTGGAGTTAAACTTTTTTTGTATTTTTATAGTGAATACCGCACAAGAGTTCCACCTGCTCCCAACCATCTAGAGCCAGTGAAACTATGGCATCCCCAATTGGGGTATGTTGTGAGGCTGAAGTAGTGTGGAGGGGAAGGAGATGTGAAAGAGGAAGGTTGGGAAGTTTCATGATACATATTAATTAAATAAAAGTTATTGGCGCACGCCAGGCTAGAATCCGCGACCTTTTAATTCGTAATCGAGCTTCTTACCACTCGACCACAGAGTTAGTTAAATAAGCTTTTCTGCATACCGTGCTTGGTTCATCCTAGACATGAGAAACTGTAGATCTTCCATACTGACACACCTGCAAACTGCAAACCCGATAATTGCGCACTGCAACTAGTTTTGGCAGCGTTGTTAGTTGCATTCGCAGCCCATTCCTGCGCAGCTCGGTTCACCCACGCTAAAGCCGGCGATAAATTTCGTGAATGAAGGTGCGCTCCACCTCCGAGTTGCGTGCGCAATGCGCATAAATGCTTTATTGGGCACAACAAACACAAAGAGCGAGAAATTTAACTAAAAAAGCTCAGCGGTTACCAATTTAGCTTTCGAAATATATTTATATTGTTTATTGCTCTTTCCGTTCTATCCAGTTAATCCACAATTAAGTAGTTTGGCAACAGGATTTTAAATACATTATAAATACGAGTACATAATAAAATATAATACAAAAGAATCACAATGGAAATACAGATAATCTTATTATTTAAAAAAATATATATTATTAATATTCACACATCTTGTGAAACTGATACACCATTACACCATACCTTGGAAAATAAATTATTTTTACCCAACCGATACAAACTTGCGATAATTTTCTCCGGGTTTTACGTCGTACACCATGAGAGAGAAAGAGACAACAAATATAATGTACTGTCACAATGATCTTGGGCTCCTGGGTCACCGCGGGACTCCGCCCATTTTTTATAATGCCACTAAACTTGACACAACTAAACGTTTTTTTAGGTTAGATGCTATATTTTTGTTGAAATCAATACTGTGAAAAAAGTGGTTATACGAATAAACGAAAACATTATGTCGACATGTGATATGAATGGATGTACGGTATATATCGACATAATGTTTTTGTTTATTCGTATAACCACTTTTTCACAGTATTGTTATTAACAAAAATATAGCATAAAACCTAAAAAACCATTGACTTATGTCCGTATGTCGCATATCAGAATTTAAGCGTTGTTTTAAAATGGTTTAGCCGTGTTTGGTGACCAGATCTAAATCTTCTCCATCTCCTTCCCCTCTTGACTACCTTCAACCTCTTAACATACTTGATTGGGGATGCCATAGTCTCACTGGCTCTAGATGGTTGGGAGCAGTTGAGTCTCAGTGGTATTCACTATAAAATAAAATAAAACATTTTTTTTTTTTTTTTTTTTCATTTCATTTCATATTATCTGTCACTTCCTCTCTGTTCCTTCGTTATAACGTAAGTGTTATTTTATTGTTTTCTTGTTGTTCTCTTATTTTATTTTATAAATGAAGTTTTCCCTCTGAATGTACGAGTATATATAACCGCACACTTTGTATTTTTTGATTGGTTTAATGTTGTACCCTGATAATGATGCTTCGGCTAAGCGAAACTGGTCGATCATAAAAATTACAATAAGTTCCTCGGTCATATACAAAGTTATTATTTCATTTTTATTCCTGAATATTTGTAACTTGTTGCCATTGATAAATCATTTCCAACCATGGTGTTTATTTGAAGTCTGAAATCATTACTGCACAGTTTTGTTGATCAAGTATTACTCGACGGGGTCTGTAATATTCGTTAGTTCCGTATTTAATTATTTCTTACCAGGACTTCCTTGGCTCGAGGAACGAATAGTAATTAGATTATACTTAACTTCATGGGCTTGAGTAATCCATTTTTACTTCCTACTACCTCCTGAGTGTGTACCTACAACTGCTAATGAATTTGTAAACAGAACAGTAGTTAAAACCTGTTGGATTGAGATTAACAAGATCGTACGAAAGGTCGCCAACAAATTAACTATATTAATATAAACACCAACAGGCATTGAGATCTTGTTTTGGTTGCGCCAAAAGCTGTGCTGTTTGGTTTCTGATTCGGTTCAGCTATTGATTATTCTCTCCAGGTATTTTGATCTTGAGATAGACAACACTCGAACACCTTACCAAGCTGGAATAAGTTCACTGTTGATATTGGGTCTGATATGCTGTCAGTCAGATAAAACGGGCTTGAGCCACAAGGTTTTTGTAAATTTAATTGACTAATTGATATTCGACGTTTAATAAAGCTGTTGCAATTAAAAAACTACATGTTACATGATCCACATCATAACTCACATAACTCAACGGTTTTTTAGGGTATATCCTATTTTTTGTTTATAAAAATTCTGTGAAAAACTGGCTATTCAAATAAACAAAAACATAATGTCGACGTTTGCTATGATTGAATGTATAAATACCCTAGCCCTAATCCTAGCCACGCCCGAGTCTGGCGAAAATCATCAATACTGACTACAGAAGCGCTCCTTCCTGTATATGATTGCTTTGAGGTTCCAATGCAATAAGGCAAAATATACCAAACCCCGTATCTCGGGTACCTGTCAAATTATCAAACGAAGAGGACTTTCTCTAAATTTGTTTAAAACATATCCAAAGAATATATTTGTTACTTAATTGCATTGCAAATAAATCACCATTATCTTTAGTAACAGAATACTCTACAACAGAGATGAACTTTTATAGCGCAGACCATTTAACGTGATTAGACAATTAAATACATGTATTTTAGTTTGCTTATTTTCTTCCGCTTTATTATCAATCTAGTAGAGGTCGCGGGTTCAAATCCCGGCCTGCGCAAATAAATTTTATCCAACTAATATGTGTTATTTCACATTTCATTCATATCAAATAATATGTAGTATATTTTCGGCACGTTCCAGACTGGTAGATACTATGTATCGCCCTGGTAAACGACGACCATTCAGAATCGAAACGTTGCTCGAAATAGCTTTAGCCGTGTTCGGTGACCAGATCTGATTCATCTCTCCATTTGATTCCCTTCTCCACTACCTCCAACCTCACAAGATACTCCATTTGGGGATGCCATAGTTCAATTGGCACTAGACGGTTGGGAGCAGTTGAGAGGTGCGGTATTTACTTTTTATATTTATACATAAAAAAATTCTAAAAGTAATTTGCTGACCGTGTGATGCTTTTCCATATGCAATATTTGTGTCAAAGCTGAAATAACTAGTTATCAACAGACCAGGGCAGCTGTCCCTTGACTCGAACGTGCTCTTTAGCTGTCGGATGTAATATTTCAAACTCGATTTTCAAAAGCGGTAAAATACACATCGGGAAGTGAATCCTTGAAATCAAACGAAACCTTGCATAAGGACTGCAAATTGTAAATACTGGTAACGAAGCCACCTTCAATCGGAGACATAGATTTATAACTTACGATTGTTTTCCCCATTCAAAACTAAGCGAAATCTATATTAAGTAAGCCTTCCCCTTTATCATAAGTATTTGCTAAAGCTTACTTCACACCATATTTTTTTAAATGAGCGTACGAGCACTTGCAGCGGGCATCAGACATGTAGTTAAAGTAAAAAAATTAGTTAGTCAATTTAAAATAAGTGTTAAAGTCATTGCGAATCGGTTGAGATCGGTGCATGAATGTATAAACTAGTGTTTTTTGTAAATCAAAATTGTGTTGGATCATCAAAATCATGTGTTTTGGTTATAAAATGTTATCGCCTAAAAATATTACAGACACTTTGATTAATTTTGTTTTTTTTTATAGTCTTTGCCAAAAAATAAAGTTTTAAGTCTCTACAAATTCTATGGAGTGTAAAATCTTCTACTAAAGAACATTTTTCCGGATTTCATTTTAGTATATAACCAACTAACTAACTAACCAACACGCCGTTTCCCCGCAGGGGTAGGCAGAGAGGACGGACCGCCATATAACTCTGTTTTGCCACACACTCCTTGCTTCATTCACATTCATACATACTCTTCTGTTATTCTGACTCCTCACATGGCCCGACTCCATTATTTGATTTACTTGATGGTGCCGTGTCTTTCTCGGGCGTACTCGACTTCTTCTTCCATTCACTTTCGCATCATATGTTCTTTTCACACTCATTTCTTCGTTCATTTGCTCTACATGCCCAAACCATCTAAGTGTCCCTTTCTTGATCCTATTCATTTTAGTATATAATGTTGGAAAATTAATTTTTTTTAGACTGTGACCAGAAAACATTTTGGTGTCTGTGCCTGGGATTTACTGCTTTTTGGCGATGTTTTTTTTTTTGCATCAATCGAAACAAGCGAAAGTGGCAATTTCAGCCTTATTGCCACTAGGGTGAGGAGCGCGTGATTTTGTTCGAATCTCCCTAATTTACGGTTATGATTTAGACCAGTGAAACAGAAGTTAATAGATGTGTAAACTTGACGTGTACTATGTCCCCTTGGTAGCATCGACTTTTCTTACCGATAAACTTTTTGCTTTGAATTCGTGTTTTTTAAAAGAAAAATTTCAAAATTCCTTGCAATCTGCATTTATTTACTACATCATCTTTTTAAAGGGGCCGTACTGTTGGTTGTTTAAAAATACAATTCAGGTTCCTTTTTGGTGAAGTGGAACCACAAAAAAACACCCTGAAGCATAATTGCGGTTTTGTAACCCATCACGTTTTTATCCCGGAGTAACTCTTATGGACGTCGTAAAATAAACAAATATCTTATTTAACCATAAGATAATGTATATTGCACTTATAAAGGTGCGCTTATTATTATAGTGATGCATTGATTAAAGATAACAACATATTTGACAGGAAGAAACCATTTTATTTGATCAAAGACAAATAATTCAAATGTTAGTAGAAAGTGGTTTGGCACATTTAAAGAAATTAAAAAAATAGCTTTGTAAAAGACCAAGGATTTTATTTTCATTTTTATTTCCGATCAGTTTCGCTTGGCCTAAGCATCATCAGGGTACAAAAAGTAAACTAAACAAAAAAAACAAAGTGTACGGTTATTTATACATACAGAGGGAGAATAAAATATAAAATAAAACAACAGAACAATGAGAAAACAACAGATTAACATTTAAATTATAACAAAGCAACATAGATAAAGAGACAGATTAAATGAATTGATAGAGACAAAACGTCAACTGAGAAGGTTATTGAAGAATAATGATGAATGATGAGTTTAAAGGAAATTTACTTAATATTGGACTACTGGACAAATTTACCTGGTGATGCTTAGGCTAAGCGAAACCGGTCGGTCAAAAAATTAAAATAATATCAGTGGTTCTATACAAACTTTTTTTTTTTAATTTCTTTACAAATAACTTATTTTACATTACTTTATTTAATACAGATTCAACGTGTTTCGTGAACAATGTTCTCTTCATAATGAATAATTGTATACTAGTTCTATAAGTAAAACTATATTCTATAAGTTTTTTTATTTTTTAATCGAAGGAAGCAATTACTTTGTAGCTTGACATTATAATTTAAATAAAAAATATTTTAGTTTTAAGCCACTTTATTTATACACATATAACAATTCGACCGGTTTCGGTTAAACTTAACCTTCTTCAGGAACGTATATATATATATAGATATAAACTAAGTTAAACTAACTACTTAGTTTATATATATACGTTCCTGAAGAAGGTTAAGTTTAACCGAAACCGGTCGAATTGTTATATGTGTATAAATAAAGTGGCTCAAAACTAAAATATTTTTTATTTAAAGTAATTTATATATCAACATTGTAAGAGGAGGTAAGAGGTAGAGGAAAGAGTAGAAGCGGGTGGAGTTAATTAGGGAATGCCATGGTCGTTAGAAGGGGGAAACCAGTTCGGTGAGAAAATATTCAAAAGAGGATTGTGTACATTTTTTTCCTGATTATTAATTACATTTGACGATATTAACACTTTATCTAATTTCTTATATTTCTGAATTATTTATCTGCAACGTCTACCAACCTGTTTGTAATATTTCAGTCATTGTTGCAACTATTTTAGTTGAGGGAAAATATGTTTTACGACATTACTATTTTAATTTTAATTTTTTTTTATTTTTATTATTATTATTTTTAGCTCTATTTTTGTTACGTCGTTATATATAAGCGCATTCAAAATTTTATTTAACGCGTATCTTTGGAAGGTTTTTTTATAATTCGGTGTACTTATAGGATTGTCCAAGCAAGATGAACAAAATTAATCAATGTTTTATGCAATACAGTATGATGAAGTATGTTAAGCATTATTGCTAATCGTGTCTGTAGCGTTCACTTTGTTCATAGTTTTGTAAATCTGTATCTAGCCAAATTAAAGGAAAATATATATTTATAGATTCGTATAGAAGCTGTTAGAAAAAAAAAGTTTTGTTTTAGTAAGCCAATAAAAATTATTGAACCATCAACAAAATGGTGGTGCGTTGTATTTTTTTACATTCTAATGGCAATGTCAAAGCTTCATAGCTCATGACGGAAATGCCATTTCCAGCTGGAAATAGCTGAGTTAACGTGAAATTTTAAGATAGAAAAAGATCTACCATATTTGTAAGCATACATGTTTTCCGTCATGCAGTGAAGATTACAACAGGTATTTGATTATTTTTTAAAGTATTCTTCGTTCTTTTTTATATATTTTTATTTGAGGGTCGGCACTCAAATGTACACACTTTTTGGTTTTCTAGTACAAGCAAAACTTCAAATTCTTTATCATATACGGCTAGTTAAGAAAATGTCTAAATTTTCCATTGAATACAATTCTTAAGCAGTAATCTTTTAAATTCTTTATGAAATACATACTGGAATTTTAGGTAAAACGTTCACAAATGCCTTTTTTGTTTTAAAACTGCACCTCAGTATGTTTTTTCATAGAATTTAAAGGGTTACAGTTTAAAAAAATATATTCACTAGAAACCTCTGACATTTTTCTACCTACCCATAGAAAATTTGCAAATAAATCATTTTTAGTATTACTTGTGAATTTCATTCACTAGAGAATTTGCCTACATCCCAACTATTTCTCAGGGATTGACATAAGCAGCAGAAAAATAAATCCCTATGGATAATTTTTAGACAAATTTAAAGAAAATGTTTAATTAAAGAATGGGTTACACAGAAAAAATAAAAGAGTGCACAGTGTCCTAACAAAGTAGCAGCAGGTAAATAACGTTCTCATAAATATTCTTAGAAAAATTTAAAGGTGAAAATGGCTTTACACAGATAAGTGATAAAAATACATAATGTTTAATGTCTTAGATATCATTGGTGTTAGGTTAGGTTAAAATGCACGCATTCCCATGTCATTTTAACCAAATCGCGAGCGAGAAATCAATCCTGAACGAGACAAGTTATAAAGTGGACAGGTCAATAAATCAGCGAATAGGGGTGTCAGGGATCCGGATACATAATATGATTCGATAATCCCCCGAGGATGGGCTCTTGAAATATTTTGTCCGCACTTTGATCGATCCGCTGCAAAGTTCCGTTTCTCGGCCGTGTTTTCGTAAATAAAAACAGTATATGCGAACCCGGGGAATACGCAGAGACGTGACCAAATCAATGTAAAAGCTTCTCAACCCGCTTGCGTCATAAGGGATGCCGGCTGAAGGGATGTTTTGTGAGGGATTTTGAATCTAACGGCAATGTTATTATTACTGTACATTCTTCCCGATGCAGTTGGACTTAAATTGCGTTGCGAGTTTTGATAAGTTAAACTGGTTATTCCTAGACTCGCGTTAGTTTTATGTACGTACGTAGAAATAAAATTTAAAGTCATACTCATACTCACTTCTTTTAAACATTAGTTCGCCCTCATCTAGAATATGCTAGTGTAATTTGGTCCCCTTTACGACTATTATTACTACTTATTTTTGTCATTCTTTACGACTCTACCAAAACTTTAACTAGACATTGGCTTGAATGTTCTTTCTTATGTTTATTTTTTCCTATTTTTGTCATCGCTTCATTTAATATTATGTTTGTGCTGTTCTTTCTCTGTTGCTCTTTTTTCCCATTTCGTGTTTAGTGTTTTTTTTTTTGTAATTGGACTCTAGTCCGTTAATTTATAAATTAATAAATACACGTCCTTACTTTGCTTAGTTGCTTGTATTAGAATACAACAAAGTGGCGTTTAGTGCCATTTTGAGTGCTGAGGCACAACTGAAAAAATATCGTCAATCTTCGAAGAACATGAAAATAGAAAAAGATACAGAAAATAAAAAGATTAGGTTGTGACCGTGACTTGAACTCTGAACCTCTTTTTTATATGGTGAATATCACACAAGAGACCCGACTGCTCCCAATCGTCTAGAGCCAGTGAGACTATGACATCCCCAATTGGGGTATGTTGTGAGGCTGAAGGTAGTGGGGAGGGGAAGGAGATGGGGTAGAGGAAGGTTGGGAAGTACCTGGCTATTCAGATCTGATCACCAAACACTGCTAAAGCCATTTCAACTCTACACTATCTGATAGTGGCGCTTCTACCAATTTCTCCATCCCAACCAATTCATTGAGTGTCATTTTTAACAATCACATATTTCTTGGAAACTGCGAATATTTTTATTTTTCACTTTTTCCGATATTTTTGGCAACCATACTTATTATCATGAGCAACGTTCTATCCGAACACAATTGCATACATAGATGGGGTTCATGGATAGAATTATCGATTTTTATTTTTTATCGTTGACTTTTTGTAAATCAGCGAGTGTAATATTGATTAATGAAAGAATATCAACAATCTTCATAGAATATAAATATTGGGAAGTTTATTGACCGTGATATGTTTATTATTTCGTAAAATATAAATTATTTCTCATTTAACAAAAATTGTGTACCATTGGGTGCTGACCCTTATGGCTTTTTTTTTCAAAACAAGTAGAAAATTTATACATTTCCTATAAAATAAAAGTAAAAAATTTTTTTTTGATAATATTTGATTGCAATATTGTTATATGCTATATTTTTTATTCTAACTAGTTTTTCAAGTATTGATTTCTTCCAAAATAGAAACTTATATGTAGGTAATACATATTTTCCAAATAGAATTAAAATTGATAATTATAAATCTGTTTGATTGAAAGATTCTATAATTTCAACTTTAGACCGGTTACTAGCTGAGTGGACAAACGCGTCGGATTTTTACCCGGGCGTCGATTCAATTCCTCTGCTAGATTAGTTTTCCATCATTGCACAAGCGACATCTTTCGCCTTTAATGATGGCAGTGGAAGTTTTTCAAATATTGTCAAGTTATTCGTAACTCGAGAATGTTTGTCTTTCTTTAAAAAACCTCTACAACATAAACGTGATTCTAACTGGAAAGGCGATTATAATAAATTGTCAACTTGAACAAATCAACCTTATTTTCCTGAGAGATATTGCAAGGCATGGACTGCACACATTAATTCATATAAAATAATATAAAGTACATTTGCGGCACCTTGACTTGGAGATGGTGACGAAACTGTTGCCGTGACAAAAGTCGCCCGTGGCCTAAGTGTGCTCGTGTCGTTTAGGTACGTAGTGCGCGGCATACTTGGAGAAACAATGTATGGAGAGAGAGCTAATTATTTTTACCCAACCGATACAAACTTGCGATAAATCACTTTCTCCTGGATTTAACGTCGTACACCATGAGAGAGAAAGAGACAACAAATATAATACTTCTACGTACGGTCACAATGATCTTAGGCTCCTGGGTCACCGTGGGACTCCGCCCACATTTTTTATTATGCCACTAAACTTGACACAACTAAACAGTTTTTTAGATTAGATGTTATATTTTTTTGATATCAATACTGTGAAAAAGTGGTTATACGAATAAACAAAAACATAATTTCGACATGTGATATGAATGGATGTATAAATCACTCTAGCCTTAGTCTTAGCCACGCTCAGGTCCGCCGAGTCTGGTAAAAATCATCAAAAACTGACTACACTGCCTTGGATTGAAACCACTCTAAATACTCTAAGGCGGCATACGATGTTCCATAGGCTACACACAGATGCGTATCTGCGCGCCAACCGAGATGTATGTCACTGGTACGATCATATTTCCAAGAGGATGGATGGAAGCCTATCAGATAAGTTACGGCATTCCAGTTCCAGCGTTTTACTCGTATCTCCCGTGGCTACGTGGGCCCGCTGCTCGCTGGCTTTATCTATTTAATAGAAGCCGTGTCATCAAAAATACTCTCTTCATTATTTAGCAATTTAATGACTTACGTGAAATAAAATTTAAATGTGCCAAAAAATACTTGGCATTAAAAGTGTAATAAATTAGAGTTTACGTTGAGATTTTCTATCAATATTCATAAATATTTGTTAATTTACCAACTTGTTTGGTCCTCCCGTCCCAACTTGTGTGCTCAAATTTAAGATAAATACAAAATATAGCGCGGTCACATGCATATTTAATGGTAGACAAGAAATAATATTAGCTTGACCATATTTAAAAAAATACATTACTTATTTAAAGAATATATGATGCGAAAGTGAATGGAAGAAGTAGTCGAGGACGCCCGAGGAAGACATGGCACGATCAAGTCAATCAAATGCTTGAATCTGGTCACGTGAAGTGTCGGGGAAACAGGAGAGTATGTATTAGACGTTGTATGAATGTGAATGAAGCATGGAGTGTGTGCCAAGACAGAGTTGTATGGCGATCCGTCCTCTCTGTCTACCCTTTCGGAGAAACGACGTGATGGTTAGTTAGAAGGGGTCTGAATCTGGGTCCTGGGTCACCGCGGGACTCCGCCCACATTTTTTTAATGCCACATAACTTGACACAACCAAACGGTTTTATATTTCTGTTGATAATAATACTGTTAAAGAAGTTATATAAATAAACAAAAATAATATGTCGATATGTGATATGAATGAATGTATAAATACCCTAGCCTTAGTCTTAGCCACGCCCAGGTCCGCCGAGTCCGGTAAAAATCATCAAAAACTGACTACACTGCCTTGGATAGATACCACTCTACGAGTATATACTCTTACCGTCTTACTTATTAGATTTCTACGCGCCTACGTAGCGTTGGTTTAGTTACACCGGACGTAGGCCATTAAATCAGACAGATAAGCCGTGGTTTTAAGGCGAGTTTATCGCTATTCCGACCTTATAACATGCGTAACATTTACACCTCGCTTATAAGTAAGGGGGTAAGGGTACAAATGTGGTATTGACGGCCTCCATGGTCGACTGGTAAGACGTTCGACTACAAATCCAAAGGTCGCGGGTTCCTACCTGGCGTCCGCCATAACTTTTATTTGATGAATATGTGTCATAACATATTAAATTCATATAAAAAATATTAAGCACATTTGCGGAACATTCCAGAGTGGTAGATACTCCGTATTGCCCAGGTGAAAGATCACTATTTAGAATCCAAACGTTGCTTGAAATAGCTCTAGCCGTGTTTGGTGATCAGATCTGAATAGCCAGGTGCTTTCCAACCTTCCTATCTTATTTCCTTAC
Source organism: Drusus annulatus (assembly GCA_022651775.1). Classification (NCBI taxonomy): domain Eukaryota; kingdom Metazoa; phylum Arthropoda; class Insecta; order Trichoptera; family Limnephilidae; genus Drusus; species Drusus annulatus. Next base: position 25,406 of record JAGWCC010000106.1, on the reverse strand, counting down.
TCACTACCTATAGCCTCACAACATACCCTAATTGGCAATGCCATAGTCTCACTGGCTCGAGACGGTTGGGAGCAGTTGGGACTCTTGTGCGGTATTCACAATAAAAAATATTTAAAAAACCAAGTAGTTGAATTCATAATATACATTTTTATGGAAAAAAACCATCAGACTAACAACACATTCTTGTTAGATTTAATTTTAATTTATTTTTTACATAAAGAAAAAACAAATCAATTATAATAATGATGATGATAAAGATAGAAGGCTTCTGAGCGGCCTCTTTAAGACATCAAAACCACTTAACACTTTTAAGTGTTTGACCATCGCATATTCAAAAACTCGTTATGTACCTATCTACTAATAAAATATGAAATTCTAAGCCAAAAACAAGCTTTAAAAAACATATATAACAGTTTAAAAGTTAAGGTATCAATTTTACGTTTTAAAAAAATCGTTTTATGTCAAGTTTTCACGTCAGTGTACATTTGTTTGATTCTGGTTTTGGTGCATTCATATTTAATCTCAAGAATCTTATAAGAAGCGTATCAATCGGAACTTTTACTAGTTTCTGGTATTCTATGACATTCCATGTTCACGTTTAGCAGCCATAAACAAATCCAGTTAATCGAGTTGGAAAATTGTAATGTTTGTTTTATAAATCAAGCATTAAAAAAGAAGTTGAAATGATATCGACAACTTTAAGCGGAATGCGCATATCTGAACCCGTTTGTATTCCCAAGTGATACAATCTCTTGGAGAGTTATCGTACCATTTTAAAGGTTCTTTTCCTTATGAGTACGATACTTGTTTTGCGAAAGGCTTGGCAGTTACAAGTCACTGCTAAATAAGTCAATATGCAACCAAGCGGAGTTACCTAATGAAGAAAAAATATCGGAAATCTGCTCCCCGTGATTTAGAGTTTTCATCTCCGGAACTTTCAGCTGATCCAGTTTTGGATCCTCAGCTATTTGCACAGCCTGATGCAGGATAATTCCAATGACTTCCTTCATCTGATCGGTTCATCGTCTAAAACATCGGCATTTTCTAAAACTTTCTACTGCAGTGAGATTCTCCAGCCTCCCTTGCTTTCACAGCATGTTGCAAGATAAAGTATGGAAATAAATTTTACACCTATTTGTACTTAACAATGTTTGTTGCAAAGGTCCTAATTTCCGTTAGTGAAAATAATGATGTATGATTCAAAAAATATTGGAGTAAATAGGTAAAGCAAGTATTAGAAATATTAATATTAAATACTTTATAAGCACTAGAAATAAAGAAAGCCATTAAGATTAATAGGCATATTCTTAATGATCAGGTGAATTTGTCCAGTAGTCCGATATTAGATATATTTCCTGTAAACTCATAAAATGTATCATTATTCTTTAATCACCTTCTCAGTTGACGTTTTTTCTCTTTCAATTCATACTATCTGTCTTTTTTTCTCTGTTCGTTTTTTATAACTTAAATGTTATTCTAATGTTTTCCCACTGTTCTGTTATTTTTTTAAATATATTTTGCTGTCCCTCTGTAGGTATATATACAACCGCACACTTTGTATTTTTTTCTTTAATTTAATTTTGCACCCTGATGGTGCTAGGCTAAGCGAAACCGGTCGGTAATAAAAATTAAAATAATATCCGTGGTCATGTGCAAAGTTGTTTTTTTTTTCATTTCTTTAAATATGTCAAACCACAAAGTGATTGCTTTCTACGAAAATATACAACACTTTAATTTAAAGTTTTTTTTGGTTCATTATCTCTGATCTTCTGGCGTCCAGATTTTTCTCCAGTTTCACCGATTCAGTTAGTTTTTTTCAAATAGTTAGCTTATTGTCATCAACGGGAAAATACCTCCCATGTGGTCAACTTTACAAACATGAGTTAAATATGAACTTGCGTGTAGAGCTTCAATTTGTAATGTCTTAAACTGCAAAGCGTATTGATGTCTCAAAAAACAATCTGTAACTCCCAAATTCAGTTTTTAATTTCCTCCTGAACAATTACGTTTTTGACACATGGCAGGCATTTTCGCGTTGACGACGATATCTCGTTCGCGGTGTTGTGTGTCTCAATTGTTTGTTTTTAAACAAAGGCCTAGTTCAATCAGACCTATTCTTGTTTAGAGGCTTCTCCACGGACTGGCGATATGAACGTAGTATACCACTTTGAATTTCAATAGAAGGTGGGTGTCTCGTTCCTACGTAACGGTCACGTTGATAAAAATTACGAATAAATAGTCCGATAATAATATTATCATGGGCAGCCATACTCGTAGGCTGTAGTGGTTGGTGGGTGCTGGGCGGGCAGCGGAGGGGGGCAGGCGGCGGGGTGTGTTAGAAGTGGAAGGTCGACTGGTGTTAGCGGAGTGTAGAGGTGGCGGCGAGTGGTGACACCTAACTAGCTCGGTCAATAGGACAGGCTTGGTGGCATTTTATTCCGACGCACCTGCTACTGCCGAGGTAGGCAGCAAGCTCCAAGCGGCAAGCAGGGCTGCCCAAATTATTTTTGAAAAATCAATTGTAATTTCATTTAAAACTACCTGTTCAATTCTTTTGTATTTTAAATTGTATTTTATAATCAAAGTAGGGTAAATTTTGTATTATTTGAATCGGAGCTGGCCTATGTCAGATTCTTTTCTAAGCGACCCAATGCCAAGATGCCAACAATTTCAAGTTTTTTTTTATGAAACTTAACTTATGAAGCTTTATGCCGATAAGAATCTCAACATAATCTGTTTCTCGAGGAATCGCTTTTGGATATACAAATTTTGACCAAATCCTGTACTGTTCGACAAATTCAGAAAGTCTATTTTTAAGCTTGCATTCATGCCCTAAAATCAAAAAAAAAACATTTAAAAATAACTAAATTATAATTTTATGTTTAAAGTGTGTCTATCTGAAGAGACCCGACAGATAATCATGTTTCTGTATATTTTCTCTTTAAATAAATATTAATATCAACTAGAATATAAGATCTGTACAGCGCCCTTGTGGTGATTTTTTACAAAATCGGCGCTATACAAATCGTCCAAATATTATCATTATTAATTATTGAACCAATAAAATATCATAACAGCATTGATAAAAATATCACTATTTAAAGAGGTTTCGTGACTCAATTGGCAGAGGCATTACTTCCGGATAGAGAAGAGGTTTCGAGTTCGAGTCTCGGACACAACCTGATTTATTTTTATGTTTCATGCCTTCTTCTATTTCATATTATGTAGAAATTTTGTGTGTACTTTATGTTCACTATTTATATATTACAGTGAAAGTAATACTTAAGTTTTTGAATTTTGTATGAATCTGACTCTTTCTCTTCGTTGTTCCTATTATCTTCCCATGAAATTCATCAATTGTGCCTCTTTTCCTCAAAAATTTTGTACCACATAATTTTTTGAATTTTTTTAAATCATTCTTCTCGGAATGAGTAGATGATATACATTTCAAATTTTTAAAAGTTTGTTCAATAAAATAAAAACTTTTTTCTTCATTTTTTAAAGACTAACAAACATCTCCATTAGTATTTAGATAAGTTATTGGTAATACGCATAATTTTTTAAATCATTTAGCCATAACTTGTTTTCAAAGAAATCTCCAAATTAAATCGGCAGGCATCAAGAAGCAAGTTTAAAGGTTAATTGGGGTTATTTTTTCATGCCTACCTGTGAATAAAATATTTATTTATCATTTATTTTTAATTAATAAAGTAGAAACGCTGCCGGAACGCGCCTGAAACTGTGCACACATTAACATTTCTCAACTAGTTTACAGCCACGATTTATGTTTCGTGATCACGCTTGCACAGTTTCCGCACGCCTTATATGCACAAGTTATACAATACAAATAAAAACAATTACGAAGAAGTAAACATATTTTATTTAATTTAAACTACCTAACGGCGATTTCTTGGCTCGAAGCCTACATTGCGTAATATTTTTTTTTATTGGGATTAAAACGATTTGCCGAGAACAAGTTATCACACTTGGGCAAGAAGCAAGAAGGCAATGTCAGCCGCCGAGGCATTACAACCTTGGAACACTGACTAGTACTAACGACTACATATTGTAAGGCTTTATCCGAAAAAATAGCATCTCTGTCAATAGAGGTGATATTGTAACGTTTTAAAACGCAAAAAAAAAACACTCCACTGAAAAGGGGTAAAGGCCAGTTGTATCGCTAACGGGGTCATCACTTGGTCACTTTTAAATTGAAGAAAAAATCGATCGACGTTTTCAATAAAAACAAATTTTATATACGTCGTAATAGTTTGCGAATCGGTTTGAAGAATATCTAGTAGAATGGGAGTTATGAAAAATGGGTTTCTACAAAAAACCGAATTATTAAAGATTCTCACTAACAATAACATAGATATATATATATATATTTTTTTAAATGCTAAAGATAGTGGTCATTAATTAAGTCATTCTGACATTTATAAACTATCTTGCAATAATTGTCTTTCAGTTTACATAGATAAGACATCTCTAAATATAAATATTAGAATTAGTGAACACTTAAGATGTTTAGAAAATAATAATTTTTCAGAGTTCGCCAATCACCTCATTGCTACTGATCATTCTTTTAATAGGGATACAGGGGTTAAAATTCTTCGCCGTAGTAATAAAGGGTGAAAATTAGATAACTTAGAAGCATTATAAATTATAAAATCCTTAAATAATAAATGTAGTACTTTGAATAACCAAATTAATTTACCTTACAGTCCTATCCTATACATATTTCTAGTACGCCGCTCTATTATTGCCATAATCATCTCAAGTACCCCTTCTCCTTCCCATTTCAACACCTAAATGTGTTCATATATCTCAGCATTCTATATTTAAGTATAATTTTAATATTGTACTGAAAATGGAATGGTGCTTCCGAAACCGATCGACAAAATATTTAAAATAAAAGAGGTTTTAAACTAAGTTTATCTGTTTTATTTATATCAAGGATTCATTCATGAAAATCTTCCTCATTTTCTTTGTGATTATTTCATGTCTTTGGGCACCTCAAACAATCTTTGATGGTCTCTCTATATTGCAGGCCTAGTCTCTATTCGCACAATTTGGCTCATAATAATAATAACACTTGGAAAATTTGTATAGCGCCGTTTTTGTGAATAATCACCTCAAGAGCGCCGTACAAATCTTAATTCCTAGGCTCCATATTATTACTTACTACATATATAATCTATGGCATATTAATATTTATTTAAGTAATTAATTATATATGCCCTTATGGGCTTTCACATAACTGTGAAATACATAATATAAAATAATATTGACATAAAAATAACATGGAGTAAATGATTAGCACCAAAAAACATAAGTAAGTCAATTGAAATATTATACTGCAATAAATTAACAGTAATATTTTTGGAAGATGTATGCTACTATACCTTTTCTGTAACTGGATTAAGTGCAGTTGGATATATCTACTATTTCAGCGAAGGAATTTCCCACTATGCAATCTAGGTACAAGCGAGTATCTAAATGGCTCAGTCCTGATATTTTTGTTACATTTAAAAAAAAAATAAATCGAGTGGTTCTGTCAGGTACATGGAAGGTAATTAAGCTAAGTAAATCAGGGCTGTCTATAATACCATTAACAATTTTTAAAATAAAATTCAAATCAGAAACAAGCCTCCTGTCTGAGACTGATAATAATTTTAATTATTTCATTAAATAATTATAGTTTATGGTTTTAATATCCATTACGTACACAAATGATATTATTTTATTCAGAAACATACTTTTTTACACTCAGAGGACACGATATTGGCAAAGTTTTAGCACTACTCATAGGTCGGTAGACTACTCGCACATTGAATTTCTCCCAAATAAATTTTATTCGATCCTATACTTTAGATAACGATGTTTTTTAGTAGGGGATATTTATTAAAAGAAAATGATTTGTGCAGGAAACAGTTTTTAATAAAATTACCTTATACCAAAACCATCATTTTCAGCCTCCTTAATCGAGTGATTAGACGCTCGACCACGAATCCAAAGGTCACGGGTTCAAACCCGGCGTGCCCAAATAACTTTTACTTAATTCTCTTAAAAAAATATATAGTATATTTTCGACACGTTTCAGAGTGGTAGGTACACTTAAGTATTGCCCTGGCAAAAGACCACCATTCAGAATCGAAAAGTTCCTTGAAATGGCTTTGGCCGTATTTGGTGACCAGATCTGAATAGACAAGTGCTTTCCAATCATCCACTTCTCCATCTTCACTCTCTCCCCACTGCCTTCACCCTCACAACATACCCCAAACGGTGATATCATAGTCTCACTGGCTCCAGACGGTTGGGAGCAGTTGGGACCCTTGTGCGGGTATTCGAACTTTTGAGCGTGTTGAACTATTACTTCAATGTTTCTCTTAGTCAAATTTTTCATTCGGAGTAGCTTTTCACCCCTCTAAAAACTGTATCTACCTCATATCCATGCCTTATCGATTAGATTTTTAATAGTAGGTACCTACATAAAGTATCATTTATACTTTTTTTATATTTTTACAACCGATTATTTTAAATTTCGGTACCTACTTAAAAACTTGGTGAGATAATTTCCTGATTTTTCATCATCATTATGTTGGTGATTCGTTGGTTACCACCTGGGTGTACGATTTACCTGTAGGCGGCTCGCGAACACGTAGCTCGGCGGCAGTGGTACGCACTCCGCATTGAGCTGCTCCACTGCTCGGTACGCAGTGCTAGGTACAGCGTTAGTGCATTATCTACCGACAGAGATCTCCCGTTCTCCTCCTCCTCTGATACAATCCTCTTTACGTGTGCAGGATTAAATGAGGTACAAATTTACATCCCTTATTATTGTTCCCGAGCGGAGCTGAAATATACCGCATTCATGGCAGTAAGTGGTCTATTTAAGGCGAATCTAGTGTTGGTACATAACGTTTTTATGTACTCACCATACTTATTTTAGATATATTTGGCACACTTTTTTACAGTCAATACCGCACAAAAGTCCCAACTGTCTGGAGCCAGTGGGAATATGGCATCCCCATTTGAGATATGTTGTGAGGGTGAAAGTAATGAGGAGGGGAAGTGGATGAGGAAAAGCAAGGTTGAAAACTTCCTTGTTATTCATATATGGTAACTAAACACAACTTAAGCCATTTCAAGCAACATTTCGATTCTGAATTGTGGTCTTATAACCAGGGCGATACATACAAAATCTATCACTCTCAAACGTGCCGCAAATATACCGTACATTATTTTATATGAATTAAATGTGTCATGACATACATTAATTGAATAAAAGTTATTTTTGCACATCGGGTTTGAGCCTGCGACTTCTGGTTCGTAGTCGAGCGTCTTACCATTCGACCAAGGAGGCTGTCTCCACATATGTGTTGTGTATTATTTTCACGTTTTCAAATGAGTAAGGTAATTTTTAGTGTAACTTTCACAAAACTACGCTATTTAAATTCACTCCTATTATAATTAATATTTAAAAAATTCTGATGTCTAAAATAACCAACTAAACAAAAAACCTAACATAACCTAACCTTACTACGTATTTTTAAACCTATCACAAATAAGGGTGATATTTTATTAAAAAAAATATGAATACGAAATAATATTATTGCAAAAACATTGTGTATATCTTAACTAATATCTCTATTTAATTGTTTTAAGGTTTATTTTTTGGAACTCTATTTTAATTTTTTCATATTATTTTTTTGTAATATTAAACCTAATACTTATTACCTATTTTTTCTGAGTGTTGAAGTTTTTTTTTAAACATCTTTATAAAATAATTTTATTAATTCTTTGCTAATTTACAAAACCATTGAGAATGGTACCGATTTAAAACGAATGCAAGCAGTTACCTATTAATAATAATTTTTAAAACATTCATGACGGCGTCCAATCTCCGATAGGAAACACATAAAGAACAGGAAAGGGTAACATAGAATTCAGCCTACTTTATAAAGCAGTAACGTGCCGTGACACTTATTTGAGCAAATTTAAAGCGGAAAGGGAGTATTTTTTTTTCAAATACAACATTTATCTCACAGCAATGCAATAATTTTTTCTGTTTGCAAAAATCACAAAAAAAATCACAGCACGCCAGTGATACGTAGTTATGTAGGTAGATTTACATAATCGAGGTTAATATTGCATAAATAAATAATGAATTCAAAATAAAAATTCCTGCACTCTGTACAACGTTGATTAATTGCACGTGTTTGAAAAAATGTATTTTTAAACAGATTGTCCACTCCTTCCTTCCTCTCCACCTCTCCACCTCCCCGTCTCTAGTCTTCAACGGGTCAACATGTGGAGGTGGACATAGCAATTCCTTGAGAATTAATGCCCACATAAGAATTAAGGAGAATCCGATTGAATGGTTTGTCCGTGTTTCTTGATACTGGCAGGATTTAATTTATAAACACGTATCTCTTAATTAGGGTGAATTTTGGCGGTTCGGATAAAAAGAGTTTTTTTTTCAGTAGGAATCTCCTTAATGAGATTATCTACCCTTTAAAAGGCTTGCTATAGTGACCCTTAACGTTTTGCTGGCGAGCAAAAATATACAAGAGGGAGCGCTGCTTTAGTCAGTTTTCAGACTAAGCTACACCTGGGCGTGGCTAGGGCTAGGGTTAGGGTATTTATACAACCATTCATAACACATGTCGACATGATGTTTTTGTTTATTCGTACAACCACCTTTTCACAGTATTGTTATAAACAAAAATATAGCATTTAATCTAAAAAACCTTTGAGTTATATCCATTCATGTCGCATATCAAAACGTGTGGGCGGAGTCAACGGAGACGTGGGATACGAAGAACATTCTTACAATATTTTAAAGCAGTGATAATTTGGGTTTTTTGTCTCTTTCTTTCTCATAGTGAACGACGTGAAAACCCGTAGAAAGTGATTTATCCCAAGTTTGTATAGGTTGGGTAAAAACAATTAGCCCTCTCTCCATCTATTGTTACTCCAAATGCGGGTACATATTTAAATGAAATATCTACTGAGAAAAAAAAAATTAAATAAAAAAAATATTTTATAGTTTCTCACATGTGACCCAAGTCGACATTACAATTTTGAAGAGGGGTAATTTTTTTTTTGCATCTTCTGGTGACTACTTATCACAATTAAAAAATAGCATGAAATTGCTTTAGCTATGTCAAACAGGCTTTGCAAGCTTCCCATCTTTATTCTCCTTCAACTCCCGGATTGACAAAAAAGTATTGGAGTACTTTATATTCCCATCAATAAAACAAAAATAACTACTGATATGTAATATTTCCACAGTTTACATTTTAAGGTGATTATCAGAAAGTGCGCAATGCCAAATATGTATTTTATTTTTTTACGTAAACATTTTCAAAAAAATTATAATAATTAATTAATTGAATCAAATTAAATTTTAAGTACGCATTTGATTAAAATACATCCTTAAATAACAACATTAAATTCCTAAGCATTTTACGACTCCAAGGAGAAATTCTATTATCATTTCAAGGTTAATTATATTGACACGTGTTCACTTTTAATTGCCTGTAAAAATCGTATCCCGTAGGGTTCACCCTTAATTGAAATTTTATTTTAATAATTCTGTGATTTTTGTTTAAATTATAATAATTTGTACCGTCTATTGTATTTTTTTTTTAATACAAAGAATGCTACTGTTCTCAGACAGGTTATTTTGTACCACAAAATTATATTTTACTAGCACACACCCGTAAAAAATCACGTGATTTTATAAATGTTTAATTTATAATGCTAAATGTTTCAAACCTTTTTTTCAGATATCATAAAAAAGTACCAAAATAAAATTGAAATAAACTGAATTACTTAAAAAAAATTAAAAATAATGCATATAAATACAATAAATCACATATTTGAGTTTGGTCATGTGAAGAGACAGAATAACAGAAGACAAGAAAACGAACCGATCATTTGCTTGGAAGGCAACTATGATATCTATTACCCCACCGAAAAACTTTTTCCGGGTTTTAAAAATGTCGTTTAAATTAAAATGAAAAAATTATTTAGAAAAAAAAAAATAATGCAAATCAAACCGCGTCGACGTTTTTTGATTGCCAACCCAAGAAACGAACCCGATCCGGCATAAGGCAACTATGAATCTCTTACATCATTCATCCAGATGTCAATAATATAATATAACAGTTTCAGGAATATTTCAAACAGTTATTATTCCTATATTTTCATTCATTGAAATATTTTTGGTTTTTTTAAATAAGAAAAAACATTATGGCGATATGTTATATGCGTGAATTTACTAGTAGGACAAAAAGTAGACATAAAAAGTAGTATAAATGACCACTTTTCACAAGTGTTTCAACAGTTTTTTTTTTGTTTTTAATTTTTGATAGTGCGTTTGAAGATTCTTATTTTTTAGGAATAAAAAGACAAAATATTAACAATAAGCATCCATCATTATTGAAGCAAACCTCATGCTATCAGCGCGTGTGATTATTTGACTTGATAAATCATTGAAATGGTGTTTATTATATTGTTTTGTTATAAGATTTTGCAGTGCCTCTACAGTGTTCACCGAAGGGAGGGTGCACTCATTCCCACTTCGCCACCGACTAGTCAGCTCCTGGGGGAGGACACGGAATTCAACCAACGTCATTGTCGCGGCTGCATCTGAATGGCTCAGCTCTCCTCTCAACGAGCGATGGATGCAGATGATGCGGAGACCACCTTGAAGCACGCTCGATTAAAATGACATTCACTTCTAAGAGGAACAACTTATTCAGCCAGCGTTTGGATGGATCGAGTTTGAATCCCACAGCGGAATCCGCACCCTTTTTAGCACGTGGAAAGTAAGATATTGTCCCCATATATCTTAACGCTGCTAAGGATGGACTCCCTCTTGATGACGTTTTGCAGAAAAGAGACCTAATATCCTCCAATAACCTTTCAATTTCTTTTTTTTTTCTTATGAATTTATGTTTATTTTTCTTTATTATTATTATTGCGTGTATTACAACTTTTACCACTACTCTTGCATACCTTCTGGAATAAAACTTCTTTTTTAAATGAAATATGGACGAAACGATATAAAATACACTATCTTACAAACAATCGCCCTTAAATATATATGTTCCTCTTTATACCGGCGGGGATATGTTTGTGTTGTAAAAAAACGTAAACTATTGCATGTCAAACTGAAATCCTAGTTTAGAGTCAAACCCTCAGAGCAATAATGTACCAAGAGGGAGCTTAGGTGTAGTCAGTATTGATGATTTTTGCCTAGCTGGGACGTGGCCAGGGCTAGGACTAGGGTATTTATACATCCATGCACAGCACATGTCGACAATTTTCGCAGTATTGTTTTAAACGAAAATGTAGGATATAACTTAAAAAACCGTTGAATTCTGTCCTGTTATGTCGCATATCAAAACGTAGTGGGCGGAGTCGCCGGAGACGCGGGAGACGGAGAACATGCTTACATACCTAAAAGCAGTCCTATATTGTGTGAGAACTTGTCTTGTCTCTTTCTCTTTCGCGGTTTACGACGAAAAAGTGATTATTCGTAATTTTGTATAGGTTGGGTAAAAATGTTTGACTCTCTCTCCATATTTATTCTTGCTGTGAGATCAGATTAATGTCAACGAATTGAATGCAATCGTTCGCAAATCTATACCTCCTTATATTGTTCCTGCAAGTATGAAAGAGCATGTTCTTACTTATTAAGCTTGTCATGGTATGTACATGGTGTTCTGTAGGCCTGCAAGTGGCGTAGGAACATGTCTGCCTGCTGGTCCATACGGACCGCTGAAGGCGGCGGGCGGGCCGCGCACAGCCTCCTCAGTATCGAGATCTGTAGATTGAATTATCGATTTAATATCCACCTGTCATTATGCATTCAATTTGGCTGCGTACTTTTTATTGTGATTATTTAAACAACTGATGATTATCATATCAATTATCTCCTCTTGTCGAATTCGAGACGATAATTACGTATTGATATTATATATAATTACAGATATGGATACTCACGTGACGTTTATTTTCATACGGTATTCTGTATTTTACGTCGGAAAGGCAAAATGTCTGAAGCGCCATTTTGGGAAGTTACACCAGAGCACTTAAAAGTTTTTTTTTACAGTAAAATTTATAATCCTTCAATACCTGGATAGATTTAGAAAAAAAAAAGTTTAATCATGTAACCTTGGAGAAACAATGTATGAAGAGAGAGCTAATTATTTTTACCCAACCTTTACAAACTTGCCGTAAACCGCTTTCTGGAGTTCCTACGTCATACATCATGAGAGAGAAAGAGAAACAAAAAATAACATACCGCTTTTATGTACTGTAAGGATGATCTTGGTCTCCCGCGTCTCCGGGGACTCTATTTACTTATTTTCATATGCGACTAAACTCAACACAACTATATGGTTTTTTAGGTTATATGCTATATTTGATAACAATACTGTGAAAAAGTGGAGATACGATAAACAAAAACATAATGTCGACATGTGCTATGAATAAATGTATAAATACACAAGCCCTAGTTCTAGCCACGCATAGGTCTGCCGAGTCCGGCAAAAATCATCAAAAACTGACTACACTGCCTTGGATAGGTACCACTCTATGTACTCGAAGTGTAACTCAATACTCACATCGAGTTTCCTGAAGCGACAAAAAGCTAAAAAAATCCTGTGAATATATTTTAGATGGCTGAAGCTCCACAAAAGTTTTCAGAATTAAAAGAGATTCAGAGCATTCGAACCAGAAAAAAACTAATTTAAACTGCATATTTAACTCATTTTTTATTAAAGTGTCGCTTAAGCCCTTTTGCCTTTCCAGCGTCGAATTATTATTTTGTCATGTATCAATCTTAAACCTTCAATAAATTAATCTACTTTTTTTTAAATTCAGTCTTTTTTGTTTTTTTTATTTATTTATTTAGTAAATTAATAATAAGGTAAGTACTATTTGCATCAATGTTACAATATTTCCAAAGTGTGTAGCCAGACAAAAAGTATGGAACACCACAAAACTCATTTTTTTCATTCGCACTCACACATATTCTCGTAGATACTCTTCTTTTTTCAAATTCTTGACCCAGCTCAAGTATTTGAATAACTTGATCGTGCCATGTCTTGCTGAAACATCCCCAATATATTCTTTCATCGTATTATACTCCTCTAACACTTATTTCTCTGTCCATCCGCTATATGTGACTAAACAATCTAAGCGTACAAAAAGGTTTTGAAAAAAAAGTTCTATAAAGAAGTGCACATTCCAAAGATCCTATTTTTGTGGATATTTCTTAACCTTTGTAACCCTGCCGGCAATTTTACTGTATGCACCGGGATGCAGTCGCGGGTTTGACTGCCATCGAAGTGCAAAAACTGAGCTCAATGAATTTAAAAAACATGTCTGTTTTGTGTTTTTTGTATGAACCAAGATGAACTTTGGACAAATAGATACACATCTTTCTTTAAGGACATAACAAGTAGGCTCACACTATGGAATCATAACACCGTGTTGGAAATCAAATAGATAATTTATTTATTTGTCACCTTTTTTTTTGTCATCCAGTTCCTACCTATCTCGCCTTTTCGCCATTCGATTTTGTATTCAACAACACTGTGGTCGAAACAAGTGACATTAAAAGAAGAATAGTTTTTGAAGAACAACCTGTTGCTTGTTGGTGCTCTCGCTTCTTCGTCAGTATTTGTTGTTAAATCAAAATAATTTAAAAATAAATGTGGTTTCGTAAATTTAGAAGACTTAAGTCAGTGTAATGTATTTGCATTCATCAATAATACGATTGTTTAAGAAGATTTCAAGAATTCCAAACATAACTTCATCGGTGAGTGAATTGGCTTAGTGAACCCTTAATCTACCCACATATATAATCACACTTCCATCAAGTAGTATTTTAGTTTATCGTGTTACAGTCCATTATTCAAAATTCATCCGAAGCTGAAAAGACATTCGGTGTTTTATTGCAGCTTCGGATGCAACACGCCATAATGTAGAAACACCTTCCAAAAGTAATGCAACTGCCTTACCCAGGGACACTTTATTAATTTACACATTTACGTTAAAACAATATTGTTGTATGTTTCAAACAAATTTGATAATTTTAGCCGACATTCCGTAAAGTAAATTGATGACTGACAGAGAAACTCGCGCTGATCTACCCAAACTTGTCTCGCCATGTACCGGAACTAATTAACGAATATATGAAAATAATTATGCCCGGAGGCCCATGCGCCAGTGAACATTACAGTACGGTTATAATCCCAAATTAGCCGCAGTTAATTAAAGTGCAGTCCTTCTAACGTTTAGTAAGAGTAACCTGAATGCTTAAAAGTGTGAAAACCACATAAGCCCGATGGATTAATGCAGGTAGACTGTACGAAAAACCGTTACAGATTATAGAGTGAGCCCACACATTGGCTGATGCGATACTTTGCGCTTTACACAAACCAAATGCAAACATAAACACTCGGCCGTTTTCCGTTGAACATAGCTGATCGCTAAAACTCCACGTTCTTTGTTTCCTCTAACGGAAACCTTATTGATAAATGAAACATCTCTGAACTGTGAATATCTTATCCCGATCTATCGATTTCAATAGATCCTGCGTCAGAAGACTAGCGCTAAACACTTTCCCATGAAAATTTCAATATTCTTCCGGAGACGATCACCTCCAAAACGACCTAACAACCGATAACTCTTCAATCAGTATGTATATCTAACTCCTTCTCTATTAAGGTCCACTATTGACAGCATCCCTTCGCATTATCTGCTTAGACATTCAAATTTTTCACACGCTCGGTCCAATATTCGGCAATAAATCTTTGCAAATCAGTAAAAAGGCAGATACCCGAACACAAAACTGACATCCTCCCTAGTGGATCCTTAAGTCTAGTGTGAAATATCTATTTGAATAAGAAAGCATCGAGCGGTAGTTAATTCGCATCCCTTAATATAAAAAGGGATGCCGTGCAAGTGTTGTATGCAAATAAAGAAGTTGCGAGTTTCTCCCCTGGCTTGCGCCGCCGCGGAAACGAGATTATTTCTGGGGCTGGAATATTCAACGGGAATACCTGTGACCGTGGCCACTTTATTTGCATTTTTTCAATGCAACCCTTTCAAGTACGAGGGGTAAGGTTACGCTTAATATTCAAAAAGGGCAGGTACCTTCGCGATTTGGCATAAATTATCGTCAGGTAGATACATTTTTTCTATGCGTAATAAAAAAATGCATTCTCCAAATCGGTGGGGTGCCGAAAGGCAAATATTATCGCAATTATTGCGGGGAGAATTCGCCCTTAGGTTAACGGCGCATAAGGAAACGGACATGTTATTCTTTTGAATTGAAAAAAATACACTTCCTTTTACAATAATTTCCTTACAGACTTTATGCAAAAAAGGGTTTAACCCATCCTTTTTTTTCAATGAATGGGCCCATACACATTATGCTAATATATGCATAAACTTTATTGCATTCACTGGAGGCATTTTACGATTATAGAATCTTTACAACATACGCTTAGGAGACACTTTCGCTTGTCGGCATTTGGTTCCCGTACCTAGAGGAAATCAAATTTGGTTGCCACGTCCCAGAATATATCGAATTTTTCGATGACTTCCGTTATGAGCATTGGTTCCGTTTTTTATGGGTATTTTTTTCTCAGGCTTATTTTTTATGCAAATAATATTACACGGCCGATAACAATTGTTGGAAGGAACCCTTTGAACGAATCCTTTTTGTGTCGCAACAGATACGGCCCGAGTGTTCAACTTGCATACGTAATTTGTCCCGCAAGGCGTTGGAAAAAACGGTTAGTAACGATTTTTTGGTTTCCGCCGGATCAATCCATTGACATGTCCTATCGACTGGTGTAACCTATCTCCTTTGAATAAGATGAGATAGGTGTTTCTGTAACGACTTTACTTTATGCTAACGGATTTCTTCATAATCCGTTGGACATTTTGGTTGCACCTATCATGTTTTAGTTCGGTTTTTCAAAACGCAGGAAATGTTAGAATCAAACATATTTTTCTCCTATAAAAATTATATTTAAATTATTGTTCAGTAATATATAGGTATTGTAAAATAATAAATACTCGGAAATAAGTGAAAATATAAAATAGTCCACTCGTTTGGAAGTAAGGTAAGTAATGTGCTGAGACTCCAGAATAGAATAAAAACCGTCATGAATTATTAAAAGCTATTTTAATTTTTTTCGCACAATGTATAAAACACCATAATAATTATTATTTTTTATTTAAATATTTTTTTGAACATTACAAACTTTTAATTATTTAAACATATATGAAATGAGACATTATATTTGTGAATAATTACAAATTAAGAAATATGAAATAACATGATGAAAAAAATATACATCTCTTTTCTTATTATAAAAAACGTTTTTCTAAAAAAATCAGGAAGTGGTAAAGATCACGTCAAGGAGGAGAAAATCTTTTAAGAATCAATAGTGTTTCATGTTTATTGAATGGCCTCATCTCCGGTTCTTATGAGAGAGAGGTATCTCTACTGCATTAGTAATTTCTTTATAGCAATGCAAATACCTCTAGACGTCCAAACCTACGCATTACGAAAAGATAAAATTAATGATTTAAACATTTTAATAATTCAAGTTAAGTACAAAAAAAACCACCTGTTGGGTACCTACCTGCACTTAATTTAATTCTTAAACAGAAATTTAAATATGATGCAACAGGTAGCTTTTTACATTTTTTTTATAAATATGTAAGCAAATACAAATTGCATAAAAAAAAACGAACAAAAAATTACGCAACTGTGTTGCAGTTTTGCTCCCTGTTTTTCAACCCCTAGTTTTTTTCTGGTGATTCCTTTGTTGAGGACAGGTCTCGGGTTCGGGCTTGGCTTTGTCTCCGTCTCACAGGTGTCATTGAAGCTTACCTGGGAAAAGAAGGAGTAGAATTAATAACAATGGAAGGAAGAAATGACACGTTTCTGCCATACACATTTGTTGCCTGATTATTATCTCGGTTTAGCTGTTTAGTCAAACACAACTTATCATATTATAATGACTGCAAACTCAGCATAAAGATTCTGGAAGGATGGGCTCTTTTAAACATCTAGGATGATTGTTGGTAAAAAAAACTCCGAAGCTTAATGGACAAACTTTCTTGTTTACTTTAATTCCAGTGGTTGCTAGCTTGATTCCGTTCGTAGCACAAAACTGTTTGTTTTAATATTTTAATGGGGGTTTCAGTCTGGTTGTTATGCTGTTAGTGTGAGGAGTACAATCACAATCATCTGTAGGTTTGACGTTAACTCGGTTGGTTGCGGGTTCGATTTCTGGCGTAACACAAGAATATATTGGTTTGTTTGCAAATAATAAGGTCGGGTTTTTGTTATATTTACATGTATTATTTATTGTTGTGTTTGATGAATGTTGCAATAATGACTTGACTAACTCATCATATCTTTATAGGTAGGTGCCCATTTCAATAGTTTATTTGAAAGATGTAAATAATTAAATGTTTATTTATTTATTCATTTAATTATATACGCCCTCATGGGCTTTTACATAACATATGATATAAAACATAAAATAATAGTGACATAAAAAATAACAATTATGTATATTTAAGTTGATAGAAATATTATAATGCAAATTAACACTAGTAAAAAGTGCTATTATAGCTTTCTTGTAACTATTCAGAGCAGTTGAATATATCTACTATTTCAGCGATAGAATTATTCACTGTATGCAATTTACGAAAAATAAATTATTGTTGCATTTAAAAAGAATTTTGGATCATAATTAAGTAAATCAGGGCTGTCTATAATACCATTAACAATTTTAAAAAAAAAAGTCAAGTCGGAAACAAGCCTTCTGTCTGAAAGTGTTAGTAATTTTAATTCAGAAATCTATTTAAATTTCGGCGAGCATGAAAAAAATACGTCAAAAATGACACATCATAGATTTTATTACACTAGAAAAAAAAATTTGTAAAAAATATATTTTTTTAATAGTGAACACCGCACAAGACTCCCAACTGCTCCAAACCGTCTGGAGTTAGTGGGACTATGGCATCTCCAATTGTGGTATTATGTGAGGCTGAACGGGAGTTGTAAAGGATGAAAGTCGAAAAATATCTAGCTATTCACATCTGGTCACCAAACAAGGCTAAAGCCATTTCAAGCAACGTTTCGGTTCTCAATTGTGGTCTTGGCAATACTGAAAGTATTCACCTCTCTGGAACGTGCCGCAAAAATGCTATGTATTATTTTTGCATTTATTAAATGTGCAATGGCACACATTAATTAATTAAAAATGATTTGCTTACGTCGAGATTTTAGCCCGCGACCTCTGGATTCGTAGTCAAGCGTCTTAACCACTCGACCACGGAGGCCGTCAAATTTTATTATTATTATTTTGTTTGTTTGAGTTTTTTTTTTTTTTTCATGTTATTTTAATTTTTTTATTTTTTTATTTTTTTTTACAACTAAACAAAATACCCACATAAACCTATTAATTATTTCTTAGAACAAATTTACACGTGTTATTCCAGGATTTCTGTTACTATCCTGAAACAAACTTTTATCACCCGTTACAAATCTAGCCCATGTCTCGTAGTTATAAGGGTGGTGATGGCAACACTAAATTAAAGGCTCTGTTTTGTCAAACAGACAACAGCCAGCAGCAACAGCCTTACTCACAGGACTTTCCGCACGTGGCGGAGAGAAAGTGGTAAAACGTAATTTTGTAATAACGTCGCACGTGCATTTTTAGTGGGTGGATGCATATAAGAGACTGCGTACATGTACTAGCTGTATTCAAGATATTATCTATTGTGCTACTGCTTTTAAATTCATCGTCAAATATGATACATAGCTCTTAATAGCATTTTGCAATTTTTCAAAGCTTTCCAACTTTCATTTAAAAACCTCCCTTCACATTTTGCGAAAGACAGCTCAACTGAGTTCAGAGCAAAACTAAAGACTCACCTTTTTAAATTATCATACTCACAATATCGTCAATTCGCTTCACTAGAGTTTTGATCACTCAGTCCAAGTGCTATACATAGTTTACTATTACTTACTCCATTTTTTCTACCCTAGGTCCGACAGCACGGGCAACAACCATTATATATATTTGTCAATGTAAATATGTTAGTTGTAAGTCACTAGTTATAAGTATTAGACATGAGTTTTCAAGTTTTAGTTTTAATCTTGAAGTAACAATATATGGAGAGAGAGCTTATTCTTTTTACCCAACCTATACAGATTTAGGATAAATCAGTTTCTCCGAGTTTTCACGTCGTACTCCATGAGAAAGAAAGAGACAGCAAAATTTCCCCGAATTATCACACCGCTTTAAAGTATTGTTAGAATGTTCTTCGTGTCCGCGTCTCCGTTGACTCCGCCCACACGTTATGATACGCGAAATAAATTGGCATAACTCAACGGTTTATTAGGTTACATATTATATATATTTTTTTATAACAATACTGTGAAAAAGTGGTTACACAAATAAACAAAAACATTATCGACATGTGGCATGAATGGATGTATAAATACCCTAGCCTTAGTCCTAGCCACTCGAATCCGAGCCGAACCGAGTCCGGCAAACCGTCTAAAAACTGACTACAGCTCTCTCTACAGCGCTCTCTCTTGTATACTATTGCTGTGAGGTTTTAATATCATGTTAATTATGCTCTAAAAGCGCCCTTGAAGTGATATTTACGTCACGAAAACGGCGCTATATAAATCAGCCAATTATTATTATTATCAAATTAACAAATCACCGGGACAAGACTTATCACCATATTTCAGAATTCATTAGAAACTTTACCGGTTCAAATTTCCTGAAAGAATCCAGTTCAAGCTTTGGTGGGTGGTATTACAAGTCAAATAACGCAATGGCTCTGGCTTATTTATCAGAGCTGTGTATTCCCGAAGATACTTACTCGCGACAGTCAACCCTTAGATCGGCAACGTCATCGGCTATCAGAAGGTTGAAGAAACTAAAGCGCACACCAGACACTAAGTTCGGAAAACGTTCCTTCGGAGTAGGCCCTAAAACCTGGAATAGACTGCCACATGATCTGAGAATGATAAAAGCTCAGAGCCAAACTCAAAACTCATATCTTTAAAAAATCATATTCATAAACAACAGAACAAGAGAATTGCTCTAATTTGCAAATCTAGGTTAACTCGTTAGTATATAAACTAATATAATAATATACCATCCACCGGTTGACAAATTCTCGATATAATTCTGAATAAAAATTAAACAATTAAATTATAAAAAATGAATTAAAATTATTGAACTAAATTATTTTCTCAAGCTTCTTCACAGCCCGCGACATACGAGTATGTAAATATCAATGAATAAAAAGGTTTTTAATTTTTTTAATTTTATTTAAACAATAATTATTATTATTTTAAATTTTAAAAAAAACAATTTTAAGTTAAAACAGTTTAATAATGCCCACAGAAGGCGAAACAGCTGTCACGCATAAAAATAATTACCTAGCAGAACTTTTAACATAAATTTGTTTTTTTTTAATTTAAAATAATAATAATTATTGTTTAAATAAAGTTAGAAAACCTAAAAATTAAAATGGAGTTCCACAAAATAAACTTTAAAACCATAAATAAATAAAAAGGTAATTCTTGCTATGGTTTTAGATATTTTGGTAATTTAAAATATAGTTTTTGAGATTTTTCAAGCACTCTTGAGATGATTTTTCACAAAAATCACCCTACTTTAATTAGTCAAGTATTATTATTTTGTAAAAAATTCCATTATTATTGCAACCTCACTATTTGACAACATATTTCACGAAAGATCTCTTTGCAGCAAGTATAAAAAAACTAAATAATGTTCCGGAAAAATATTTATATGAGAATTTTATATACTGGCGAGAATAAAATGTTGATAATACGTTGTTCTACATATTTATTTTTATTTATTATTATTATTATTATTTATTTATTTCTACACCTAAAGTAATCAACAGCTCACAAGACATTTGACGGATATCATGTTTGACGTTTTTATTCCTCTAATACAAACACATAAATTAAGTCATTTTAGTCAACGTAAACTGTGGTTTGCTCGTTGGCAATCTACGTTTGTTCTTGAAAGTTTTTAACAAATAGCCGATATTGTCGATAAAATTTTATCGATGTGCTTATGCTAGGACCCCTGATGTCAAAATATTATTTCAACGATGTTATAGGTGCTTAAAAAATACTTATTGAAACGATCCGTATCTAACGAACTGAGTAAGAATTCATAAAATTCCAACTGGATATTGGTAGTCGATTTTTTTAAAGGGAAGCACAAGCATAAGACTTGTCAATTATTTATTTATTTATTAAAGTTCATCACGTCAGCTATAAAGCTATTTTGTGAAGTATTTCCAATCAAGCCCATTATTAAGACAAATCTATATTTATTTATGTTTACGCTGCAGCGGAAATGCGTAAAAAATATAATTGTTTGTCATTTCTGTTATTACTTTTACTATAGTATTTTTTACTAACGTACAATTGCATATTTTATGACAGAAACATATACAAGAAGAAACTACGGTTGTAATAAAAAATGCTTTAAATCACTATCATTATAAAAGAAGAAGAATTGAAGAGATTCAAAAATATCCTGCTATTGAAAGATTAAATGTGATTTTTACATAATTTTGTTTATGTATAAATAAATTGCATTCATAAACTTTCTTGTATTTGCGGAATGGGTATTTTATATAAGACACTCTTTTCTGACTAGCGTAGTTTGATAATGCACCCAAATATCCAGCTGTCTATGATATATACGATGCGCATATAATCATATTTTAGTAAAACTATATTTCACAAAATCAAATACACTAATTTAGAATTAACCATGGCATATATTATGCACAATCAACGCATTACCCAAAGAATTCAAAACTCTTTTCTCTTACTAATTTATCTCTTATTAATTTATTAATATAACATAATATATAGTATAATTGCGGCACGTTCCAAAGTGGTAGATACTCTGAAGTATTGCCCTGCTAAAAGACCACTATTCAGAATCGACGTTGCTTAAAAATGGCATTAGCCGTGTTTAGTGACCAGATCTGAATAGCGAGATACTTCCCAACCTTCCTCTTCCCCCTATCCTTTCCCTCCCCACAAACTTCAACCACGCAACATACCCCAATTGGGGATGCCATAGTCTCACTGGCTCTAGACGGTTGGGAGCAGTTGGGACTCTTGTGCGGTATTCACTAGAAAAAAAATAAAAGGATATTTTCTCGCCAATTTTATTAATCAGTGATATACGAGTATCCTATCATTGAAACCGCTGTATGTGTAAATATCTTACCTATTGTATTATGATGTTCATCTTATTAATTTCTACTCATATGAGTCTCTTTTTTTATGTATTTTTTCGCCTGTTCCCTCTTCTTTTGTACTCCCTTTTTAAAATTTGTATGTCTGTAAAAATAGTATTACTTTTTAATTTTTGTATTTCCCGGAATCAGTTTTTTTTAAACTCTTTGGGAATAATATGCCTAGAAATGTATTCTTTTGTACGAATATTGATATTGAAAAAATTAAAAAACCTTATTAAAAATTAATAAAAACCGATAAATTTATGAATATTTTAAAAATAAATTACTCTCGTATTTTTACGTAAAAAACAAGTGGGGTAGGTTCATATTACATGTACCATTTTTAATTATCCCAGCAACTTGTAAAACAGCATACGAATTGTAAATTTAGATTTGAACAAAGTTCAGTGAATATGTTGTCCGAATGGTTTTAATTGGCCTTGTGTAAACACGTTGCTTGTTGCCTAAACAGCGAACAGCGAACAGCAAACACGTAGCCAACATCCACCGCGGTGATGATATGGATACCTGCACAAAAAAGGAAATAGAATCAAAAATTTATAGCTAGCCCAGCGTGTCATTGTTTTTTTTTTATAAAAATATTTTTTTACCTGTCCCGTTGCGGCCTTTGGCGGTGAAGTCCCTTCGCGAACGCTATCCTGTGTCTAAAAAATCTAGATATGCGTTTACAGATAATACGCCATTGTTTGGCATTTTATTTAGGACATTTCATTATATTTTATTGGCTCTTTCAGTCCTCCTATTGTGCGTTCGCGGCCATTATTTGGGTTCGCTGCATTACTTTTTTTCGTCATTGTTTAAAGCGATATAATATTTTAAAACTCTCTTCGATACGCCCGTGATTTTAGGATGATTAATTTCATGCAATAAAGTTGTTGATACGGTTAAGTGATTTCATTTTTCAAAGCGAAAGAAACCAAGGTTTCTTTTTTTCCGTCAGCATACATTTTTTTCGGTTTTTCATTGTCTTTTAGATATATAGAACTCTGGAAATAATGAGCAATTTTTAATTCTTGTCACATTGAAAACATTTAGATGGTATCTGTGTATCAACTAGTCTGGACGTTATCGTTGGCAATTGTCAACTGTTGAATATAACCGTTGAAAATAACACCGACGTTGACGCAACGATTTCGATTTCAATAATAATAATCCCTTGTTAGGAGAGTTGAAACAGTTGGATCGTTGTTGCCGTTGGGGGTGTTATTTTATAACGCAACAGCTATATTTCACTTGCCACCGGTATGATTTGCTTGACGCTTCGAACTAAGTATCGGCCGTTCTGGACAAGTAAATTCACAAAGATGTCTAGTAGGAAGGAATACAACCAAAATATCATTCCGAATTACGCATAATATCGTTCACAGAGCATAAAAGCTAAAACAATAGGTACGTAATCAGTGAGTGTTGAGACTGCGTTGCGTTGAATAATATTAGGATGTAGCTGTTGATATCCAACTGTTGGCGCAAATATTCTTCAATAGCGTTGAACGTTGTCGGCATTCAGCTGTTATTTCTAGCGGTTAGTTATATTGTTATACAGTACAAGTATCAACTGATGAAGAGATGAAGGATTCTGGAATGTTTCAAATGAATGGAAATGAAAGTTTTTCGTTGAAATATTTTCATTTGCCAACAAAAATAGATGGAGCTGTCATATTACCATGTAAAATCAGCGGTGAAAGAAGGATTCATGTCTTAAATCAATTTTGGTAATATTAATTTATTACTCTAGCGCCTCGTTATATTGTCGGAAAAACACAAATATTTATAAAACATGATAAAAAATACTCATATATAGAATTATTATTTTACCATTTTAAATTAACAAACATAGCTAGTTGTTATGATGTGCAAAAGAAACTCCAAAAGATCACAGCTGGAATGTAAATAAATATCTGAACTACGTACGCAGGTGTCTAGACTTACGAATTCTCAGCAAAACGAAAAGATTTTACTCTTCCATTTCCAGGTTAATAGTGAAACAAACTGGGAAATAAATAGAAAGATAAACATTGAGAATTTAGTAATAAATAAATCGTACGAAGCATGTAATATATTTCAAAGTGATAAATGTTATCTAAAATATATTCTCAAATGTTTGTTATTTTTTTCAAAGGTTTCAGTAACATTTTGGCCAAAGGCGTGCGATACACCCGCTGTGATTTCCATCGTATGTTTCACCGTTTCGGTCACGCAATTTGCTTGTAATGTTTAGGTTGGTTTATATCGCTAAACGCGATAAACTTTACCGTCCATAAAATGAGTGATTAAATTCGTATTTATCACCGAATGTACAATATTCGGTCGATTTAGCCTGTCAAAAGTGTTTACCGCCAGTTCAAAGGGCTGTTTCTGATTTTCCCAAACAAAAGCTTGGCGGAACAAACGGGTTGAATATGCATATCTCATAATTGGTCATGGATGATTATCATCAATTAATTTGTTCTCTTGGCAGGTTTTAATGAAACTATTGCGATCAATCGTCAAAGCATGGACAATATGTATGAAAACTGCGTGTGCTTTGCCAGTATTTTAATGGTAGACAACCTAACGCTATTGATGTCATAGTTATTTCATTGACAAACTAGGTAAACTCATTTAGAGTTCCTAGTTTTTAAATTTTGCAATCAATCGGTAATGCATAGACGATATGTATGAAATCTGCGTGTGTTTTGCCAGTATTTTAATGGTAGACAACCTAACGCTATTGATTTCAGTCATTTCATTAACAAACTAAGAAAACTCATTTACAGTTCCCAGTTTTTTAATTTTGCAATCTATCGGTAATGCATAGACGATATGTATGAAAACTGCGTGTATTTTGCCAGTATTTTAATGGTAGACAACCTAACGCTATTGATGTCAGTCATTTCATTAACAAACTAAGAAAACTCATTTACAGTTCCCAGTTTTTTAAATTTTGCAATCTATCGATAATGCATAGACGATATGTATGAAAACTGCGTGTGTTTTGCCAGTATTTTAATGGAAGACAACCTAACGCTATT